>CM055280.1:66669102-67269102 GCA_029237695.1 Conchocele bisecta
CTGCTCCGCGACTGGATGACCAACCGACAAGACCCTGGTCAGGTGAGTGTGGACACAGGACTGACCTCGGTTAGATGAAGTGAGTGTGGACACAGGACTGACCCCGCTCAGGTGAGTGTGCACACAGGACTGACCCCGCTCAGGTGAGTGTGGACACAGGACTGACACGGTCAGGTGAGTGTGGACACCGGACTGACCCAGGTCAGGTTAGTGTGGACACAGGACTGACCCCGGTCAGATGTGTGTGGACACTGACCTTGGTCAGGTGAGTTTGGACACAGGACTGACCCCGGTCAGGTGAATGTGGACACATGACTGACCCCGGTCAGGTGAGTGTGGACACAGGACTGACCCCGGTCAGGTGAATGTGGACACATGACTGACCCCGGTCAGGTGAGTGTGGATACAGGACTGACCACGGTCAGGTGAGTGTGGACACAGGCTTGACCCCGGTCAGGTGAATGTGGACCACTGACTAGTAGAAAGGCCTGCTGGACATGTACGACTATTTTAGATCTTAGTAGTCGAGTAGTAAACACCTTTGTCACTGTAGAACAGAACAGAACTTTTATTGGGAAGCAAATATACACATGTGGCGTAGGAGACAACATACACTTGCGCAAAGTTCTAATTGGTCACACGATAATTGTGACGTTTTTTACACAAATCTGATCAATTATTTTAGAGAGATCGCATAATGCATTAATATTGTTTCTACATTGCCTTTCTAATGAATTAATACTATATATAAATCACCTAAATACTGACTGATTGCATCTTGTATTTGTCTAAAAACATCCCAAGTATAGGGTGACCGATTAGAACTTCGTTCAAGTGTATGCATTACATGCCGAATACTAAATTGTACAACTCGAGTGTTAATATAGTATTCATTTTAATACTTTACAATTGTACATTGTGTGCTATTGTGAAGTGATCCATGCGTCCACGTGTCTGTGATAGAAAACAAGTGACTGATACTGGTGCGTGAACAATGCGTCCACGTCCCTGTGACAGAAAACAAGTGACTGATACTGGTGCGTGAACAATGCGTCCACGTCCCTGTGACAGAAAACCAGTGACTGATACTGGTGCGTGAACAATGCGTCCACGTCCCTGTGACATAAAACATGTGATTGATACTGGTGTGAGAACAATGCGTCTACGTCGCTGCGACAGAAAACAAGTTATTGATACTGATGCGTGAACAATGTGTCCACGTCCCTGTGACAGAAACCATGTGATTGATACTGGTGCGTGAGCAATGTGTCCACGTCCCTGTGACAGAAAACAAGTGACTGATACTGGTGCGTGAACAATGCGTCCACGTCCCTGTGACAGAAAACCAGTGACTGATACTGGTGCGTGAACAATGCGTCCACGTCCCTGTGACATAAAACATGTGATTGATACTGGTGTGAGAACAATGCGTCTACGTCGCTGTGACAGAAAACAAGTTATTGATACTGATGCGTGAACAATGTGTCCACGTCCCTGTGACAGAAACCATGTGATTGATACTGGTGCGTGAGCAATGTGTCCACGTCCCTGTGACAGAAAACATGTGATTGATACTGGTGCGTGAACAATGCGTCCACGTCCCTGTGACAGAAAACAAGTGATTGATACTGGTGCGTGAACAATGCGCCCACGTCCCTGTGACAGAAAACATGTGACTGATACTGGTGCGTGAACAACGCGTGCACGTCCCTGTGACAAAAATCATGTGATTGATACTGGTGCGTGAACAATGCGTCCACGTCTCTGTGACAGAAAACAAGTGATTGATACTGGTGCGTGAACAATGCGTCAATGCCCCTGAGACAGAAAACAAGTGATTGATACTGGTGCGTGAACAATGCGTCCACGTCCCTGTGACAGAAAACATGTGATTGATACTGGTGCGTGAACAATGTGTCCACATCCCTGTGACAGAAAACATGTGATTGATACGGGTGCGTGAACAATGCGTCAATGCCCCTGAGACAGAAAACAAGTGATTGATACTGGTGCGTGAACAATGCGTCCAAGTCCCTGAGACAGAAAACATGTGACTGATACTGGTGCGTGAACAATGCGCCCACGTCGCTGTGACAGAAAACAAGTGATTGATACTGGTGCATGAACACTGTGTCCACGTCCCTGTGACAGAAAACATGTGATTGATACTGGTGCGTCAACAATGCGTCCACGTCCCTGTCACAGAAAACAAGTGATTGATACTGGTGTGTGAGCAATGCGTCAATGCCCCTGTGACAGAAAACATGTGACATGAATCTGGTGCGTGAGCAATGCGTCAATGTCATGCCCCTGTGACAGAAAACATGTGATTGATACTGGTGCGTGATCCATGCGTCCACATCACTGTGACAGAAAACAAGTGATTGATACTGGTGCGTGAACAATGCGCCCACGTCCCTGTGACAGAAAACATGTGATTGATACTGGTGCGTGAACAATGTGTCCACGTCCCTGTGACAGAAAAAATGTGATTGATACTGGTGCGTGAACAATGCGTCCACGTCCCTGTGACAGAAAACATGTGATTGATACTGATGCGTGAACAATGTGTCCACGTCCCTGTGACAGAAAACATGTGATTGATACTGGTGCGTCCGTCAACAATACGTCCACGTCCCTGTGATAGAAAAGAAGTGATTGATACTGGTGCGTGAGTAATGCGTCAATGCCCCTGTGACAGAAAACATGTGACTGATACTGGTGCGTGAGCAATGCGTCAATGCCCATGTGATTGATACTGGTGCGTGATCCATGCGTCCACATTCCTGTGACAGAAAACAAGTGATTGATACTGGTGCGTGAACAATGCGTCCTCGTCCCTGTGACAGAAAACAAGTGATTGCTACAGGTGCGTGAACAATGCCCATGTCTAATCTAATGTTGGCGTGTGTAATCATGCTAAACCTTTCTTATGAAATCCTCGAATTATGGATAACGCAAATATTTACCGTCTGTATTCAGTATATCAGATCAGGTCATGAAAATTCCACTCGTCCGTTCTTCCTGACGAGTGGAAATGCCTGCAGGACGAGTGGAAATTTAAACTTTGTAATGTAGATTTCGTAATTTTGCCATTCCTGTCAAAGTAAGGACTAGAAAACATTTTAAGAATATTCGTGCCCTGCCGAGATATTTACTAAAATGTGGCTGTGACTGGATAAATGGGTCTTATTGGATCTGTGACCAGTGTAGCTCTTGATCAAATAACACACTCATGTAGCCTGATAACGATCTGTATTGCTTGTTAGAAGCATGCCGGGTGTTTGATTCATTACTCGACAGCAAACATGTTGGCCTGTGCTAATGTAATAAATTCAGTATAATAATTCTGCATAATTTTAATTATCAAATATATGCAGTCGTTAGTTCTATATGAAATAATGCATTTCGGGAAAAATAAATGATTACTCCCTGAAAGTATACTTTGCAATGTTGATGAAATCGGCAAGAGAACAGATCAGAACAGAACAGAACATATCGTTTATTAAGTAATACTATTTCTGGCCACACGCAGGAGGCATAATTGTGATGAAATCGGCTGCTGGACGATGAATCCATCCTTTAGGATTCATATCTTAATGGTGAATCTTACTGTGATCCACAGCTGAGGCAAAGGGATCCAATGTAGTAATTAAGGGTGTCAGCTGAGCTCCAGAAAAGTTTTATATCGAAAGAGAATTATACCCCCTGATTTCAAAGTCGATGCATATTGTACTTTTACAAATATATTATTGATTTTATTCCTTATTAAATAGGGAACAAATGATAAAAGAAAAAGTAAACACATTTAAAAATTCACTTATTTGAGTAAATTTCAACTTTATTACAGTATTTTCACTATTAAAAATCAATGCATATTTTCACATTGCTGTGAGTATTTTGTACTCCAACTTATGATAATAAATGCGTATTCTGCTAAATTAAGTGCGTAAAATATGCCAATACGCACCTTATCTGGAGCTCTCGTGCCTGACGTTGGATCAGTGCTCCCTGTCTGAATTGTTCATTATATTTACTGCTGAATTATACCATTAACTCTTTGTATGCTCGCAGTGAAAATAACAGCCAACAATTTTCCTTACTTTTCTCTGTAAATATGTCTTGAAATTTCAGTAGAATTGCATCCTCTGGACTCAATTCTAATGAAATTCCAAGACATTCATGATATTTAAAGGGAAAAATAAAAGAAAATAGAATGATTGAATAGTTTTCTGCTATTATTTTAGCTATTTATTTTCCAGCATACAAAGTGTTAACATACACAAGGTTAAGGTCATCGAGGACTTCAGTTGATTTTATCACCAAGGCTGCCAGAGGGGAATAGCCTCGTGATAATGATGCCATTTCTTGTTACACTGATGTGTGCTTCATACAGGTAGCACCCGGATTACACTACACCTTGCAAAGGTTGGGCTGTAAGCAGTCGGAAAGCCTGCTGAAACGCTGGATGGAGGCTGTGGATCAAGGTCAAAGTTCACAAGGTCAAAGGTCAGAGGTCACTGAGAGTTTGAACAAACAGCGACATCGTTGGATGGAGAGTCACAATGCACCAGACAATGTCAACCTGGCAGTCCATACAGGTGACTCGAGTTTATTTTTGCCGCCTTCTACAATTACCGGGCTCCCTCTGTATCTAATGTATTTGTCACCCATCTTATGTTGTTTATCTTTGCTCTTGAAGTTTCTTTCCTCAATATGTATGTGCGGCCATTTACATTCAGTTTTTTCCTCAATATGTATGTGGTACCATTTACATTCAGTTTCTTCCTCAGATCACAATGTCAATATAACTTGATGTTTGTTTTGATATTCACACACTTGATACAACATATGTCACATGTTTGGGCTTGTCTGTCTGCAGCATCTACCTCCAGTTTGCGGTTATGCTACATGTATCATTTATTCCACTCATTTTCTCAACAATCCCTGGTGTAAGTTAATGAAACTTTGTCACAGCTTCCATCACTCACACCAACCCGTTCACCCATCCACATCTTTCACTTGAATGAACTTTGTATTTGAATCATTTACCAACAATGTCTTGGCCTCAGTAATGAAAATTTGTCTGTATTCAGCAAAAACAAATGCATAAAATACATAAATACCCCTGGTACATCAATACCTCTGGTACATCAATATCCCTGGTACAACAATATCCCTGGTACATCAATACCCCTGGTACATCAATACCCCTGGTACATCAATACCCCTGGTACATCCTGGTACATCAATACCCCTGGTACATCAATATCCCTGGTACATCAATACCCTGATACATCAATACCCCTGGTACATCAATATCTGGTACATCAATACCCCTGGTACATCAATACCCCTGGTACATCAATACCCTTGTACAACATCAATACCCCTGGTACATCAATACCCCTGGTACATCAATACCCCTGGTACAACAATACCCCTGGTACAATATCAATACCCCTGGTAAATCAATATCCCTGGTACATCAATACCCCTGGTACATCAATACCCCTGGTACATCAATACCCCTGGTACATCAATACCCCTGGTACATCAATACCCCTGGTACATCAATACCCCTGGTAAAACATCAATAGCCCTGGTACATCAATACCCCTGGTACATCAATACCCCTGGTACAACATCAATACCCCTGGTACATCAATATCCCTGGTACATCAATACCCCTGGTACAGCAATACCCCTGGTACAACATCAATACCCCTGGTACATCAATATCCCTGGTACATCAATACCCCTGGTACATCAATACCCCTGGTACATCAATACCCCTGGTACATCCATACCCCTGGTACATCAATACCCCTGGTACATCAATAACCCTGGTACATCAATACCCCTGGTACAACATCAATACCCCTGGTACATCAATACCCCTGGTACATCAATACCCCTGGTACATCAATATCCCTGGTACAGGGGAGGTACAACATCACATGGCGTGTCTCCTATATATATATGTGTGTACAGGGGAGGTACAACATCACATGGCGTATCTCCTATATATATATATGTGTGTACAGGGGAGGAACAACATCACATGGCGTGTCTCTTATATATATATCTGTGTGTACAGGGGAGGTACAAAATCACATGGCGTGTCTCCTATATATATATATGTGTGTACATGGGAGGTACAAGATCACATGGCGTGTCTCCTATATATATATCTGTGTGTACAGGGGAGGTACAACATCACATGGCGTGTCTCCTATATATATAACTGTGTGTACAGGGGAGGTACAACATCACATGGCGTGTCTCCTATATATATATATATCTGTGTGTACAGGGGAGGTACAACATCACATGACGTGTCTCCTATATATATATCTGTGTGTACAGGGGAGGTACAACATCACATGGCGTGTCGCCTATATATATATATATATATATGTGTGTGTACAGGGGAGGTACAACATCACATGACGTGTCTCCTATATATATATATGTGAGTACAGGGAAGGTACAACATCACATTGCGTGTTTCCTATATATATATGTGTGTGTACAGGGGAGGTACAACATCACATGGCGTGTCTCCTATATATATATATATGTGTACAGGGAAGGTACAACATCACATGGCGTGATTCATATATATATATATGTGTGTACAGGAGAGGTACAACATCACATGGCGTGTCTCCTATATATATATATATATGTGTGTACAGGGGAGGTACAACATCACATGGCGTGTCTCCTATATATATATATATATATGTGTGTACAGGAGAGTTACAACAACACATGGCGTGTCTCCTATGTATATATATGTGTGTACAGAGGAGGTACAACATCACATGGCGTGTCTCCTATATATATATGTGTGTACAGGGGAGGTACAACATCACATGGCGTGTCTCCTATATATATATCTGTGTGTACAGATGAGGTACAACATCACATGACGTGTCTCCTATATATATATATGTGTGTACAGGGGAGGTACAACATCACCTGGCGTGTCTCCTCTATATATATATGTGTGTACAGGGGAGGTACAACATCACCTGGCGTTTCTCCTATATATATATATGTGTGTACAGGCGAGCTACAACATCACATGGCGTGTCTCCTATTTATATATATGTGTGTACAGGGGAGGTACAACATCACCTGGCGTGTCTCCTATATATATATATATGTGTGTACAGGGGAGGTACAACATCACATGGCGTGATTCCTATATAGATACATGTGTGTACAGGAGAGGTACAACATCACATGGCGTGTCTCCTATATATATATATATATATATATATGTGTGTGTGTGTGTGTACAGAGGAGGTACAACATCACATGACGTGTCTCCTATATATATATATATGTGTGTGTGCAGGGGAGGTACAACATCACCTGGCGTGTCTCCTATATATATATATATATGTGTGTACAGGGGAGGTACAACATCACCTGGCGTTTCTCCTATATATATATATGTGTGTACAGGGGAGGTACAACATCACATGGCGTGTCTCCAATATATATATATATGTGTACAGGGGAGGTACAACATCACCTGGCGTTTCTCCTATATATATATATATGTGTGTACAGGGGAGGTACAACATCACATGGCGTGTCTCCTATATATATATGTGTGTACAGGGGAGGTACAACATCACATGGCGTGTCTCCTATATATATATGTGTGTACAGGGGAGGTACAACATCACATGGCGTGTCTCCTATATATATATGTGTGTGTACAGGGGAGGTACAACATCACCTGGCGTGTCTACTATATATATATCTGTGTGTACAGGGGAGGTACAACATCACCTGGCGTGTCTCCTATATATATATATATGTGTGTACAGGGGAGGTACAACATCACATGGCGTGATTCCTATATATATATATGTGTGTACAGGAGAGGTACACCATCACATGGCGTGTCTCCTATATAGCTATGTGTGTGTACAGGGGCGGTACAACATCACATAGCGTGTCTCCTATATATATATATGTGTGTATAGGAGAGTTACAACAACACATGGCGTGTCTCCTATGTATATATATGTGTGTACAGGGGAGGTACAACATCACATGGCGTGTCTCCTATATATATATATATATATATGTGTGTACAGGGGAGGTACAACATCACCTGGTGTATCTCCTATATATATATCTGTGTGTACAGGGGAGGTACAACATCACCTGGCGTGTCTCCTATATATATATCTGTGTGTACAGGGGAGGTACAACATCACATGGCGTGTCTCCTATATATATATATATGTGTACAGGGAAGGTACAACATCACATGGCGTGATTCCTATATATATATATATATGTGTACAGGGGAGGTACAACATCACATGGCGTGTCTCCTATATATATATATATGTGTGTACAGGGGAGGTACAACATCACCTGGCGTGTCTCCTATATATATATATGTGTACAGGGGAGGTACAACATCACATGGCGTGTCTCCTATATATATAACTGTGTGTACAGGAGAGGTACAACATCACATGGCGTGTCTCCTATATATATATATGTGTGTACAGGGGAGGTACAACATCACATGGCGTGTCTCCTATATATATATATATGTGTACAGGGGAGGTACAACATCACCTGGCGTATCTCCTATACATATATCTGTGTGTACAGAGGAGGTACAACATCACATGGCGTATCTCCTATATATATATCTGTGTGTACAGGGGAGGCCCAACATCACATGGCGTGTCTCCTATATATATATCTGTGTGTACAGGTGAGGCCCAACAGACGGTGGACCCCCACAAGTTCCAGCCCGCAGGACCCCACATGGAGAACAACTACACCAGCTGTAAGTACGAAGGAGGGGTGATCAAAAAGTGTCCGAACAGAATCGCTCAGTCTATCGTTTTATTGCCATACAATGTACATGCGTGAAACTTTGATTCATTGAAAATTAAACTTATTTGGATTTAACTGAAATTCCTGTGAGCTTTTGACCTTTGTCATGATATATTGAATATGAGACAAGTCATGTGACATTGTAGCCAAGGAAAAATATTTACAAACTTTACTATATTTTCCTTAAATGACGTTTTCCACATTCGTCCCGCCCCCGCTAAGCCCAAGCTCACAGACTTGGTGCATTCAGAACCTTAACGCTCGGGTAAATGGCTTATAATGCCTCGTTTTCTTTGGCTGCCAGCGTGGGCATTCGTGTGCCGACAGGCCATATTTCTAGTCTGTCAACGACTTTGGAAGTTGACGAAATTTACACAGCAAATACGGAATTTCCCATTTGCTATGAAAATTTCGTAATTTTTCGACGTCAATTACAGAAAATATCACAGTAAATATATTTCATGAAAAATCGCACATGTTCTTCGGTACAACATCACATGGCGTGTCTCCTATATATATATATATAATATATATATATATATATATATATCTGTGTGTAAAGGGGAGGCCCAACAGACGGTGGACCCCCACCAGTTCCAGCCCGCAGGACCCACCATGGAGAACAACTACACCAGCTGTAAGTACGAAGGAGGGGTGTCTGAACAGAATCGCTCAGTTTATCGTTTTATTGACATGCAATGTACATGCGTGAAACTTTGATTCATTGAGAATTGAACATATTTGGATTTATCTGAAATTCATGTGAGCCTTTGACCTTTGACATGATATATTGAATATGAGACAAGTCATGTGACTTTGTACCCAAGAAGATGTGTGATATCTCAGGAAAAATATTTACAAGCTTTACTATATTTTCCTTAAATGACGTTGAAAGTTGATGAAATATTCAGTAAAGATGCAAAATAAGATTCTGCATTTGCTATGAAAATTATATTAACTTTCTACATCATTAACAGAAAATGTCCCAGTAAATATTTTCATGAGAAATCACATGCCTTGTCTCCGAGACATGATCTATGACACAGTGACATTGTGACCTGTACAACCCAAGCGCACCGTTTAATTTGCGCAAACTCCAAGAAGTTTGCATTCTATTCAAATATACACTATCAGAAGCTGTTAGGAAAAGGGGAGATAATTGAATTATTCATTTTTAGACTAAAGGTACCAGTAAGTAAAATTTGTAAATTACACATGTGTATTTATTTTTTGTTGTAAGATAATCATGCTATACCACATTTAGAAATGTGGCTGTGACTGGAGAAATGGGGCTGACGGGTTTTGCAAACTGTGTAGATCCAGATCATCCTTGTGTATCTGCACAGTCTGATCAAGATTTGCGTTGTTTGCCATTCCATCAATAATTTACCTCTCATACTTCTGACAAGCATTATAGATCGTCATCAGGCTACATGAGTGTGCTATTTGATCAGGATCTAGATCATTAATCCCATAAACCATCCAGTCACAGCCACAAATAGCATGTCATTATAGACATGATAGATGCCTGTGGGGTTTTATTTCAGTGAGAGCAGCCCAGGTATATGTCCCACCATCGGGCGATGCCCAGAATGGCCTACAGCACCACCGGGACACGGACGACATACAGAGACAGCTCCAGCAGCTCAACCTCACTGATGAAGAAAGGAGCAGGCAACTGTTAGCCAATCAACAGTTGAGTATTGCGCAGTTGGCCAGTTTTGAGCTGTTGGCCAGTCATTTAGGAAACCAACAATTACCTGGACAACCATTACCGGTGCAGTCCTTACCTGGACAACCGTTACCAGGGCAATCGTCCATCCAGCAGTTGAGCCATGGTCAATATGTATCTGGAGTTGTGTCGACCGCTCTGAGACAGCAGGCCACCATCCACCCGATTATGTCCCAGCCGAACATCACAAACCCGGCAAGTCACCAGGCGCTGGCTAAGCCTACACCACCCGAGGCTTTGTCCCGGTACAGAATGGATAGAAAACCAAGGGGTATGTTACTCAGTATCAGGGCTCCAGATAAGGAATTAGTAATTGAGTATTGTCACTCCATCATTTCTGAAGCAATTGGGTATTTCAAAATTTTAATTTGGTAAAATAAAATCACACTACCGTTTACACATCAACAGACAGCAATTATTGAATATTTTGCTTCGAAAAGAAATATGTCTTGTCATTTCATTAGAATTGTCTAATAGACAATTCTAATGAAATACCAAGATGTGTTTGTATGGAAAATAATAAGAAAAATATGCTATATTTGTGGTTTGTTTATTGTTTTCTGCAGCATGATAAAGGTACCACAAAATTGTTATTGCTTTTTGATACTCGCTACTTCTGATTTCAATTGGTTTTTGGCAATTTTCCACCGAATGGTAAGGGGGACATATATTGTTACCGGCGTCCGTACGTACGTACGTACGTACGTACGTCCCGAAACCTTAACGCTCGGGTAAATGGCTTATAATTTCTTGGATTTGCTTCACGTTTCACACACGCATTGCTCCAATGGTCCTCTGCCACCCTGTGACAAATCCACCTTCGTCCAGCCCTCGCTAAGCCCAGGGTCAAGGTCACAGACTTGGTGCGTTCGAAACCTTAACGCTCGGCTAAATGGCTTATAATTTCTCGGATCTGCTTCAAATTTTACACACGGATTGCCCCAATGGTCCTCTGCCACCCTTTGACAAAGCCACCTTCGTCCAGCCCCCGCTAAGCCCAGGGTCAATGTCACATACTTGGTGCGTTCGAAACCTTCACGCCCGGGTAAATGGCTTATAATTTCTGGTTCCATGCTCGGATGTGCTTCACATTTCACAAACGCATTGCTCCAATGGTCATCTACCACCCTGTGACAAATCCACATTCGTCCCGCCCCCGCTAGGCCCAGGGTCAAGGTCACAGACTTGGTGCGTTCGAAACCTTATCGCTCGGGTAAATGGCTTATAATTGCTGCTTCCTTGTTCGGATCTGCTTCACATTTCACACACGCATTGCTCCAATGGTGCTCAGCCGCCCAGTGACAAATCAACATTCGTCCCGCCCCCGTTAAGCACAAGGTCAAGGTCACAGACTTGGTGCGTTCGAAACCTTATCGCTCGGGTAAATGGCTTATAATTTCTGTTTCCTTGCTCGGATCTGCTTCACATTTCACACACGCATTGCTCCAATGGTGGTCTGCCGCCATGTGACAAATCAACATTCGTCCCGCCCCCGCTAAGCCCAGGGTCAAGGTCACAGACTTGGTGCGTTTGAAACCTTAACGCTCGGGTAAATGGCTTATAATTTATGTTTCCTTCCTCGGATCTGCTTCACTTTTCACACACGCATTGCTCCAATGGTGCTCTGCCGCTATGTGACAAATCAACAAATTCGTCCGCCCCCCCGCTAAGCTCAGGGTCAAGGTCACAGACTTGGTGCGTTTAAAACCTTAACGCTCGGGTAAATGGCTTATAATTTCTGTTTCCTTACTCGGATCTGCCTCACATTTCACACACGCATTGCTCCAATGGTCCTCGCCGCTCTTTGTTCAAAATCCAACATTCGTCCCAGCCACCGCCTAAGCCCAGGGTCAAGGTCACTATACTGGTGCGTTTGAAACCCTTAAACGCTCGGGGTAAATGGCTTGTAATTTCTGTTTCCTTGCTCGGTATCTGCTTCACATTTCACACAGCATTGCTCCAATGCTCCTCTACCGCCCTGTGTTAAATCCACATTCGTCCCGCCCCGCTAAGCCCAGGTCAATCTCAAAGACTTGGTGCGGTAAAGAACCTTAACGCTAGGGGTTAAATGGCTTATAATCAAATATGCCTCGTTTTCTTGGGTTGCCAGCGGGGGCATTCGTGTGCCGACAGGCCACATTTCTAGTAATTTCTTTTTCCTTGATCGGATCTGCTTCACATTTCACACACGCATTGCTCCAATGGTCCTCTGCCGCCCTGTGACAAAGCCACCTTCGTCCAGCCCCTGCTAACCCAGGGTCAAGGTCACAGACTTGGTGCGTTTGAAACCTTAACGCTCGGGTAAATGGCTTATAATTTACGTTTCCTTGCTCGGCTCTGCTTCACATTCACACACGCATTGCTACAATGGTCCTCTATCGCCCTGTGACAATGCACATTCGTCCCACCCCCACTAAGCCCAGGGGCAAGGTCACAGACTTGGTGCGTTCGAAACCTTAACGCTCTGGTAAATGGCTTATAATTTCTGTTTCCTTGCTCGGATCTGCTTCATATATCATACACGCATTGCTCCACTGGTCCTCTGACGCTCTGTGACAAATCCACATTCGTCCCGCTCCCGCTAAGCCCAGGGTCAAGCTCACAGACTTCGTGCGTTCGAAACCTTAACGCTCGGGTAAATGGCTTATAATCAAATATGCCTCGTTTTCTTGGGTTGCCAGCGGGGGCATTCGTGTGCCGACAGGCCACATTTCTAGTAACTTCTTTTTCCTTGATCGGATTTGCTTCACATATCACACACGCATTACTCCATTGGTCCTCTGCCTCTCTGTGACAATCCACATTCGTCTCGTCCCCACTAAGCCCAGGGTCAAGGTCACAGACTTGGTGCGTTCTAAACCTTAACGCTCGGGTAAATGGCTTATAATTTCTGTTTCCTTGCTCGGATCTGCTCCACATTTCACACACGCATTGCTCCAATGGTCCTCTACCGCTATGTGATAAATACATATTAGTCCCGCCACCGATAAGCCCAGGGTCAAGGTCACAGACTTGGTGCGTTTGAAACCTTAACGCTCGGGTAAATGCCTTATAATTTATGTTTCCTTCCTCGGATCTGCTTCACTTTTCACACACGCATTGCTCCAATGGTGCTCAGCCGCCCAGTGACAATTCCACATTCGTCCCGCCCCCGTTAAGCACAAGGTCAAGGTCACAGACTTGGTGCGTTCGAAACCTTATCGCTCGGGTAAATGGCTTATAATTTCTGTTTCCTTGCTCGGATCTGCTTCACATTTCACACACGCATTGCTCCAATGGTGGTCTGCCGCCATGTGACAAATCAACATTCGTCCCGCCCCCGCTAAGCCCAGGGTCAAGGTCACAGACTTGGTGCGTTTGAAACCTTAACGCTCGGGTAAATGGCTTATAATTTATGTTTCCTTCCTCGGATCTGCTTCACTTTTCACACACGCATTGCTCCAATGGTGCTCTGCCGCTCAGTGACAAATCCACATTCGTCCCGCCCCCGTTAAGCACAAGGTCAAGGTCACAGACTTGGTGCGTTCGAAACCTTATCGCTCGGGTAAATGGCTTATAATTTCTGTTGCCTTGCTCGGATCTGCTTCACATTTCACACACGCATTGCTCCAATGGTGGTCTGCCGCCATGTGACAAATCAACATTCGTCCCGCCCCCGCTAAGCACAGGGTCAAGGTCACAGACTTGGTGCGTTTGAAACCTTAACGCTCGGGTAAATGGCTTGTAATTTCTGTTTCCTTGCTCGGATCTGCTTCGCATTTCACACACGCATTGCTCCAATGCTCCTCTACCGCCCTGTGTTAAATCCACATTCGTCGCGCCCCCGCTAAGCCCAGGGTTAATCTCACAGACTTGGTGCGTTCGAAACCTTAACGCTATGGTAAATGGCTTATAATCAAATATGCCTCGTTTTCTTGGGTTGCCAGCGGGGGCATTCGTGTGCCGACAGGCCACATTTCTAGTAATTTCTGTTTCCTTGATCGGATCTGCTTCACATTTCACACACGCATTGCTCCAATGGTCATCTGCCGCCCTGTGACAAAGCCACCTTCGTCCAGCCCCCGCTAACCCAGGGTCAAGGTCACAGACTTGGTGCGTTTGAATCCTTAACGCTCGAGTAAATGGCTTATAATTTCTGTTTCCTTGCTCGGCTCTGCTTCACATTCACACACGCATTGCTCCAATGGTCCTCTATCGCCCTGTGACAATCCACATTCGTCCCACCCCCACTAAGCCCAGGGTCAAGGTCACAGACTTGGTGCGTTCGAAACCTTAACGCTCTGGTAAATGGCTTGTAATTTCTGTTTCCTTGCTCGGATCTGCTTCACATATCACACACGCATTGCTCCACTGGTCCTCTGACGCTCTGTGACAAAGTCACATTCGTCCCGCTCCCGCTAAGCCCATGGTCAAGCTTGGTGCGTTCGAAACCTTAACGCTCGGGTAAATGGCTTATAATCAAATATGCCTCGTTTTCTTGGGTTGCCAGCGGGGGCATTCGTGTGCCGACAGGCCACATTTCTAGTAATTTCTGTTTCCTTGATCGGATCTGCTTCACATATCACACACGCATTGCTCCATTGGTCCTCTGCCACTCTGTGACAATCCACATTCGTCTCGTCCCCACTAAGCCCAGGGTCAAGGTCACAGACTTGGTGCGTTTTAAACCTTAACGCTCGGGTAAATGGCTTATAATTTCTGTTTCCTTGCTCGGATCTGCTTCACATTTCACACACGCATTGCTCCAATGGTCCTCTACCGCTCTGTGATAAATACACATTAGTCCCACCCCCGCTAAACCCAGGGTGAAGGTCACACACGCATTGCTCCAATGGTGGTTTGCCGCCATGTGAAAAATCAACATTCGTCCCGCCCCCGCTAAGCCCAGGGTCAAGGTCACATACTTGGTGCGTTTGAGACCTTAACGCTCGGGTAAATGGCTTATAATTTCTGTTTCCTTCCTCAGATCTGCTTCACTTTTCACACACGCATTGCTCCAATGGTGCTCTGCCGCCCAGTGACAAATTCACATTCGTCCCGCCCCCGCTAAGCACAAGGTCAAGGTCACAGACTTGGTGCGTTCGAAACCTTATCGCTCGAGTAAATGGCTTATAATTTCTGTTTCCTTGCTCGTATCTGCTTCACATTTCACACACGCATTGCTCCAATGGTGGTCTGCCGCCATGTGACAAATCAACATTCGTCCCTCCCCCGCTAAGCCCAGTGTCAATGTCACATACTTGGTGCGTTTGAAACCTTAACGCTCGGGTAAATGGCTTATAATTTCTGTTTCCTTACTCGGATCTGCCTCACATTTCACACACGCATTGCTCCAATGGTCCTCTGTCGCTCTGTGACAAATCAACATTCGTCCCGCCCCCGCTAAGCCCAGGGTCAATGTCACAGACTTGGTGCGTTTGAAACCTTAACGCTCGGGTAAATGGCTTGTAATTTCTGTTTCCTTGCTCGGATCTGCTTCACATTTCACACACGCATTGCTCCAATGCTCCTCTACCGCCCTGTATTAAATCCACATTCGTCCCGCCCCCGCTAAGCCCAGGGTCAATCTCACAGACTTGGTGCGTTCGAAACCTTAACGCTAGGGTAAATGGCTTATAATCAAATATGCCTCGTTTTCTTGGGTTGCCAGCGGGGGCATTCGTGTGCCGTCAGGCCACATTTCTAGCAATTTCTGTTTCCTTGATCGGATCTGCTTCACATTTCACACACGCATTGCTCCAATGGTTCTCTGCCGCCCTGTGACAAAGCCACCTTCGTCCAGCCCCCGCTAACCCAGGGTCAAGGTCACAGACTTGGTGCGTTTGAAACCTTAACGCTCGAGTAAATGGCTTATAATTTCTGTTTCCTTGCTCGGCTCTGCTTCACATTCACACACGCATTGCTCCAATGGTCCTCTATCGCCCTGTGACAATCCACATTCGTCCCACCCCCACTAAGCCCAGGGGCAAGGTCACAGACTTGCTCGGATCTGCTTCACATTTCACACACGCATTGCTCCAATGGTGGTCTGCCGCCATGTGACAAATCAACCTACGTCCCGCCCCCGCTAAGCCCAGGGTCAAGGTCACAGACTTGGTGCGTTTGAAACCTAAACGCTCGGGTAAATGGCTTATAATTTCTGTTTCCTTACTCGGATCTGCCTCACATTTCACACACGCATTGCTCCAATGGTCCTCTGTCGCTCTTTGACAAATCAACATTCGTCCCGCCCCCGTTAAGCCCAGGGTCAAGGTCACAGACTTGGTGCTAGTTTAGCCCAAAGGGTCCAAGGTCACAGACTTGGTCATTTGAAACCTTAACGTTCGGGTAAATGGCTTGTAATTTCTGTTTCCTTGCTCGGATCTACTTCACATTTCACACACGCATTGCTCCAATGCTCCTCTACCGCCCTGTGACAATCCACATTCGTCCCGCCCCGCTAAGCCCAGGGTCAAGGTCACAGACGTGGTGCGTTCGAAACCTTAACGCTCGGGTAAATGGCTTACAATCAAATATGCCTCGTTTTCTTTGGCTGCCAGCGGGGGCATTCGTGTGCCGACAGGCCACATTTCTAGTCTGTAAATGACTTTGGAAGCTGACGAAATTTACACAGCAAATTCGGAATTTCGCATTTGCTATGAAAATTTCGTAATTTTTCGACGTCAATTACAGAAAATATCACAGTAAATATATTTCATGAAAAATCGCACATGTTCTTCGGTACAACATCACATGTCGTGTCTCCTATATATATATATATATATATATATATATATATATATATCATTATTATATATATAATATATATATATATATATATATATATATATATATATATAAATATATATATATAATATATATAGTATATAATGCTATATATAAATATATTATATATATATAATTATCTGTGTGTACAGGGGAGGCCCAACAGGCGGTGGACCCCTACCAGTACCAGCCCGCAGGACCCCCCATGGAGAAGAACTACACCAGCTGTAAGTACGAAGGAGGGGTGATCAAAATGTGTCTGCACAGAATCGCTCAGTTTATCGTTTTATTGACATGCAATGTACATGCGTGAAACTTTGATTCATTGAGAATTGAACTTATTTTGATTTAACTGAAATGTGACCTTTGACCTTTGTCATGATATATTGAATATGAGCCATGTCATGTGACTTTGTAGCCATGAAGATGTGTAATATCTCAGGAAAAATATTTACAAACTTTACTATATTTTCCTTAAATGACGTTGAAAGTTGATGAAATATTCAGTGCAGATGCAAAATAAAATTCTGCATTTGTTATGAAAATTCTATTAACTTTCGACATCATTTACTGAACATTTTCATGAGAAATTACATTCCTTGTCTCCGAGACATGATCTAAGACACAGTGACATTGTGACCTATACAACCCAAGCGCACCGTTTAATTTGATAAAATTCCAATTAGTTTGCATTCTATTCAAATATACACTATCAAAAGCTGTTAGGAAAAGGGGAGATAATTTAATTATGCATTTTTAGAATAGAGGTACCAGTAAGTAAAATTTGTAAATTACACACATGTGTATTTATTTTTTGTTGTAAGATAATCATGCTATACGACAATTAGAAATGTGGCTGTGACTGGAGAAATGGGGCTGATGGGTTTTGCAAACTGTGTAGATCCAGATCATCCTGTGCATCCGCACAGTGTGATCAAGATTTGCGCTGTTCGCCATTCCATCAATAATAATTTACCTGTCTGTCATGCTTCTGACAAGCATTATAGATCGTTATCAGGCTACAGGAGTGTGCTATTTGATCAGGATTTAGACTTCTCATTAATCCCATAAACCATCCAGTCACAGCCACAAATAGCATGTCATTATAGACATGATAGATGCCTGTGGGGTTTTATTTCAGTGAGAGCAGCCCAGGTATATGTCCCACCATCGGGCGATTCCCAGAAAGGCCTACAGCACCACCGGGACACGGACGACATACAGAGACAGCTCCAGCAGCTCAACCTCACTGATGATGAACGGAGCAGGCAACTGTTAGCCAATCAACAGTTGAGTATTGCGCAGTTGGCCCGTTTTGAGATGTTGGCCAGTCATTTAGGAAACCAACAATTACTTGGACAACCATTACCGTTGCAGTCATTACCAGGACAACCGTTACCAGGGCAATCGTCCATCCAGCAGTTGAGCCATGGTCAATATGTATCTGGAGTTGTGCCGACCGCTCTGAGACAACAGGCCACCATCTACCCGATTATGTCCCAGCCTAAGGTTATGAACCCGGCAAGTCGCCAGGCGCCGGCTAAACCTACACCACCCGAGGCTTTTTCCCGGTACAGAATGGATAGAAAACCAAGGGGTATGTTACGCAGTATCAGGGCTGCAGATAAGGAATTAGTAATCGAGTATTATCACTCCATTATTTCTGAAGCAATTGGGTATTTCAAAATTTTAATTGGGTAAAATAAAATCACACTACCGTTTGCACATCAACAGACAGCAATTATTGCAAACTGTGTATATCCTGTGCATCCGCACAGTCTGATCAAGATTTGCGCTGTTCGCCATTCCATCAATAATTTACCCGTCATGTTTCTGACGAGCATTATAGATCGTCATCAGGCTACAGGAGTGTGCTATTTGATCAGGATCTAGACTTCTCATTAGTCCCATAAACCATCCAGTTACAGACACACATAGCATTTGATAATAGACATGATAGATGCCTGTGGGGATTTGTTTCAGTGATCGCGGCCCAGGTGTACGTCCCACCATCGGGCGACGCCCAGAAAGGCCGACAGCACCACCGGGACACGGACGAAATACAGCGACAGCTCCAGCTGCTCAACCTCACTGATGTAGAACGGCGCAGGCAACTGTTAGCCAATCAACAGTTGAGTATTGCGCAGTTGGCCAGTCAACAGTTTGCGCAGTTGGCCAGTCAACAGTTTGCGCAGTTGGTCAGTCAGCTGTTGGGAAACAAACAATTACCTGGACAACCATTACCGGTGCAGTCATTACCAGGACAGCCGTTACCAGGGCAATCGTCCATCCAGCAGTTGAGCCATGATCAATCAGTGTCTGGAGTTGCGCCGACCGCTCTGAGACAGCAGGCCACCATCCACCCGATTCTGTCCCAGCCGAACATCACGAACCCGGCAAGTCACCAGGCGCTGGGTAAGCCTACACTACCCGAGGCTTTGTCCCGGTACAGAATGGATAGAAAACCAAGGGGTATGTTACTCAGTATCAGGGCTCCAGATAAGGAATTAGTAATTGAGTATTGTCACTCCATCATTTCTGAAGCAATTGGGTATTTCAAAATTTTAATTTGGTAAAATAAAATCACACTACCGTTTACACATCAACAGACAGCAATTATTGAATAGTTTGCTTCAACACGTCTTGGCATTTCATTAGAATTGTCTCCTTAGAGACAATTCTAATGAAATACCAAGATGTGTTTGCATGGGAAATAAGAAAAATTTGCTATATTTGTGGTTTGTTTATTGTTTTCTGCAGCATGATAAATGTAGCACAAAATTGTTATTGCTTTTTGATACTCGCTACTTCTGATTTCAATTGGGTTTTTGGCAATTTTAATTGGATATTTAAGCAAATACGCAGCTTATCTGGAGCTCTGCAGTATTGTCTGTTCCCCTAATATATACAGTTGAACCTGTCTACACCGAACCCTAATATATACAGTGGAACCTCTACACCGAACAACCTTGCTACATTAAATTATGATCGATTTCACTGTCAAATATCGCTGATGATTATCAGTGTTCATGATTGCAATGCACACAGGCATGTCTTTCAGTATTCAGTGTTCAGTGTTCTTACATCCGAATTAAAGTGAAACATCTCTAAACCGGACACCCTGGGGACATCCCAGGGTGTCCAGTTTAGAAAGGTTCCACTGTGTAAGTTATTGTTCACATATTGAATTTTTATGGAAATACACGCAACAGAGCATTAGCGATCAGAAAAGTCCCTGTACGTCGAGCATTTTATCGCCATGGATAAATAAAATTGTACTGTAAATTCGCCACATGATCAATAAAAAACACTACTATGCAAAAATATGTTAAATCAAATCATGTCTGATGAAAAATCTGGTGAATTTTCCCGTCTAAAGAGGTTATAGTAACGTTATAGAATATGTACATGTACATGCATCTGGCGACTTGAAAACAAATATATTAAAACAAATCCGCTCTCCGGCGTCACATTCCGTGTCCGTGTCTGAGAACCAAATTACTTTTTTTGGCCTTGGGTACAAAATCACATGTTTTGTCTCATATTTTGTAAACATGTCAATTTTGGAGGGATTGGTGGCATGGTGATTATTTACCAGTGATTATTTACCATGGTGATTATTTACCATGTATACGACAAGTTATTGTTTGAACATCAACAACCGAGACTTCTATGTGGTCCACTCGGACGAGACATCCAAGCCAATGCCGCCCCGCAATGGCACCGATAAGGACGCTGGAACGTTGTTGTTACTATGTGGCTCATGCAAGATTCGATGAATTTGAAATGTATCCATTTATCCATGTCAGCGTGACATGTAGCTGTGACTGGAGAAGTGGGGCATGCCATTTGTGACCAGTGTAGCTCCTGGTCAAATAGCACACTCCTGTAGCCTGATAACGATTTATATTGCGTGTTAGAAACATGGTGGGTTATTGATGGAACGGCAAACAGTGCAGGTCCTGATCAGACTGTGTGGATGCCATATTGGATCATGATTCATGTAAGATCCCATACATGATGTAATGTCGCAGCTCACCCATGTGACTCAAGGTCAAGGCCAAATGACTTGGAAACTTGTGTTAATAATTTACAGAATATATAGTAACTGTTTATGTTCATCTGTCCCTGGAGGAGACTGGGTGTCTCTCATGTCATTACTCACAGTCCCTGTCCTCGTTCACAGGTGATGGGAAAATATAATCTGATGTTTCCCCGTCACCTGGGTTCTCGTTGTAGTTGAAACTGAGACACAGCGGTCAATTTCAGTGTATGCACCGCCATCGTTGTCATCATAGCCATCAACAATTGCTTTCAAATGTTGAATGTCTCCAGTAGCCTATTTCACCAACATTGCAAAGTATACTTATCTGGCAAAGTATACTTTGAGGGAGAAAATTTCAATTTTAGGATAAATTTATTAACTTTTATTATACTGAATTTATTACATTTTGGCTGTGATAATGTAACAAAATTGAGTATAATAATTTTGCATACTTTTAATCATCAAATATATGCAGTCGTTAGTTCTATATAAAATAATGCATTTCCGGAAAAATAAATGATTACTCCCTCAAAGTATACTTTGCTAGAAAAGTATACTTTGCAATGTTGGTGAAATAGGCTACTGATCCTTTAGTCGGATCGTTCCCGAACTTCATCAATAGCTCACAGTGATGGCTATCCACCCAGTATCAATCGGGTGACCTTGACCTTGGTGGGCGAGACACCTGCCAGTGATTACCTTGTATTGTTTTGTATTTGCTCACTTGCTCTGAATTATCAGTGCAGCTGGTCGCTGCAGACCAGTCATCTCAATTGCTGTAATGTACTTACTTCCAGAATTGATTAATGCGACCTTTACTGCGATGAACTTCACGGTCATTGGTCGTGACAACCTGTCCAACACGGACATGATGGGTTTTCTCGTGGACATCGCTCACAACGTAGACCACGCCCCCTACGACTGCTTCGCCTGCTTTATCCTCACACACGGCGTCCACGACAGCGTGTACGGCTCCAACGGGTGCACCATCTTCATCAAGGACCTCACCCGCACCTACCAGGCGAATCGGTGCAAGTCGCTCACCGGCAAACCAAAGTTGTTCTTCATTCAGGCTTGTCAGGGAACTGACACGATGGAGGGTACGTTCACCTGGGTTTTGTATAGGAAGAATAGGACGCTAGTACCTTTTGATGTCACGTTATTCAGGCAAGGATGAATGGGCCGTGGCCTAGGGCCTATGGTCCCATCTCTATATGACCCTACCTGTTGCTGGGACGCCATTCACTTTCACCTGGGTTCTGTATAGAGAGAATACTTTCTGATATCCAGTTATTCAGGCAAAGCTAAGAAGCGTGCAGAAATTCTTCAGGGCCAGGTTTCGGAGTCTATTTCCAAAATGTTTTGTCTTTTGACTCCTCCCTCAGCTCCTCCACCACCTTTTCATCATGTTAAAAATTTATTTTTCGCGATAAAATTAATATTTTATGGAATTTCATTAAATAAAAACAATGGGGAGTGTGACGTTTTGTTGTTAATGAAAAAGTACTTACATTTTAATATTTTTGACATTTAATGTGTGTAATAGCCGAAACGTGGAACAAACAAATAGTAGACGTATTTATAGAATTGGGACCATATCTCACTTTGAAAGTTGAAAAAACAAACAATTCCACATCTGCTCTGTAATGTTCGCCAATGTTTAACATCATGTACGGAAGACATCGCATATTTTGCAGGCGGTGAGATCGAGAGAGACGGGCCGACGACGCCACTGATGGACGCCGGTGTGCACGTGAACCAGCCACCCCAGGGTGCCATGATTCCCAATGAGTCGGACTACCTGCTCGGCTACTCCACCTTCCCCGGCCTTAGCCACGGCTCCTGGTACATCCACAAACTCTGTCAGATGTTGGAGAGATACACGAACAGGTACGTCTAATGAAACACACGTTTATGTTTGCACAACACAACCCATATAAACATAAGCCAAATTTAAATTTAAAGCCAGACATATTATGAACGTCCATATATTATATGACCCACCCGTGTGGCCTGCATGACTGACATCAAGGTCAAATAACTGTGTTAACGTTTTTGCAACATGTCTTTCATATAAATACCTCTGCTGACTTGACATGCGGGCTGCGGCTTGACATGCGGGCTGCGACTTGACATGCGGGCTGCGACTTGACATGCGGGCTACTTGACATGCGGGCTGCGACTTGACATGTGTGCTGCGGCTATCTGTTCTTTTAAATTCCACTTGCACACCATTACACAGGTTACAGGCATCATTATTATTTATTCACAATAATTTTAAAAAGAAAATAAAACATCTTTTTACTGACATTCATCTTTCTGTGGCGTTGTAATTTTCAGGTTATATGTAGTCGTTCTCCAAGATTTTGCATTCTGAATCTGCCTCAGTTTCAAATATTTATGTTATAAATGTACCAATTTTCTTAACCCTCGGGAACACTGATTGGTTAGACTATCCCATCTGATTCCATGGAGATCAGGCGAGCCATCAGTTGACCAACCAATTGATCAATAATCAAGCACCTGGGGCCCGTTTCACTAAACTTTGTACAACTAAAATGTTCTTAAGTGCAAAATTAGGATCGTCTGGAAATTTCAATTGATGGATTTACATTTATTGAGCATATGCTCAATAAATGTAAATCCAATAATTATTTGCAAGAAAACATTTTTAATGTGATATTTACAGACTATCATACTTTTGCACTTACAAACATTTTAGTCGTATGAAGTTTAGTGAAACAGCTGCCTGATGAGGGTTAGGGCCTTTTCTTAGCCCTGTTCTGTCCTGATTTTTTAGATCGTATCACGTCAGTTACCATGGTCCCCGGGTGACCAACCAGTCGCCCAACCAATCGGTCAATAATACATGGCCCATCATAGGTACAGGGCTCCAGATAAGCTGCTTATTTGCTTAAATACCAAATTAAAATTGACAAAAACCCAATTGAAAAGCAATACAAATGTTGTGGTACCTTTATCATGCAATAAACAGACCACAAATATAGCATATTTTCCTTGAAAACACATCTTGGAGACAATTCTAATGAAATGCCAAGAAATGTTTTCATTTTGAAGCAAACTATCCAATAATTGCTGTCTGTTGATGTGTAAACAGTAGTGCGATTTTATTTTACCCAATTAAAATTTGGAAATACCCAATTGCTTCAGAAATGATGGAGTGACAATACTCAATTACTAATTCCTTATCTAGAGCCCTGAGTTGTTTGAACAGATGGTCATTATGGCCCCTATGCGATATCAAGAGGGGCATATTGCGTTGCTCTTGTAGTTCCGTCCATCCAGCTTGTACATTTACGTCGAAAAGTTAAAAGGTTTTTAAGAGTTTCTCCATTTAGAGTCCAGTATGCCAGGGGGGCATATCCATGTTTACAAACATAATGTCTAGTTATTTTGGTGTCATATGGTATTTTGTTGGATTTGTGTGGATTTCGTTGGTTTTGTGTAATTTATATACTTTTGTGCAACTACTAATGCGCAAACATTATATACAACAGAAATCACCATTTATCTACACATTCACCATTCCAAACTTTCGGGCTCCTTTCTTACTGTCAAAATATATGTGTAATTCACTGGAGGCGACGTAAATTGTATATGTATGTTGGTAACAATGCACGTAATCCACCAGATATTGAAATAACCCATAACACACGGAAATATGAAGCAATCTTCAACAACCTGTGGTCCCATCTGTTACAGCGAGGACCTGATGAGTATTCTGGTGAAGGTCAATGAGGAGGTGAGCAACGCGAACGCAAAGGTCGAAGGAGGAATCTTCAAACAGACGCCCGCACCTATGGTTACGCTGCGCAAGAAGCTCTTCTTTTCATAGGTTACCTTTAACCATTAACCCTTTCAACATTACAGACCTCCATAGTGGTGTTTGCAAATAGTGTAGATCGAGATGAGACTGCTCATGATGACCCGTCTCATCAGGATGTGCATTTGTAGCTCGCCTGAGAGAAGCTCATGTGAGCTATTGTTACCGCAATGTGTCCGTCGTCTGTCGTCGTCCGTGAACATTTTCAAACATCTTCTCCTCGGTAACCATTGGGCCTATTGTCACCAAACTTCATGGGGATGGTCCTTAGGTAGGGGGATTACAAAATTGTTAAAATGACGTCATTACGTAATCCAAGATGGCCGCCGCCTAACAATAGCACAAATTCTTCAAAAATCTTCTTCTCAAGAACCGCCAAGCGGATTTCGACAAAACTTGGTAGAAATGATCGATGTGCAATGCTCTTTCAAAGTTGTTGAAATGGTGACCCCAGGGTCAAAAATGGGCGTGGCCCGTGGTGTCAAATTGGGGTCAAATTGTATTTATGTTTTGTTTTTTTTGTTTTCGCGATACGCTTATGTATTCATCATTTATATATCAAATATAACAAGTTTTACAGTAATCCTACCAGTATGTGCCGTTATTTTACGGATTTCATATTCCGGACAGCCAGTTTTTCCAGCCGTCACTGCATAACTAACTTCCCCTTATGTTGCTTACCACAGTTATTTCCCTTTGCGGCCACGTGGGTATATGACGTATCAGTAGTACTTCCGAAATGTATGCATAATATGATTATTACACATAATAGTTCAACAGACTACTTAGAACTCATACTGAAATGCGACAGTGGGTGACAAAATGGACATACTGTGCAATTTTCAACAGCTGTAGGATACCAGTCTGTATATAAATGTATTTATATTTACATCGTCAGGTTACAATTTATGTTTTCCCCGATAGAACTTATATATAATGATAAATCAGACGGGCAACAGAGTACACTTATCAGTGCTGTCAGGTGCATAGATGGATCTGGTGCTATGCTGGTCAAACTGTCATAACGTCATTATTGTAGGCCATTGTCCACTTACAATGAACAATGATGTACATGGGGTCAATTAAGGAAAGCCCGGGGTGACAGCAGTGGGAAAATTACTCTAATTGCCACGGGGGTTGGTGTTGTTTGAAGATTGTGTCAACATCCGCTGTACACTGCGACTGAGAAGGTGCAATAAGCCAAACACAACACGGGGCTTATAGGGCGTTTGCGACCAGTGTAGATCCAGTTCAGCCTGTACATAGGCACAGTCTGAACAGGATCTGCACTTTTCGGGATTCCTTCAATAAAAAAAACTAACATGCAATTTAGACTATATATATATATATATACAGGAGTGTTATATTTCATTAGGACCTACACTGGTCACAAATCACACAAACCCCATTTCTCCAGTCACAGCCACATATAGGACCAAGCTTCGACGTAACCCCCATTTGGCAAAACAACGATTTTCTTCTGGAAAACATCTTTAGTTTTTAACATTTTCTATTTATTTGAAACAAGTCAGTAGGAAAATAGATTAGAAATAGAAAATAATTTACTGTACATGTGAACATTGAATATATACTTTTAATTCTTTTTATCTGTCAACGAACAAAATATGTGATTTCGTTATATTTTAGTATTCAAAAACAGTATTTACGGGAAAATAAGCGAGTGGTCATTCAAGTTACACAATTTTAGTCCTGCAATATAACATTCATCCATGTGTAAAAACAAACACATCAATATTGGATTTTCGAACTGTAGAAAGCACCCCGATGTGCACAGTGTATCTATTCTACCATGTCTGTCAAATTGGACTCAACCAATCAGCTTGGCATAGGTGTGGCCTAGCGAATTCAATATACGCCTGCCGCATTATTGTTGACATCCGTTTGAACGTAGCTTCACACGTCTGTCACTGACTAGGACATATAAACAAAATGGATTCAACCAATCAGCATATAATAGGTGCGGCTTCATTGAATTCAGAATACACCTGTCCCAAGATCCACTTCCCTATTTGCCTGCGGTCAAATCATCGGATAAGTTGTTTGCTATGCCAAACTATTAATGACCCCAGGCGGCATCTGTTTGAACATAGCTACACACGCGTGTCACTGATTATTTCAACTTGAAATTGTCAAATCACAAACATTTAATTTCACATTTTTTTCTAATTCTGGCTCTGTTGTCTGTTTGACCGTGAATTATAACCGACTTCCGCACAGATAGTCGTCGCCGACGATTGCAACCAATGTATAAATAATCCAAGTATAACTAGGCGAAGGCAAAAATAACGATTAACGTATATATTAAATGACAAAAACGAAGAAATTATGCAACAAATACATGATGTCCGTAAATCCAAACGATATTATATAAGAAACCTTCAACCACCAATACGGTAAGCTGTTCTACTGCTACGCCATAGCGGTTATTTTTACAGCGCCACCTCGCGCCAGTAGGTCGCAGTAACAGGAGAGATAATTAAGCGATCACCAATTAATTGCATGGCTCTGTATATGTGTCAGATAAGGTGCGATATGAGAAATCTCAATATCACGAAAAATAGAAACGAACCGGAAATCGGTTATTAGGGTCGTCGTTGTTGTTTTTAGAGAATTTTGAAGAAAATAAGTGATTGTTTGTAATGTGACCTTTAACATCAGAGAAATATGTTATGACTTCTATTTCCTTCATCCAAAATGCTTAATATTTCACACATGCGTTCCTGTAAGGCTCTACTACCATACTGTGACAAATCCACGACCGTCCAACCCCCCGCTGATCCCAAGGTCAAGGTCAAATACTTGGTCTCTTTACAAAACTTAACATCAGAGAAATAAGTTACAACTTCTATTTCCTTCATTGAAAATTCTTAATATTTCACTCATGCATTCCTCTAAGGTTGTACTATCATGATGTGACAAATCCACGACCGTCCAGCCCTCGCTTATCCCAAGGTCAAGGTCACATTCTTAGTATATTTACAAAACTTAACATCAGAGAAATATGTTATAACTTCTACTTCTTTCATTGAAAATTCTTAATATTTGATGCATGCATTCCTCTAAGGCTCTAGTATCATGCTGTGACAAATCACCGAAGATCTCGAGGTCAAGGTCACATACTTAGTCTCTTTACAAAACATAACATCACAGAAGTCGGTTATAACTTCTATTTCCTTGCTCGGATCTGTTTCACATTTCACACACATATTGCACCAATGGACCTCTACCACCCTGTAACAAATTCACGTTCGTGCCGCCCCCGCTAAGCCCAGAGTCAAGGTCACAAGCCCACACTTTATTTTACATATTTAGGGGTACCTGGGCCCACGCGGGGGGTATTCCGTAAGCCTTGCTTACTGACCAATCTACTTTTCTTTGTTTAAGATGTTGGTCTCTGATTTTGTTGAAGTCACCAGATGCATTTTGCATGTCAATTTTGCATGTGGTTCACATATATATTCTATCTAGTTACTACGACCTCTTTAGACGTGAAAAATCACCAGATTTTTGTCAGGTATGATTGGATTTAACATATTTGTGCATGGTACTGTTTTGATTCATGATGTGGCGAATTTGCAGTATGTTTTTGTCATGCCCGCTTGCGTACAACGTGATATAGTCGGCACATTGACGTCCGTCCGTATGTACGTGTGTCCAGGTTAAAGTTTTTGGTTCAAGTTTTTTTGGTTAAAGTTTTTCAGTATACTATCAAAGCCTCATCGGGCACGACATACGAGCCGCCGCCATCTTGTTATTCAGCAATATCTGAGAACCAAAGTATTTTTGTATGGCCTGATTATCCATGTATGTGCGTGCGTGTGTTAGTAACACCTTAATAACTTGTGAACCACTTCAAAGATTTTACTAATACCTGGTCACAACGTATGTCTAGAGATGGTGCTTTGTTTTGCATACACCCAATGTCTGAACACACAAGATGCAGATCACTGAGGACTTTTATTATCAGGGCTGCCAGCGAGGTAGCTTAGTGATAGCAATGCCCTTGTTCGTGTGTGTGTGTGTCCCGGTTGTTAGGTGAGAGTCTATATAATAAACTTCTCTACATGTATGCATATCACGTATGATATTGAAATAAATATCGTTGAAACGAAAATCCTTTGTCAGACTTACCCGGTGACAAAACACCTGTAGAACGGGTGTTTACATGTATCTTGTGTTACTGTCTATAAATATATTTGTATACTAATATATGTTTAACATGTTTAATGTATAATTAAAACACATATGGCAAATATAAATATGTTAAGTATTCCTTTCAGTTAAGTGGGTGGCAGGTGGGAGTATGTGATGGGTAATTTAGCGATCGGGGTTCAACCTTACCGGAATCCCGACTGGAGACCTGGTTTGGCCCTCACATACGTCTGGCATTTTGTATGTGACAGTTGAATCTGGTTATACCCTTTATGTGAGTATTATGATTATTCGTAATCCTATTTTAGGGGAAGGGGCCAAGTGACTTTGGTGTGGTGTGGACCTGGCACCAGGTCAGGTTATTCTAATTTCAGGGCTGAATATATTTTTTTCTCGCTGTAAATATTCCATTCTGATTTTGGGATTTCCCCCCAATGCAGCAGGTTAAAACGGGATTGAACCCGTTGGCCCGGCCTTACATGACCTTAGGCAGGGATTCCGCTGGGGAAAATAAATACATCGCCACTACAAAAAAAAAAAAGATTTGTTGATTTTTTTTCGAAAATTGTAATTTTTTACGCCAATTGTTTATTTTTATCGCCAGTTGCGAAAGTGGCAATCGCCAGCGGAATCCCTGCTTAGCTGTTGATAGGCCGTTAAGCACCAATAAACAAACATACAAATACTTTCAGTCTTTCACTTAACATTGTACAAGGAGATATACAGTGGAGCCTCTCTAAACTGGACACCCGTTTTCAGGTATTCCGCTGGCGATCGCCACTTTCGCGTGATAAAAAATTACAATTTTCGATAAAAAAAATATAATAAAAAATGATTTATAGTGGCAATTTTTTTATTTCCCCCAGCGGAATCCCTGCGTGTTTGGTTACTTTTGATGAGTTTCACTGTTATCTATCGCCAATGGCACTGTCTGTTCGTGATCACAAAGCACAAAACCAGTTTTGAAGTGGTCAGATCCCTGATTTACAGTGGAACATCTCTATACCAGACACATCGGGTACCTCCCAGGGTGTCTGGTTGAGAGAGGTTTCACTGTAGTTACACAAGTTGAAGTAACGGACCGAGGTCTATAAATACATTAAATATGCCTAAAAGCATCAATAAACGAAAACAAATAAGCTAAAAACATGTTGTTTGCCTAAAAGCATCAATAAACGAAAACAAAATAAGGTAAACAACATTTGTTTAGCTTATTTATTTTTTGTTTATTGATGCTTTTAGGCATATTTAATGTGTTTATAGACCTCGGTCCGTTACTCCAACCTGTGTGTAGTTATTGCAGTTAATGATAGTCACTGATTGGCTGATTCTAAGCATGATGGGTCATCATCATCAAAGCTGCAGCATTTATCCTTTCAACACACAGGAAAAATCACATGACGGTATATATATAGTATCAGAGCTCCAGTTAAGGTGCGTAATTTTACCAACTTGGGGTGAAATTTTGTTAATTCTTCATCAAAAATGGCAAGTTGGGAGTGCTTTAGAATCGTCTCATTGAGACGATTCTAAAGCACTCCCAACTTGTCATTTTTGATGGAGAAATAAGAAATTTACCTCAAAATTACGCACCTTAACTGGAGCTCTGTAGTATATGATACAATACAATATTTATACAATGATCAACAGACTATCAGATTAGTTGTTCCCATCACCTGTGCATGTGACTTAGGACAGCAGAGATATAAGGTATTTAAACACTTTTAACGCAGATTTTGGACGGATGCACGGACGTTCTTAAAGTACTATACTTATGTGGCTTATCACATGTTAAATATTAGCCACATAAAACGATTTTTAGCCACATAAAACGATTTTTTAGGTGGCTAATTGTAACCAACCCTATCCTTTACTAAGTCCATAACCCTGTGTGGCTAGCCACATAAGTACCCTAATGTGTGCCCGGACGGACGGACGGACGGACACCCAGACACCCGGACGTCATTGTGATCACTATGTCTCGCTTTCCGCAAGCGGGCTCGACAAAAACTATATTCAGTCCTGAAATCAGAATACTCCTGATCTGATACCAGGAAATGGTGGTCGTAGATTTATCACAGACTGATGAAGAATCACCTTTGTGGGAGAAACCAAGAAATTCCATGAAAGGAAATTACATTGTAATCTCAAATTTTGTAAAAAATGCACAAAATCTGTGAATTTTCATCTCGAGTGTTTCCCTGATTTAAATATACAACAGCGTAGGCCCTGATCATCAGACTGTGCAGTGCAGGCTGATCAGGGGCTAAGCTGATCAATAAGCCATGAATAAGCCCCGTTTGTCATGGCAAGACTTTTCTTGTCTTGTAGTATAAGTGGCTGTGACTGGAATTGGCTTGAAGGTTTTGCTACCAGTGTATACCCAGATCAGTCTGCATCCGCAGTCTGATCAGATCTGCACTGTTCGCCATTCAATCAATAAAACAGCCATCATGCTTCTAACAAGCGATGTAGAACATGATCAGGCTACACGAGTGTTCTGTTTGATTGGAGCTACACTGGTTACAAATTCCTTAAGTCCAATTTCTAAAATTTGTGAAATGGGGTTATGGATTTTGCGACAGGTGTAGATCCAGATCAGTCTGTGTATCTACACAGGCTGATCAGGATATGCACTGTTCGCCATTCCATCAATGAAACACCATGCACACTTCTAACAAGCAGTGTATCTTTATCAGGCTACAGGAGTGCTAGTTGATTAGAGCTATGCTGGTCACAAATTCCAGAAGCCCAATTTCTCCAGTGACAGCCATATAATTATGAGGCATGCCGTGTGATTTTGTACTTAAGAACATGTGCGATATTTCGCAATAAAATATTTACAAACTTTACGCTAATTTGCATGAATGACGTCAAAAGTTGACAAAAGTTAAAAAAAGATTCATAGCAAATGCGGAATTCAAATTCAATTCCGCATTTGCTATGAAAATTTGTCATCTTTCGACATCAGTTACAAAAACTATCACAGTTCCTGGAAATTATTTCACGAAAAACCACTCACGGTACAAAATCACACGGCGTGCCTCATATATGTATTGGATATGCTGACCCTCTTGTATATTTATCTTTTATGACAGTAATTAATAATTCGATGGTCTAGTAACATAAGGTCGTAAGTGCTATGCTTTAGCATAGCAGTTACGACCTTATATATATATGTTACTAGACAATCAAATTGTCATTTATATTGTCTTTGCAGACCAGAATAACAGGAATAACAAAATGAAAAAAACAACATTCCTCAAAGTTCATTAGTTCATACGCGCGACAACACTTGCAATAATTGGACCAGTGGGCACAAGCCAGAGACGAGCATATATAACCATAATGCACTAGTGTAATAAATATGCAAATGAGATCACTAAAGAAAATAGGCTAGGCTGTCAGTACAACTTCAATGTTTGACCCTGTGCTTATGCAATAAACATAATATATGATCCGTGGCTGTGAGAAATGGGGCGTATGGGATTTGTGACCAGTGGAGCAGCGGATCAATCTGTAGTGAGCTCATTTGCATATTTATTACACTAGTTTAATACGAGTTTTATTACACTGTGTTATTACACTGTGAACGCAATACACATATAACAACTATAGTGTCTGGTCTGGTGGCAATCAGTATAAATGGAAGAGGTATGTTTTCCAATTAACTCGTCCAATTAGGCAGCTAGCTGGCTGCTTGTCCAAACAATATTGCCAGTGAACCATGCATTAACCCATCCATGCTACTGGCAGAGCTCCAGATAAGGTTTGTATTTAAAGAGTATAATATCTCAAGATTTTACTTTCACAAATGTATGATTGATTGTCTTCCTTATTAAATAGGGAACAAATCATAAAATAATAAGACAAATTAAAAATTCACTTATTTGAGCTGCAAAAATCAAACGCTAATACACACCTCAGGCCCCTAGCCAGACCTGTTTGAAGGGGTGGTGTCGTTTCGAAGGCCCAAGGGGCCTGAGGTATCTAGGGGGGTCTAAAAAAGTGGACCTCGAGGCTAAAAAAGTGAACCTCGAGACTGGGCGGGGTGTGTCATTCGACCGCTCCGACCCCCCCCCCCACCCCCCCTGGTTACGGGCCTGCACATTATCTGGAGCGCTGTATTGAATGCTTTACCAGCATGGGAGGTAAGCATTCCACCCATAGTCCATTGCATGCCGAGGATACGTTATTTTGTTTGCAGACAATACATCATGAATATTTTCTTTGTATGTGGATATTTCGCGACCACCATTTGAGTCTCGTCGAGACGGTTCAAATGAGTGGTCACAACATATACTTTTATTGAGAAATAACAAAAACAAAGAATCAGTAGAACGTACACTGCGTGGATGCACATGTGATTCTTGCGTGTCTTGGATGGTCAATTATTGTTTGTATATACATGAAACACCTTTCTAAACAATGTACAAAACAATTCAAATGCGCCCGGGTGTAAATATAATAGTACTTAGAAAGGTATATAAAACTCCCATTCGCCACCATTGAAACAAAATCCCACGTGATGTAGACATTTGGAACTCGCCTATACAACGCATTACAGCGTGTCGAAACCGCTGCTTGGGGGTGGGTTTTCGGCATAGATTTTACAGTTGCTAATACGTTAACATAAATCTCAAAGATTTCGAATGTAAACTGCACTAAAAACGCGTCTCACTAACCTAAATTCGCTTTTTAAAATCATACACCTTCGCTTCCTAAAAACAGAGAAAGCAGCAGGCCCAGTCAAATTATACAGCCTATATCCTATAGTTTACATCAACGACCTTCCAGACAATATAATGTCACAGGTAATGTCTTCGTGGATGACACTGCAGTATACATCACTATCGGACATGAGGACGATGGCAAAACACTACAACAGGACCTGGACACACTACAAGTATGGGAAACAAACTGGGACATGTATTTTAATCCTTCCAAGTGCCAAGTCTTGCACATAACAAGGTCAAAAGCACCAGTCAAGTCCCCATACACACTTCATGGCCAGGTACTAGAAGCAGTTTCGTCAGCCAAATACCTCGGCGTCACCATCATCAATAATCTCTCTTGAAACAAGCACATCACAAACAAAGCAAACAGTACTTTGGGGTTTGTCAAAAGACATAAAAACTACAGACCCCCGATTACGCGAACAGATATTCAAAACTCTAGTCCGCCCCCAGATCGAATATGCCTCAGTGATCTGTGACCCCCACACACAGCAAAACATAAATGAAAAGTCATGCAGAGCATGATGTTATTAGCCGATCAAATCAGGGTTCAATATATGTCCGCATTTTAGTAGTTACTGAGTCTCGGGGGGGGGGGGGGGGGGGTGTGGTGAATGAGCGAGTGAGTATTGGTGTTTAACGGCCTATCAACAGCTAAGGTCATTTAAGGCCGGGCCAACGGGTTGTACTATCCCGCATTAAACGGGTCCACGATAAGGAAAATTCCCAAAATCAGAACTCAATATTTCCATGCCACACCAGTCACTTTAGTAGCTCGGCCCAAAGTAATATGATTTGCCATAAGCTTGTTACTTCTTAATGGAGCATAACAGGATTTAGCTCTCAAGTACAGGGGGGGGGGGGGGGGGGGGGGGGGGGGGGGGGGGGGGGCATGTAAATGAGGGCCAAACCATGCAAGTCGGCATTCCGCAAAGGATGAAAACCGATCGTTAAATTACCCTTCGCTGCTCCCAACCACCACCCAAGGGAAAAATGAGAGGTCATCGAGCCAGTGCCGCCGTTACGGCATGTAAGGTCGTCAAGCTAGTGCCCTGATACGATATGTTAGGTCGTCGAGCCAGTGCCGTACAAACAGTGCCCCAGGTAATCAGTGTATCCACGTAATTTACGTAATTGAAATAGCTGGATCATAGCTATATGTATTTCAGCTGTATGAAGGAGGAAAACCCAAAATATCCAAAAAACAAATATAACGTATTTTTATTATTCAACTTAAAAAATAAAATTTCTAGATGGTAAACTATCAAGTAACAGTATTGTATGTTATTACACACAACCGTACACAACCACATAATTTACATTGACGTCATGCGTATTCAGGCACATGCCCAGATTGACCTTGATAACGTTGTCACTTGTTTATCCCTTGTTTATCGATTTAAATGGTTTAAATCGACTCGAAGCTTACGTTCAACGGCCGCACAAACTCGATTGAACTGCACGCCTTCCAATGATTTAAATACGCAGCGCGTTTAAATAGTCAATTACGTTTTTTTGATGTGGCACTGGTCATTTAAAAAGGGGCCCATCCGTGATTTATTGCGCGATGTCGGGCGCAAGACAATCAATAATTTGCGGCATTGACAATAATTAAGGGGGATTGCCGCAATCGCGCGTGCTGGATGCATCCCTGCCATCCCTGCATGATACGTAAACAAATCAAAGTTCGCTATGAAGGGCAGTTCTTCGTTTTGATTGGTGGAAAATTTTGTGAATATTAACTAGCGTCAAATGACGCGCATATGCGATCCAATGGGATAAACCCGAGATGTTGGGGTTGCTAGTCGGAGGAGATTTTGAGCAGAGGTCGATTATAAATTAGCCGAATAAACACATTTTACGCGATTATACGTGGCTGAAACTTGTTCTGTTTAATAAATAAAAGCTTTAAATTAGCCCCATAATCGGCGTATGTTGGCGTATATGGCCATTAGAGCCAACTATGGACTTCAACAACAACAACTTCCGGGTTCAATCTCTTCCGGCGTTCAGCTCATTACTTATTCAAAATTGTGTTATTTGGCTATATTTAAAGTTTTAAACGGAGATAATTGCCAAAAATGCAAACTTTATCGGTTGATGCAATTTGGAAGTGATACAGCAAAATTCGCGTTCGTAGATTACCGAATAGCGGAGAAAAGGGTTGCTACAAACTTTTTCAGAATTCGATGGGTGACCAATATATTAGCCGATCTATAAATAGATCGGCTAATAATAAAATTTAAATGGTCCAGCGCTGCTCGCTGGACTGTCAATGACTATTCACGGCAGGCTAGCGTAACTGACATGTTGTCCACTTTAGGGTGGTGTAGCTTGCAAGACAGGAGGTTACAGGCCCGACTATGCCTTTTCTATAAAATTGTCAATAGTCTTGTCGCCATACCACTACACATACAGCCGTCAAACAGAATTTCTCGCTACTGCCATTCCATGACTTTCCGTCAAATACATACAAATACAGACTTTTACATGTACTCTTTCTTCCCTCGTACAGTGGTGCAGTGGAACTCCCTGCCTGAACACACAGTGACCCAACCCGACCTTGACCATTTCAGGTCATCGTTGGCCACTACCCGTAATTCCCTCCCTTAAGACACTATGGATAGTTTTTAACCTACTTTTATCTTTTCGTTCTATTTTAACCTTTCATCTGTTATCATACCTTCTATCACACTTTTGCTAGTATATAAAGAAAGAGAAATAAAATGAATGTTAGCCGCCATCTTTGAAAATATCGAATCACGCGACACGCACTGATATGGTTGGCTAATGGGAAATGACGTCATGCAGTCTCCAGTAACCAACCAAACCACTGCGTGCACGTGATTAAAATATTTTCAAAGATGGCGGCTAACATTCATTTTTAATCAGGAAGCGAAGGTGTATGATTTTAAAAAGCGAATTTAGGTTAGTGAGACGCGTTTTTAGTGCAGTTTACACTCGAAATCTTTGAGATTTATGTTAATGTATTAGCAACTGTAAAATCTATGCCGAAAACCCACCCCAAGCAGCGGTTTCGACACGCTGTAATGAGTTGTATATGCGAGTTCCAGATGTCTGCATCGCGTGGCTTTTTGTTTCAATGGTGGCGAATGGCAGTTTTATACTTTTCTAAACACTATTATTATTACACCCGGGCGCATTTGAATTGTTTTGCACATTGCTTAGAAAGATGTTTCATGTACTGTATATACAAACACTAATTGACCATCCAAGACAAGCTAGAATCACATGTGGCAACAGCCGCAATATACAGCTGTGAAAGCTGTCAACAGTTTTAATGCGATAAAAGCTTAAGGTAGTTTAGCTGACAAAAGGTAAAAAGTTTTTTGGACATATTTAATCACATGTAAAAAAAAAACACAGGATAAATCACATTTAGGATGTTGATTTTCCACATTTTTTCTGTGGTGAATGAACTTCTGTGTTTTCCAGAGTTACCCCATCGAAAACGGCGGTACAATTCGTGAAATCAAGCGCGCTATATACGTTATATCCGGTGGTGTTCCGAAACACATTGTGTTCCGAATTTACAAATATCTGCCATACAGTCGAAATATGTGCATTAAATGAAGGATCGAGGCAATGAGGCGGTTATAATTTAACCTACCTATAGTTCATTCTCCTATCGCACGAATCCGGTATGTAAGACCGTGAAAAAGGCCATGTCTATCTATCTATCTCTCTTCCGTTAATCTAGAACCCCTGTTGGGGACTTATAGATGCATGTATGCGCGTCAAACTGACAAGAGTGTTTGTAGGAGTAAAAGTTGCAGTAAAAGCCAGAGGCAGTATATACAGGGGAGTGTTATTCTAGATAAAAGTAAAAACAGGGCTGGGATTTAGGCAAATATGGTGTGTTCAATCCGGCTGACAGCCTGATTGAACTGGTTTAATGTGGGTAGGGTTGGAATACCCATAGGTAGGGAATTCCAGATGGCTACAGTGTATGGGAAGAAGGAGTGCATGTGATATATGGCGACACAGCTGTAACATTGTTATCCTGCATGATGATGATATTTGACGGTTGGTCAGGGAAAAACATATCAGGCAGGGAATGATCGATATATTGGGTTACGCAAAGTATATGATGTAATATGTTTTCGGGCCTAGCTACTGTCGTTTCGCGGCTTATCGTTATATACGAGATTCTATTATTTGTAAGGTGGTCTCCTATTGACCATATATATACCGAAGACCGAGTAACAAATACGATAGAAATAAATGATATATTTGAGAATTTATGAGACTTTTGCAAGTTTATAACCGGTGGGTGGTGGTCGGGCGAACGAGACGGCGTAAATTAACGATAGTGGTTCCTCCTTATAGGAATCACTATTTGCCTGGTTTGGCCCTCCGGTACGTTTTTATCTTTGGCTATTTTGTTACATGAGAGATGAATTGGGTTATTGCCCATTATAAAAGTTGTAAGATTATTATACTGATTCTATTGCTTTTTGGAGGGGCCAAGTGATTCCGGTGTGGCGAGGACCTGGCATCAGATCAGGATTATTCTGATTTCAGGGCTGAATATATAGTTTTGTTGTTTTAAATATTCAGTTCTGATTTTGGGATTTCCCCCCATTTTTACATGTACTTGAAAATGTACATGTACTTGTACAGGTAATATATGCATGGGATTTAGTACTAAACCCATTGACCAGGCCTTAAATAACCTTAGCTGTTGATAGGCCGTTAAACCCCAACAAACAAACAAACAAACAAAAACAAGTTTATAATCCCGAAAAATGTAAAACATGTATTAAAATTAAAAATATTTTAATTTTTGTTATTTTTATTCATATTTTTATTTCGAGATCTCAACAACCGTGACAGTGTACGCCCACGCTTACACTCATTATTTTTATGACGTTTTACCTCAAAGTTTATTACCTCTCTATGTTGCGGGTAGTCTGATAACCTTTGAACTACATTATATGTATGTTTAACGAAACTGGCAGTATTTCTTCTAACGTTTTCATAATTTAATTTGAAAAAAGAAAGAAACTTCTACGAAGTTTAACTTTATGTGGAACAAATGTGGTCAATGTGCTGCAACTTGTTTGTTTTTATGAAGTATCTATTTCAGTTTCCAGTATGGCGATTATGTTTGGTTTGTGTGTGTCACTGAATGCCTGACGTTCAAGTCATCATCAATATCATCATCATCATCATCATCACCACCATCATCACCACCACCACCACCACCACAACATTCTTCATCATCATCATCATCATACTGTTCATACTGTTTCGGCTATAAGCATTTGCTTATATAAACTTTTCTGTTTCTTAGGCCCTTTTCGTAGTGTTTTCGCTTAATTGATAGTATCCTATATTTATTCATAAGTACATGTACATATAACCAAATACAATTGATGTTCCCGATATTTAGCCGGTACCCATTTACAGCTGGGTGGTACTGAAGCAGTGTGGATAAAGTGTCTTGCTAAGGACACAACGCACGCCCGCAACGCACGCTCGAACCCACGACCGTAAGATCAGCAGTCCGACGTCTCGGACCGCACGACCAAGCGCTCCATCATCATCATCATCATCATCATCATCATCAATTGAAAGACACCATGGTTTTGGGGATTGCGATTAACCAGGGGCGCCAAAGTAAATTACAGGCATCCAACAAACATATTGTGAATAGTGGTGAAAAGGAAAATGTTTGCACACGCAATGACAATGACTTCGACGTTGAAAGACTGTGCGCTGAAAAGACAACGGTTGTTTTTCAACGAAAAACGAAAAACAACAACAACAACAATAACAATGGCTGCTGACGATGTAATTTTCTTTATTATTTCTCTCTGTATTTGTATATTATACGTAATTCTGGTTTCCTAAGGCACAGCTGTCTGTTTCAGCGGCATCGTTTAACACATTGACATCATTAATTTTGTCTTGTCGAATGCTTGTTTGAAGCACAGTGTCTGTCATAATAAGTATGTAAATGGATGGATATTCGTGTGTAACCTATAGTCGACGATCATCCATCTCTTTCAACTCGCCCATCGCACAGGCACGTTGTGGTATGAACGACAAAACGCTCTTTACATAATGCCCATTTTTTTACTCCGATATTAAATATCTAGTAGGTAGGACACTCGCCATCTTTTCAACCAACGGAAGTGGTACTTAGTTTTTATTTGTGGACTGATTTTCAAAATCTAACTTGTTTTCTTTGTTACATCATTCCCAAGCTATCTAGACATGTTTCAGAGTCAATTTCCATAGGAAAATCTTTTTTTTCGCAATAAAATCAATATTTGATGGAATTTCATAAAAAAAAATTTTTTGGGGATGGTGACTTTTTTGTTATTGATAAAAAAGTACTTAATTTTGAATATTTTTTAGATTTAATGTGTTTAATAGCAAAAAGTTTGTCGGCAGCAAAACGTGGAACAGACAGTAGTGTACCTTGGGCCGGCTCGCTAATTCAGTAATTGTAGCGCGTGAGAAGGCCGGGACCCTGCTGGTCCCGGCCTTCGCACGCGTTACAATTACTGAATTGGCGAGCCGGGCCTCAGGTAATTAATCCACTTCTGTTGGTTGAAAAGATGGCGAGTGTCCTACCTTGTAGATATTTAATATCAGAGTAAAATTGGGTATGATTTAAAGAGGCATATGTCGTTCATACCACAAAGTGCCTGTGGCCCATCGGACAAATTACCTAATGGCAAATTGATGTGGTATTACAAGGCATATATTTTATATCTTAAAAGCCACGCTGCCATAGTGCATATAGTGGTCTTCGCATGAAAAATTGAGATTTTCTAACTTCAATACTTGCACTATTTTCGTGCCATTTGCATTTTCATGCACTGATTATAATTGGTCATGCAAAAGTTATACTTTTACTATGCCACTGTCAATGTGGTTGTGATAACATTTGCAACAAATTTGGTACATGTAGTTACGAACAGTAACTCTTGCAATCTACTCCCGTACCTTCCCTAGCCAGAGTGGCGACTCCGCTCATATATTGCCATATATTAAGGAGTATTAAGTGGTTGATGTTCAGTTCTAGTTTTAGAGACCATTAATAAAAGAAAAATGTCATTGAAATAATAACAATAATGTTTTTTTTGCTATCTACATTGTATTGTAGGATGGTGAAGTATTTGAAATCACAGATTTTACCACAGCATCAGATTGGGAGAGGTGAGTTTCTCCTTTGTACCTGTGATTGACACCCACCACATTCTGTCGTATTAAATCAGCCTTTCTCTCGATTTCTTGTTTGAATAGGTTATATACTTATACAACATGTTATGTTTGTATGTACCCTCTACTACTACTTTCGGGGCATCCTTGATGTTAGACTTGGTGGAATTTATTCATTTAAACTAAGCAATGTCAGGGCTCCAGATAAGCTGCGTATTTGCTTAAATACCCAATTAAAATTGCCAAAAAGCCAATTGAAATCAGAAGTAGCGAGTATCAAAAAGCAATGAAAAAATTGTGGTACCTTTATCATGCTGCAGAAAACAATAAACAGACCACAAATATAGCATATTTATCTTATTTTCCATGAAAACACATCTTGGTATTTCATTAGAATTGTCTCCAAGGAGACAATTCTAATGCAATGCCAAAACATGTTTTCATTTCGAAGCAAACTATTCAATAATTGCTGTCTATTTTACATAATTAACATGTTGAAATACCCAATTGCTTCAGAAATGATGGAGTGACAATACTAAATTACTAATTCCTTATCTGGAGCCTGTAAACTAAGCAATGTGACGTCCAATCGACAAACTCCCAGTTCTAACACCGATGATACCCCGGACGAAGGGAAGTTACTCATGGTTTGACAACCTATTTATAAGACTGGTGTGTAAGGTCCTTTTTGTAAGCTGGCGGCCACATATTTTGTGTGTTTCAGATTCATATCGCGGGTTGAGGAGCTTCTACACGAATGGAAGTTAGTGGGGAGTTCACCGAAGCCACCTGCACCTAAGGTACAAAGTACACCACCATCGCCTTCGCTAATCAAGCTTGAATTTATTTTTATTTCAAAATACTTAAATATTGTTCTTGAAATCAAGCAGCTTTATTGGCCAAGACTGAGCTGTGCTACAGTTCAGGCTCAGCCAATCAAACTGCTTGATTGCGAGTTCAGATTGCCAATAGATGTTCAGAAACGTGGACATTTGAGCAAGATAATGCAGGCGGTTTTGTACTTGCAATCTAATATAGATTTATTTAACTCATTATGCCCCATATACAGTTATTTATCTCATTTCATGCCATTTTGTTTGTGGAAAATCCTAGATAAGTATATTTCACTACCTCCATTTGAACCATTTTGTTGAGGAAATCTAAAATTGACAACAATGTTCAAAATAATGGACGATTTTGGAAAATATTTGCTGGATTTCTTGGATGTAAAGACCCAAACATGTACTGTAATAACCCTAAGTATTCGGACACCATTTATTTGTGGAACTGCATACAAATATATGGTTTCCCCACAGCATTGAGCATGCCAATATTTAGGGTTATTATGGCAGTAGTGGTCTAACCGCAATAACATTTGGATATAATTTAAAAATTGTGTCCGAATATTTAGGGTTAATACGGTAGGAGTGAGATGGTAGTATTAATGAGTCACATTTATCGTCATGTGAGTTAAATTTATAGAAATTCACAGACACTCATAACAAGGGATGGGCAATGGCCTCGGGGATATGATATAGAGAATAGTAGGTTAGTGCCGTGAATGGGAAAAAATATCCGGCAAGGCTCAGGAATTTCTTTATTTCTCATCAGAAGTATATGTAGTGACCACTCATTTGAACCGTCTCGCCGAGTGGTCACAACATATACTTTGGTTCAGAAATAAGGAAAATAGATAGAGAATAGTAGGTTTGTGCCGTGAATGGGAAAAAATATCTGGCAAGGCTCAGGAAACCGGATGGGCGAGGCTCTGCCGAGCACATCCCGTTTCTGTTCTATTTATCCCGTCAACACCTACAAATGGCTGTAAAATGCAAAAATAGTATTGACTGGATATCAAAAATGTTTCACGGCACTGTGTTTCACGGCACATACGCACTGTGTTGACGGGATAAAGTTCAATCCTCACCCTAGGCGTGAAAAATACTTAAATAGTATTTCCATCCCACTGGTCTGTCGGATGACCCTTTAAACTGTGGTCCTGTCTCCTTATAACCTTAGCTGATGATGTGACGTTAAACCTATTCACATTGTCATAAGAAGTTTATGAGAAATTGGCCTGTATATTACACAGGGAGCGTACACGAGCGGGGTATGGGAGGAGAGGGTGGAGTCGCTGAGTTTCGCCAACTTCCAGTTCTACATGAGCCACACGTGGCTGGGGTGGCGTGATGATCGCGCGGAGAAGGCGTCCGAGAAGGGCGGTGGGGAGGAGGAGGGGGACGAGGATGACGAGCAAGGTACTTATTTGTCTTATTATCCCCATGCGGATAGGCAAGATGGTATATAGCGTTAGGCTATGTAAGTGTGTGTGTGCGTTAGTAACACCTTTCATTGTTCAATAACCTCTTCACAGATTTTGATAATATTTTGATGGTGCTTTGTTTTGCATACCACCCACATCCAACCGCTCAATGTCAAGGTCATTGAGAATGTCAATGTCAAGGTCATTGAGAATGTCAAGGTCATTGAGAATGTCAATGTCAAGGTCATTGAGGACTTACGTTTACCTTGTTTGTAAGGAAAAAATGTGAAAGTTTTTTATTATTATGATCATGGCTGCCAGCGAGGGGATTAGCTTAGTGATAATGATGCCTTTGTTTACTGTTGATATGCCATTTACTATATGGCTGAGGGATGGCTTCACAGTCTAGTGGACTTCAATGCTGATACAGGGATTCCGCTGGGGAAAATATAAAAATCGCCACTTCCGATTTATTTATTTTTTGAAAATTGTAATTTTTTATCGCCAATTGTTTATTTTTATCGCCAATTGCGAAAGTGGCGATAGCCAGCGTAATCCCTGCTGATAGTTATGGTTTCAATCCCTGCTTCAGGCATGAAAATATACTCTCAAAGTATTTTCATTCTGCTCGATCTTTAATTGGAGGAGACTTGATCGTAGCTGGACTTGATCGTAGCTTTGCTGGTATTTAAAACCCTTTCACATTTACTATGTGACTGTCGCAAGAAATTGGGCTAATTTATGTACATTGCGATCAGTGTCACCCCCAGATCAGCCTGCACGTCCAATGCAGCAGGTTAAATACAGGATCGAACCCGTTTGCCCGGCCTTATATGACCTTAGCTGTTGATAGGCCGTTAAACACCAATAAACAAACAAACAGGGTGTACGCTGTTCGCTACTGACTACTGAAATATTAATGATGCCTGTAATGAAAACAAGACATCTGGCTCCATGACTCAAGAGATCCAGTTAAGATGCGTAATTTGACCAAATATTCGAGGTATTTTTCTTAGTTCTTCACCAAAAATGGTAAGTTGGGAGTTCTTTAGAATCGTCTCGATGAGACGATTCTAAAGCACTCCCAACTTGCCATTTTTGGTGAAGAAATAACAAAATTGCCCCCAAAGTTGATCAAATTACGCAGCTTAACTGGAGCTCCATGACTGTGCCATTGATTCAGGAGCTACACTGCACAACATCTCAATATGCCCGTCTACTCCAGTTGACGTTTTCTGCTGTATCACATACCAGTTAGCTCGTTATCAGCTGACAAAAGATGTTGAAACATTTCTTGGAATGTCTGGCACTCTTGTTGTTTTGTAGAGAAATTGCCGACCGTATACGGTGACTTGATGAATGCGGAGAATGATTTCCCGTCTAAAGCCCACTGTATATGCCGCTGGTGAGTAGAAACACTTATAGTTTGCCCTACATTCTAAGCCGATCGCTGGGAAGCATTGTGCTCGTGTTATTTCACATATTGCAACGTTTAACCCCAATTTTACCAGATTTAATTATTAACTGTTCAACAGAAAATGAAGAATCAATACTTGGATGGGACATTGCGTTGTATACTTGACTGAACTACAAGTCAGTTATTGTTCACATATTGGATTTTTCAGGAACTAAATGCTGCGGCCGCTAAAACATCCAATATGTAAACAATAATTTATACTTAAAATTTGTTGTTGGGCATAATATGAATGCCTGTTAGTTGATTCACAATAGAAACATTTTTATTATCCCATCACCGATGGGCAAGAGGGGATATAACGTTATAGGAATGAATGGCCTTTTTGTGGAATTTATCGGGGTATAAACTTGGAAAAGTCGCTGGAATACTGGACGAAGGCCGGCGATAAAAAAAATTACAATTTTCGAGAAAATTTTTTTTTTTCGAATATTGCAATTTTTTATCGCCAATTGTTTATTTTTATCCTATTGGTTATTATAGGAATGAATGGCCTTTTTGTGGAATTTATCGGGGTATAAACTTGGAATAGTCGCGGGAATACTGGATGAAGGCCGGAAGGCCTCGTCCAGTATTCCCGCGACTTTTCAAAGTTTATATCCCAGATAAATTCAACAAAAAGGCCATTCATTCCTTATAATTCCAGCATTTGAAATAAATTCATCAAGAAAATGTGTTTATTTTCCATTTTCTTAAGAATTATTTTAACTGCATCTGACGGTTACGGAAAGTAGTTCGGCATTGAAGTTTACTGGGATATAAATTCTGGACAGAGACTTGCTACGGACCAATCGAATGTTTGGGAATTGTGTAAATATTTTTGTGCTGGAATTATTAGTCCATAGTGCGTGCATGCGTATCTTAGTAACACCTTTCATTTTTCAATAACTCATGAACCGCTTTCCCGATTTTGTTCACATTTGGCCAAAATGTGTGTCATGGGATGGTGCTTTGTTTTGCATACGACCCACATCCGACCACCAAAGGTCAATGTCACTGAGGACTAGTGTTCACTTGTTTGTAAGGCAAAAATGTTAAAGTTTTTACTGCATGTGATACAGCAGAAAACGTCAACTGGAGTAGACGGGCATATTGAGATGTTGTGCAGTGTAGCTCCTGAATCGATGGCACAGTCATGGAGCTCCAATTAAGCTGCGTAATTTGATAAACTTTGAGGGCAATTTTGTTATTTCTTCACCAAAACCAAAAATGGCAAGTTGGGAGTGCTTTAGAATCGTCTCATCGAGACGATTCTAAAGAACTCCCAACTTACCATTTTTGGTGAAGAACTAAGAAAAATATGTTGAATATTTTGTAAGGCAAAAATGTTAATTTTTTTTTATTTATTATCAAGGCTGTCAGCAGTGGGGATTAGCTCAGTGATAACGATGCCCTTGTTTATTCCACATTTGCTAGTAGGAATGCTTATAATAGCAATTTTCTATGTATCTTACAAGAAAAGGGTTACTTATAACTTTTTATCCTCTTGCCGATAGATATCAGGGAATATAATGTTGTTATATACTTATATCCAAGATGTGGTGTATTCAGCCAATCAGTCTATCCACACCTCTTAACCCTTTCAACACTACAGACCTGTACCTGTGGTATTGGCAAACAGTGTAGATCCAGTGTAGAGCCGTCTCTGCACTTTTTGCGAGTAATTTTCAGATTTTTTAAACAAAATTTTCATAAATGGACTAGATTGGTTGCAAAATTAACATATTGCATTGCTCTTGAGGTTCGTACGTCCGTCCGTGTACATTTACGTCAAAAGGTTTCTCCATCATGTACATTGTAATATTGTAATATCTTCAATATCTTCAATATCACTTGAAGGATTGCTTTAATATTTGGGTAGTTCATTCACCAGTGACATGACCATGGTCTTTGTGATCTTCGAAATGGTGCTGATACACTTTAATAGCCATATACATACGTCGAAAAGTTTGCAAGTGTTTCTCCATCATGCAATATCCTCAATATTAGTTTAATATTTGGACACTTCATTCACCTGAACATCTGTGATGCAATCGCACCACCAATGACACGACCTTCACCTTTGTGACCTTCAAAACGGTACTGAAAACTTGGCCATTTTCATATGTCAAAAACTGTGTAAGACTTTCTCAAATGACTGTGTACATTTAAAGTTTTCTATTTTTTACACACCATCGCTAGTTGGAGTCCAGTGTGCCATGTAGGCATACCCATGTTTTACAATCATAATGTCTAGTTTAACCCTTACTACGCTGAATTAAATGTTGTCGTCTGCTGGAAATGTTTTATTTTCAATATTTCTCGACAAAAACCTGGTTTTGACAGCACATGAGAATCGTCTCCACCGGAGACGATTCTCATATGCTGTCAAAACCAGTTTTTTGTTAAGAATTAAAGTAAAAATGAAAAACAGCAGACGGCAATTTCCATAAACAGCGTAGGAATGGTTAAACACTTGCCTATCATTGTCCACAGGTACGGTGTCCAGGACTTTGTGGTGTTGTGTCCAGCGAGCAGCACGGAGAATGTGATGACCGAGACGAGGGTGAAACTGCTGCTCTCCTCAGTGAATATTGCTCTCAGTGACGCAGGCTGGTAAGCTCACTGAAATTGTAGACTTAATATCAACTCATTTTATATCCAGTGTTTATTGCATAAAGGGGACGCTCACAGTGTATTAACACAGTGTAATAAAAATCATATTACGCTAGTGTAATAAATATGCATGACAGATCATTACAGAAAACGGTGACCAGTACAGCTTCAAGGTATGATAATGTGTTTATACAATAAATATAATCTAATATTTGTGGTGATTTAATAGGATATTTGTTAAACTTGTTGGCTAATTTCATAAGAAACGAGGCATGTTTAATGAATACCATATTAAATCATCACACATGTTGATCCTCTATTTATGCGTGAATGTATGATTTTCTTGTGCAGAAACATCATCTAACGTTCTGGTTCCATATAAATGTTACCGCAGGATAGACTAATGACTAGTTGAAATGAAAAAAACTCACTGAATCACGAGATTAATATCATTTAATTTAGTAACCAATGTTCACTTTTGAATTGAATTAAATTCTTTTGTGCAGAGACGTAAAACAATTTTTTTATGTCATATAAATGTTACAGACTGACCGACTAATGACAAAGCTCTAATGCAGAGCTCCAGATAAGCTTTGTGTCTAAAGCATACTATACCCCCTGATTTCAAAATCATTGCGTATTTTACCTTTACAAATGGGTTATTGATTTTCTTCATAACTAAATAGGGAACAAATGATAAACAAGAAATGCGTCTGTCGAACGCGGATGCCACCTGCAGCATATTTGAGAAACTGTGACAAAGTGGTTAACCGAAAAGTGTGACGGACAGACAGACAGATGGACAGACGGACGGTCCAAACACTATATGCCACCCGTTTCTTCGAAACCCGGTGGCATAAAAATATAACAAATTTAAACAGCTGTTTGCTTTTTGCAGCTCAACTAAGTGAATTTTCAACTTTATGACAGTATTTTCACTACTCAATTTGAAAATCAATGCGTATTTTCACATTGCTGTGTGTATTTTATACTCCCACTTTTGATAATCAATGCGTATTCAGCTAAAATAATTGCGTAAAATACGCCAATACGCACCTTATCTGGAGCTCTGCTAATGACCTAGATGAAAGACAAAAGCTACAAAAGAAATACACACAAATTACTGCAACACCATCAACCTTCATTATTGTCGCGCCCGCTTGCGGAAAGCGCGATATAGTCGGCCGTTTGTTCGTACGTACGTACGTATGTACGTAGTACGTACATGTGTCCGGTTAAAGTTTTTGGTTAAGCTGTAAGGTTATGTTTTTTGGTTAAAGTTTTTGGTTAAGTTCTTTGGTTAAAGTTTTTGGTTAAGTTTTTTGATTAAGTTTTTTGGTTAAGTTTTTCGTTATACTATATCTCTGCAACTGCTTTGCCCATTACCTTGAAACTTCACATGGGTGTTTATCATCATCTATATTTTCATTCTACCCCCATCCCGTGCGGCCCCTGTGCCCAATGTCAAGGTCAAATTACTTTGAAGTTTTTGGTTAAGTTTTTTGGTTAAAGTTTTTGGTTAAGTTTTTTGGTTAAGTTTTTTGGTTAAAGTTTTTCGTTATACTATATCTCTGCAACTGCTTTGCCCATTACCTTGAAACTTCATATGGGTGTTTATCATCATCTATATTTTCATTCTACCCCCTCCTGTGCGGCCCCTGTGCCCAATGTCAAGGTCAAATTACTTTGAAATTTTTGGTTAAGTTCTTTGGTTAAAGTTTTGGGTTAAGTTTTTTGGTTAAAGTTTTTGGTTAAGTTCTTTGGTTAAAGTTTTTGGTTAAGTTTTTTGGTTAAGTTTTTTGGTTAAGTTTTTCGTTATATACTCAACAAAACTAGAAACGTCCCTGTTTTATAGCCGGTGTAGCTCTGTCTATGTATGTACCACATGTTCAAAGTACATGTATTTTAAACCGTGGCGATGTTCAGAATACGATCGTGTAGAGTTTAGCCGATACACACGGTTTACATAGCGGCCAGTGACCGGAACGTTGATTTCCACTTTTTGCACGTGCACGCTATACTTGTCATCGATAAGGTGATTCAGTTCATGTCGTACCATTCATGCGATAGGGGTGTCGCGTGACACGTGTATTCTTGTACATTCTGAAATCCGTATAATTGTATATATGTGATGTGTGGTACTGTGTTGTATTGTTGTGCGTATTATTGATTTCACATCCCTGTGATTCCACATACCTGTGGTTTCACACACCTGTGGTTTTTGCACACCTGTGGTTTGGCATGTACATTTGCCATGTGCAATGTGCGTGTAATAAGGGGGCTTATGTTGTATTGGTGGAGATACGTTTATGCGTGTCCCATTTGCGGATTTAAATATACGTCTATTTTATGAGCAATGTTTTACTGATGTCACGCCATATTTGCCGCAGACTATGCATGTGTGTGGTAGAGAACTCGTTGACTGCGTGTGCTGGTTTCACTAGGGAAAAGATACCTTTTAGTATTACGGATGTCCACTGTCCGTGCCAGCCGAGTTTGTCCGCGTGTCAGTGTTTCACCATATAAGGGACCTTCTGATGGTGAAGCCAGTATACAGCGCAGACCATACCATGGTCTGCCCTGTTATGTATGCTACCGGTTAGTGTTTCAGCATAGCCTGGTACTGGCCAACACGGATATATCAGATCCCATAATGGTGATGTTTTGTGTCGTGATATTTCCGTAAATGACCACGATATTTGAGTTTAATATGTGCTACACTCTCATTTGAGTGTATAGCCGTAGGACCGTTATGGAGGGGTTTGGCTGGGCCAAGAAGCGACCTTCGCATTGTCGAGACCAGTCGAGTAGATTTCGGATTATGAGATCTGGGTCTATAGTGTGCAGATTTATGGTAGTGTGGGGTATACCATGTTGGATGGTATTTATTCCACGAGGGCTGTACACTGGTTTGGTTGAATTTTAAGGCGTGGGAACATATATTTATGCCAAATATAACCCACGGGTGACATGGCAAAAGCCATGGTTTTGTAGTATTTATGTGAGATGTCGTACGAGGGGTAGGCATATCCATTATTCCGTGCATGGTTTTCACTGGTGCGTATATAAGCGATGTCTCGCTATGTGTTGGGGGGACACATATATTCTGGTTACAGAAGACTAGTACTGTATTCACCAGTGACACGGAGGATTTTGCCTCTTGAGAACGCTCCAGCGAGCCACATTGGACGTTTTGGTCCACTCGTTTGAGGGCAGACCCCAGTCAGTGCAGAGTATCGGGTCGTCCGAGTGTCCGTACGTCTGTCTGGCGCAGTGTGTGTAGCAGCTCCGGGTACAGGCCTGTATAGAGCAGTGTGTGATAGCTACCTCGCGTTCAGCAGACAGTCACAGCCATAGTTTAGTGAAGTGAAACGCCATACACACATATCATATCATTATACTACCACCGAGTTGAATGTCACCTAAGTGAAACTTTTCCCGGCGTCTTAGCCAACGTGATAATCGCCATTTTGTATTATATCGGAACTTTACATCCGGTCTACCACTTCCGGTATTACAACCCATTGATTCACCATGGATACTTTACATCCGGTCTACCACATCCGGGTTGCTACAGTCGAGTGATACCGTAGGAACTTTACATCTGGTCCACCATTTCCGGAGATAATACTACCTGTGGAACTTTACTTCCGGGAAACCAGCTTCCGGAACATTATCGTTATTGACTATCATGTGATGTAACCACATCCGGCTTTGACTTTGACATTCATACTTTGGAAATATATTGCATAGGCAATACATATGTATACTTTGATAGTGTATGGTAATACTCCTATCATGGCATATCATGGCTAAAGGATTGTAGTAAGACTACATATATATTGTTTATGGATTAATCCACTTGAAGTTGGATTATAGCCATATTGTTGACTAGACCTCATATTGCGGGTGAGGCAGACCTTGGGACCTTGATACTCAGAGGTTACACTATCTATTGAGATACGCCAGCACTGGGGTAGCTCAGATGATTGTCATTTTGTCCTCCAATGTTCGTTATGCCATGTTATACTTGTATGTTATTTCACTTTGATTAGCGATCATCAAAGTACTTGTGCATTCATACTATTGTCCACTACGGGACCATTGAGATACCACATACCGAGTTTATTCGTCTATAGCTTTTAAGTTGCGTTAAGTATAACAGTCGATTGGCTTACAACCTTGTAGTAATTGAATAGTATCATGTACAGTACAGTGATGTTCGCATATCAATGTATCATGTATTCCTGTGTGTTCCCCATGTAATATAGTGTACATTATAAGTGATTAAGTGACTACGTGTACTTATCTACTCTGGCCTATCCCTTACACTTCAACTGCATTGTTACCACTTTTCGTTCGTCAGATCAAGCTATATTGGCCATAACGTCATAACAATTGAAGTATACTTGGTTCATATGATAATTGGGGGAGACAATTTGTCTCGATCATTCCTGACCTTGGTAATGACCTTGACAATGGTGTCAGAAGTGGGGTTTTGTTTCCTCTTTTTATAATCAGTTTCTTCAAAGCAGTTGAAGTAAGGAGGCTAGAATAGCTGTACCCCTAGCGTCGTCAAAATTCAATCTTGTATTTGTTTGCCTTGGGAGTTAATGTAAGATGCACTCCAACACTTAGGCACTAATACATCACCACATACATGATTTGACTACCTAGGTACAGAAGTATAGAGTTGAGACGATCTGGTGAGATAGTGGATGTAAGGGTCATTGTAACTTTGGATTTGTTGAATAGTACCTCCCTGTGATGATGGCACAGCGGGTGTTCTAGGTTAGCACTAGACACTTCTGCATCTGAGGCGAGATTACTACCACTATTATATTGTGTATGAACAATACTATATCCTGCCAGGTGTCTATAACCAGTCCCCAATATTTGTGTCCAGTACCATAGAGGGGGAATTGTAAATATACCATTACATTATACCATACATATACCGGATTGACTTACCCGATTGAGAAACTTATATACCGTCGTTAGGAGTAGAGACCGGATTGATTTACCTTAACCTTATAGACGTGAAGCAAGAGACTCGCACAAATCACCAAGTGATTTGAGTGCTAGAGACCTTGTGTACCGTCGGGTAAAGCGTGAAATCGATAATCCGAGGTTGAGTTGAGAGTGAGAATGTCGTCCATTAAGGAGCTAATGGACATAGGCAAAAGCTTAGGGCTAGCAGATTCAGAGTTAAGGGCCTTTGTAAAGGAAGAGCAGGAGAGAGAAAGACAGGAAAGACTAGAGGCTAGGCAGGCTGAGAAAGATAGGTTAGATGCTGAGCGGTTGGCTAAAGAGGTTGAGCGACAGATGGAGAAAGATATGTTAGATGCTGAGCAGTTAGCTAAGGAGGTTGAGCGACAGGCTGAGAAAGATAGGTTAGATGCTGAGCAGTTAGCTAAGGAAGTTGAGCGACAGATGGGGAAAGATAGATTAGATGCCAATGAAGCACAGTTAGCTCTAGAATTCAAATTGCGAGAACTAGACACTAAGCATCAGGTAGAAATGGCAAAAGTAGAAAGGGGAGAAGTAGTAGATGAAGATAGACATGATAGGGACTATGGCAGAGCATTCGGTCCGAAGCTGCCACATTTTGATCAGAATAATGACAACATGGATAGCTACTTAGCTAGATTTGAGAGGTACGCAGCAATTCAAAGGTGGGGGAGAGATAAGTGGTCACTACACTTGAGTGCGTTATTGAAGGGCAATGCATTAGATGTATATTCTAGACTACCTATTGATGATGCTCTTGACTATGATAAGTTGAAATCCGCATTGTTGAAATGTTTTGATCTAACGGAAGATGGGTTCAGACGCATGTTCAAAAACACCAAACCTGATCACAGTGAATCATTTGTGCAATATGTCAGTCGGTCAAAGAACTATTTAGATAGATGGTTTGAGTTAGGTAAGGTGAATAGAACATATGAAGGAGTATTAGAACTACCTGATCCAAGAGTTCACGATGTTTAAGTATATGCAGTCGTGAGCTCTACTTATTTCTCAAAGAGAAAACATTTGACTCGATAGATCAGATGGCGGTTCAGGCAGATTACTTTGCAGAAGCTAGAGGAGGTAGCAAGTATGTAGTTCAGAGGAACAGTACTAGCAACAGAACTGAGTACAAGGTCAGTAGATAACCAGAGGCGCAAGGTAAGTAGTGCGGATAATCGATCCAGAGATAGGAGTCGAGATAGGGACAGATATCAGAATAGAGACCACAATAGAAGCCCAAGTAGGGGTAGTTATGATAGAAGCCCGAGTAGAGGTAATTATGACAGAAGTACCAGCAGGAACGGCTACGATAGGCATCGCGGGACATGTTACCATTGTGGCAAAGAAGGTCACATGTCCTACGATTGTCCTAAACGTGACCGGTCCTCAGCTTACAAAGCAGCAGCAGTCGAGGAAGAGAAACATGTAAGTTTTGCAGATAAAGAACAGAGAGGTCGGTACAGAGGTAGAAATAGAGGTAGAAGTGGAAGGCACACTAGAGGTAGAGGTAGATGGCAAAACACGGAACAACCAGGGGAAAACCAAGGAAATTTCTGTGTGGTTGATACCGACACCACTATTGTATGTTCAGGTAGCGAGATACAGCCGGAGTTGATTAACGGATGTAAATTTGGTATGGATAGGCTACCCGTAGCAGAGGGCACATTAAATGGGAAAAAGGTCACAGTAATGCGAGATACTGGGTGTACTGGGGTGGTCGTCAGGAAAGCTTAGTACAACCAGATCAGTTTTTAAGCAAAGTTTCAACATGCATGTGGTAAATAGGAGCAAAATGAGTGGAATTCCTACCGCCGGGTAGATCTAGATACACCTTTTTTCAAAGGTCAGGTAGAAGCCCTTTGCATGACAGATACAATGTATGATGTTACCATAGGTAATGTAGACGGGTCAGAGTTACCGGTGATATCCGATTTTAGAGCGCTAAATCGTGCGCAGTTGAAACTAGGTCACAAACGACAGCCCGAGACGAATCATATAAGACCCTCAAAGTCCCTACCGCAATTGCCAACGTATCACGCGATGAATTCAAAGAGGCGCAGGCACATGACGTCACATTGACGTCTGTTCGAAATAATGCAAAAGACGGAACGGTACGGTCAAGTAAGAAACGGAAACAAATCGAAATTCGCATACGAAAAGACTTGTTGTATCGTAATTTCGAATCGATAGGGTCAGGGTAGGATGTACCATCAGCTGGTAGTCCCAAAAAACACTTAGGACTACCGTGATGAAAGTGGCACATGAATCAATCATGGCGGGCCATTTAGGGGTTAAGAAGACAACTGATCGAGTGTTATCAGAATTTTATTGGCCAGGCGTGGGCAGTGACATGACATTACGGTTTTGTAGGTCTTGTGACATATGTCAAAAGACTGTGTCAAAGGGACACATCGCCAAGGTTCCGTTAGGAACTATGCCGTTGATAGACACTCCGTTCAAACGAGTCGCAGTTGATATTGTAGGGCCAATTTTTCCAGCTACCGATCGGAAGAATCGTTACATACTAACGTTAGTTGATTATGCAACTAGGTACCAGAAGCGGTACCACTACCAGGCATCGAGCCGAACGAGTCGCGGAAGCTCTCGTGGATATGTTCAGTAGACTGGGTATCCCCGAGGAGATGCTCACCGATAGGGGTAGTCAATTTACGTCGGCAGTCATGGAGGAAGTTAGTAGATTGTTATCGCTGAGACAATTAACCACGACACCGTACCACCCACAGTGTAGCGGTCTCGTGGAACGGTTCAATGGTACGTTAAAGCAAATGCTTCGTGAAATGGCAAGCGAACGTCCCAAAGATTGGGACAAATACATTAACGCGCTCTTATTCGCGTATCGCGAAGTCCCTCAAGAAAGTTTGGCTTTCTCACCGTTTGAACTATTGTACGGAAGGACCGTTCGGGGTCCGATGAGCATACTAAGAGATCTGTGGTCCGAGAAGGACATAGAGGACAACGTCAAAACGACGTATCAGTACGTCCTCGACTTGCGCGAACGGCTCGAGAAAACATGCGAAATCGCGCATGAGAACTTGAAGAGTGCGTCCAAAAAGTACGCAAAGTACTACAACCGTAAGACTCGTAGTAGGCAGTATGCAGTGGCAGATCAGGTACTTGTACTACTACCGACAGACAACAACAAATTGCTTCTTAGGTGGAAGGGACCATACCCCATAACAGAGGTAGTTAATGAGTGGGACTATAGAGTTGACATGGGAGGGAGTTGAAAACCTTTTTTTCATGCAAACATGTTAAAGAGGTACGAGACTAGGCCTGAGCACCCGGGGAAGGGAATACTCACTGTAATAAATGCGGCCGTGATAGAAGACACAGTAGAGGGGGATCCTAGTCCAAGTGGGTGTAGTGCCGAAGAAAACATGTTATGTCCCATGGGAATTAGAGTCCGATACGGAGAGCAAAGTTGACCTGTCGCCTGATTTAGGCAAGAAAAAAACAAAAGACGCACGTCAAAGAGATCTTACGGGAATTCACCCATGTCCTGAGGGACGCACCAGGACACACCCATATAGAGAAACACGAGATAAAGTTGTCAACGCAAGACCCATTAAGAATTAGGGGGTACCCTATCCCATTTAAGGTCAGGGAAACAGTCAGCCAGGAAGTAGAGGAGATGCTGAAGCTAGGTGTCATAGAACCTTCAAAATCACCCTACTCATCCCCCGTAATTCTGGTTAGGAAAAAGGACGGGGGGCTCCGATTCTGCATTGATTTCCGGCAACTTAACAAAGTCACTGTGTTTGATGCGGAACCAATGCCAAATATTGAAGAGATGTTCTCTAAGTTGGCGGGACATAACTACTTTTCAAAGCTGGACCTGAGTAAGGGCTACTGGCAGGTCCCATTGGATGAGAATTCCAGGGAATATTCCGCTTTCGAGGCACCCAGGGTCTATTCCAGTTCAAGGTCATGCCCTTTGGAATGGTCACGGCACAGGCCACTTTCTGTAGACTCATGAGGAAAGTATTAAAGGGGGTCCACAATGCAGACAGCTTTGTTGATGACATCTTGATATTCTCCCATACGTGGCAACAACACCTGGGAGCTCTGAGTGAAGTCCTCTCCCGATTGTCCGATGCCAATCTAACGGCAAAACCCTCCAAGTGCAGCATTGGGTACAGGCAACTTGAGTGCCTGGGACATACTATCAGCAGTAAGAAAGAACTAAGGGCCCATCCCGAAAAGGTCAAGGCAGTTCATGAAGCTAATGTCCCTGAGACAAAGAAGGAGGTCAGGGCTTTCTTGGGGTTAGCCGGGTTCTATAGGAAGTTCATGCCCAACTTCGCAGAGATAGCGAGCCCGCTAACTGACCTTACTAAGAAAGGTCAACCGAACAAGGTCAACTGGGGGGCACCCCAACAGAAAGCTTTCGTTACCCTCAAGGGATTATTGACCAGGGACCCAGTTCTGAAACTGCCCGAACTAGACAAACCTTTCGTGCTCAGGACGGATGCTTCCGACATTGGGTTAGGGGCAATACTGTTGCAAGAGCAGGATTGGTATCCCACTTCCGATAGCGTATGCCAGCAAAAAGATGTTGCCAAGGGAACGCAATTATTCGGTAGTTGAGAAGGAGTGCCTGGCAGTCGTGTGGGGGGTCGAGAATTTCCACCGTTATTTGTTTGGGGGGGAATTTATCCTAGAAACGGACCACCAACCGTTGGTTTACCTAAACAAAGCCAAGGTTGCAAATTCCCGACTAATGAGGTGGGCCTTGATACTGCAACCTTACCGAATGCGTATAGTTGCGATAAAAGGGGCCGACAATCTGGGGGCAGACTACCTGAGCAGGATATCGGGGTAGATTCAGCTGTGCCAACGTGTCTCGCGATTATGCACGAAAGTGTAAACACTTTTTGTTTAGGGGGGAGATATGTCGCGTGACACGTGTATTCTTGTACATTCTGAAATCCGTATAATTGTATATATGTGATGTGTGGTACTGTGTTGTATTGTTGTGCGTATTATTGATTTCACATCCCTGTGATTCCACATACCTGTGGTTTCACACACCTGTGGTTTTTGCACACCTGTGGTTTGGCATGTACATTTGCCATGTGCAATGTGCGTGTAATAAGGGGGCTTATGTTGTATTGGTGGAGATACGTTTATGCGTGTCCCATTTGCGGATTTAAATATACGTCTATTTTATGAGCAATGTTTTACTGATGTCACGCCATATTTGCCGCAGACTATGCATGTGTGTGGTAGAGAACTCGTTGACTGCGTGTGCTGGTTTCGCTAGGGAAAAGATACCTTTTAGTATTACGGATGTCCACTGTCCGTGCCAGCCGAGTTTGTCCGCGTGTCAGTGTTTCACCATATAAGGGACCTTCTGATGGTGAAGCCAGTATACAGCGCAGACCATACCATGGTCTGCCCTGTTATGTATGCTACCGGTTAGTGTTTCAGCATAGCCTGGTACTGGCCAACACGGATATATCAGATCCCATAATGGTGATGTTTTGTGTCGTGATATTTCCGTAAATGACCACGATATTTGAGTTTAATATGTGCTACACTCTCATTTGAGTGTATAGCCGTAGGACCGTTATGGTATTTATTCCACGAGGGCTGTACACTGGTTTGGTTGAATTTAAGGCGTGGGAACATATATTTATGCCAAATATAACCCACGGGTGGACATGGCAAAAAGCCATGGTTTTGTAGTATTTATGTGAGATGTCGTACGAGGGGTAGGCATATCCATTATTCCGTGGCATGGTTTCACTGGTGCGTATATAAGCGATTGTCTCGCTATGTGTTGGGGGGACACATATATTCTGGTTACAGAAGACTAGTACTGTATTCACCAGTGACACGGAGGATTTTGCCTCTTGAGAACGCTCCAGCGAGCCACATTGGACGTTTTGGTCCACTCGTTTGAGGGCAGACCCCAGTCAGTGCAGAGTATCGGGTCGTCCGAGTGTCCGTACGGCTGTCTGGCGCAGTGTGTGTAGCAGCTCCGGGTACAGGCCTGTATAGAGCAGTGTGTGATAGCTACCTCGCGTTCAACAGACAGTCACAGCCATAGTTTAGTGAAGTGAAACGCCATACACACATATCATATCATTATACTAACCACCGAGTTGAATGTCACCTAAGTGAAAACTTTTCCCGGCGTCTTAGCCAACGTGATAATCGCCATTTTGTATTATATCGGAACTTTACATCCGGTCTACCACTTCCGGTATTACAACCCATTGATTCACCATGGATACTTTACATCCGGTCTACCACATCCGGGTTGCTACAGTCGAGTGATACCGTAGGAACTTTACATCTGGTCCACCATTTCCGGAGATAATACTACCTGTGGAATCTTTACTTCCGGGAACCAGCTTCCGGAACATTATCGTTATTGACTATCATGTGATGTAACCACATCCGGCTTTGACTTTGACATTCATACTTTGGAAATATATTGCATAGGCAATACATATGTATACTTTGATAGTGTATGGTAATACTCCTATCATGGCATATCATGGCTAAAGGATTGTAGTAAGACTACATATATATTGTTTATGGATTAATCCACTTGAAGTTGGATTATAGCCATATTGTTTGACTAGACCTCATATTGCGGGTGAGGCAGACCTTGGGACCTTGATACTCAGAGGTTACACTATCTATTGAGATACGCCAGCACTGGGGTAGCTCAGATGATTGTCATATTGTCCTCCAATGTTCGTTATGCCATGTTATACTTGTAATGTTATTTCACTTTGATTAGCGATCATCAAAGTACTTGTGCATTCATACTATTGTCCACTACGGGACCATTGAGATACCACATACCGAGTTTATTCGTCTATAGCTTTTAAGTTGCGTTAAAGTATAACAGTCGATTTGGCTTACAACCTTGTAGTATTGAATAGTATCATGTACAGTACAGTGATGTTCGCATACAATGTATCATGTATTCCTGTGTGTTCCCCATGTAATATAGTGTACATTATAAGTGATTAAGTGACTACGTGTACTTATCTACTCTGGCCTATCCCTTACACTTCAACTGCATTGTTACCACTTTTCGTTCGTCAGATCAAGCTATATTGGCCATAACGTCATAACAATTGAAGTATACTTGGTTCATATGATAATTGGGGGAGACAATTTGTCTCGATCATTCCTGACCTTGGTAATGACCTTGACAAGGGGCTATTCGGAAAATTAAAAAACTTTTTTAATTTTTCACTGTTTTCGATATGCCACGGCTTTCCGAAAACGAGCGAAAACAGGCAATTGGGATGCTTGCGGGTGGGATGGCCGCCAGGGCGGTCGCGCCTCGGTTTGGTTGCTGTCGGAAGACGATTGATCGTCTTGCAGCCCGGTACCAGCAGACTGGGGCTGTTCACGACCGGCAGCGACCTGGTAGGCCTCGTGTAACGACGGCTAGAGCCGATCGTTACATTACGTTGACGCACTTACGTCAACGTCGATTGGCAGCCACAGTCACTGCTAGGCGATACGGTGTCTCAGGGCAGACCATTCGCAACCGGTTACGTCGTAACGCCCAACCAATCTGGGCACGCCGCCCGTACACTGGTCAGATAATGACCCAACGTCACCGTGCTGCCAGACTGTTATGGGCGCGACGTCATCTGAACTGGAGAAGGGGGGCTGACTGGAACCGAGTTTTGTTCACCGATGAATCTCGGTTCACAGTTAGTCATGCTGACGGAAGATTACGGGTATACAGGCGTAAAAATGAAAGATTCACCGATTGTTGCATTGTTGAGAAGAACAGGTTTGGGGGAGGGAGCGTAATGGTCTGGGGTGGGATCATGGGAAACCGGAAGACAGATTTGGTTGTTGTACAGGGCAACATCAATGCACAACGTTATGTTGCAGATGTGCTAAATGCACATGCCTTTTTATCCGTCAGCATGGTCCTGGTGTGACATTGATGCACGACAATGCCCGCCCTCACGTAGCCAGGGTCACCACTCAATACTTACAGCAAAACAACGTCGACGTCATGCCATGGCCCGCGGTCTCCCCGGATCTCAATCCCATTGAGCACATATGGGATGAGCTGGGCCGCAAAGCACGAGCTAACCATCAGATTGACAATGTTCGCGATCTTACACGGGCGTTACAACGGGAATGAAGGAGAATTTGCCCAACGCACTGGTATTGCGTTACGTCACGTCGATGCGGCGTAGGATCATTGCATGCATTCATGCAAATGGTGGCCACACTCGGTACTAACGAGATTTACTGAATGTGCCACATTACTTATTGAAATTCCATCTCTAAACATTAAGTAACACATTTCTGAGTTTTTGTGATTTTTGATTTTGACCTCTACCGCCCTTGGCCGGTTATCTCTCGAATATTTAACAAGATATCCAAATGCAATTTATTGGCTTTGATATAGAAATGAATGAACTTGTTTTTCCATTTTGATTTTTAAAAGTAACCCTTTTGGTTTTTGATGAATCTTTCCTTAAACATGGAGGGACGTCTAGTTTTGCTCAGTATACTATATCTCTGCAACTGCTTTGCCCATTACCTTGAAACTTCACATGGGTGTTTATCATCATCTATATTTTCATTCTACCCATCTCCCGTGCGGCCCCTGTGCCCAATGTCAAGGTCAAATTACTTTGAAGTTTTTGGTTAAGTTTTTTGGTTAAAGTTTTTGGTTAAGTTTTTTGGTTAAAGTTTTTCGTTATACTATATCTCTGCAACTGCTTTGCCCATTACCTTGAAACTTCATATGGGTGTTTATCATCATCTATATTTTCATTCTACCCCCTCCCGTGCGGCCCTGTGCCAATGTCAAGGTCAAATTACTTTGAAGTTTTGGTTAAGTTCTTTGGTTAAAGTTTTTGGTTAAGTTTTTTGGTTAAAGTTTTTGGTTAAGTTCTTTGGTTAAAGTTTTTGGTTAAGTTTTTTGGTTAAAGTTTGTTGTTAAAGTTTTTCGTTATACTATTCTCTGCAAACTGCTTTGCCCATTACCTTGTTTTTTTTAACTTCACATGGGTGTTTATATCATCATATATATTTTCATTCTACCCCCTCCCGTGCGGCCCCTGTGCCCAATGTCAAGGTCAAATTACTTTGAAGTTTTTTTAGTTAAGTTTTGTTTTGGTAAAGTTTTTGGTTAAGTTTTTTGGTTAGTTTTTGGTTAAAGTTTTTCGTTATACTATATCTCTGCAACTGCTTTGCCCATTTACCTTGAAACTTCATATGGGTGTTTATCATCATCTATTTTCATTTCTACCCCCCTCCCGTGCGGGCCCCTGTGCCCAATGTCCAGGTCAAATTATTTTGAAGTTTTTGGTTAAGTTCTTTGGTTAAAGTTTTGGGTTAACTTTTTTGGTTAAGTTTTTTGGTTAAAGTTTTTGGTTAAGTTTCTTGGTTAAAGTTTTTCGTTATACTATATCTCTGCAACTGCTTTGCCCATTACCTTCAAACTTCACATGGGTGTTTATCATCATCTATATTTTCATTCTACCCCCCTCCCATGCGGCCCCTGTGCCCAATGTCAAGGTCAAATTACTTTGAAGTTTTAGGTTAAGTTTGGTTAAGTTTTTTGGTTAAAGTTTTTCCCCTGTGCCCAATGTCAAGGTCAAATTACTTTGAAGTTTTTGGTTAAGTTTTTTGGTTAAGTTTTTTGGTTAAAGTTTTTCGTTATACTATATCTCTGCAACTGCTTTGCCCATTACCTTGAAACTTCACATGGGTGTTTATCATCATCTATATTTTCATTCTACCCCCCTCCCGTGCGGCCCCTGTGCCCAATGTCAAGGTCAAATTACTTTGAAGTTTTTGGTTAATGTTTTTGTCGTGCCCGCTTGCGGAAAGCGTGATATAGTCGGCACTTTGGCGTACGTACGTGTGTCTGGTTAAACTTTTTAGTTAAGTTTTTTGGTTAAGTATTTTGGTTAAAGTTTTTCGTTATACTATATCTCTTTTTTTAGTGTCCATGCCTCGCCACAAGGCGCGACATGCAGGCCGCGGCCATCTAGTGTTATTTTCACCATCACTACATGTATTCTCTATCGGACATGGGTGGAAATGCTAGGAATTCCTTAGAAGGCCTCGGAATTACTACATGATTTTTAGCCTCGCCTCACAAACCTAATATTGTCTATAAAGCCTGACTCAGAAACAGTAGGAATTACGTGGCGAGCCTCGCATTTCCTGAACATTACCTAACCTCACCTATAATAGTTATAAAAATTAATGAAATCAACATCAAAAGAGCAGTATTTCTATCAGGCTCGGATCTGAAATGGTAGGAATTCCTCGGCAAGCCTCGGAATTCCTACACATTTCCTAGCCTCGTCTGATAAACCTCCATCTGTTTCAGCGGTATACCGGTGTTTGTTCAGATCCACCAGAAGTGGCGGCGCCTCTATCTGGGTACATGCGTCCAGCTCGGGTCCTCCGTCGAGTTCAGTATGGCCCAGATCAAACGCACCCCGTCCCAGTATAGCCATCTAGCGGGGTTACTAGATGTGTTCAAGGCCAAAATGGTAACGTATGGATTATATAGATAATTGGTTTCAGTGTGGCCCAGATGAAACGCACCCTGCTCCAGTATAGCCATCTAATAGGTCTACTAGACATGTTCAAGGCCAAAATGGTAACATATGGGCATTGTCTGTATCAGGATCTGCATTGTTCGCCATTCCATCAATGAAACACCTGTCATACTGATAACAAGCAGTATATATCATTATCATGATACACGAGTGCGTTACTTAATCAGAAGCTAATAAAGTCCAGCCATGGGAAGCACAGGTTCGACTGTATGACATGTTTCAGGATATCCCCACTGTCAAGGTGTATGATCACGTGGTACTAACAACAACAACAACAATTACTGAAATTTCCAGAATCCATCTGATTCAAAGTACGTATTCTTTTATAGTGTCCTTATTACATAACGGATTTTGATGAAATATGGTGCATCAAACGTGTCTTGTTAAGCTGCATTTGGTGGTCTCTGTATTTTCGCCCAAACTTCTGTTGTTTTTGCGAAGAATCAATTTCCGTGTCTATCGATACGGAAATCAATTCTTCGCAAAAACGACATAAGTCTGTGCCAAACACCCTGGACCACCAAATGCAGCTCATGAAGACGCGTTTGCTGCGCCATATTTCATAAGAATCCGTTGCATATTAAGGAAAATATCAAATACTACTTACTTTGGAGTGGGTGACGTTGTTGTTGTTGTAACCACGTGATAATGCACCTTGACTGTAGAATATCACATGTAATCTGTGGCGGGAAGTCCCCAGGCTGTCCAATTTGGAGAAGTTCCACTGTATAACATGTACAAACTACAAAGCGACATATGTTTTAGTGATCAATGACGGATACATATGTATGGTGTGATGTGTTTCAGGGATCGGTGGCTGACCCCCGCCCCCCAGTGTCAGTGGCCGTACGGTTCCTGTATGTCCTCTATGAGTGGGTTAACTCCCCTTGGTGCCAGCCCTTGCCCGGTAGGTGGCTACTGTAGTATATAACCATGATAACTAATGTAGCCTGTATGACTACTGTAGTATGTATGATTGGGTTAACTCTTGGTGCCAGCGGTACGTAGTTTGTGTAACCACTGGTGTTTGTATAACTACTGTAGTATGTATGGCAATAGTTAGGCAGTGAACTGTTGTATGTACATACTACGTTTCATGTACAGAACATTTGTTGTTTTTATGCCCCACCACAATAGTGGAGGGGGCATTTAGTGTTACCGTTGTCAGTTCATCCCGTCCCGTCCATCCGTCACCAACCTTGTAAGTCGTAAAACTCTTAACCCTTACAATGCTGAATTAATTTGTGTCGTCTGCTGAATATTTTTTATTTTCCATTTTTCTCATCAAAAACTTGGTTTGGCAGCACTTTAGAATCAACAATGGAAATGATTCTAAAATGCTGCCAAACCATGTTTTAGCTGAGAGAAAAGACAAAATATGCAGCGGACGGCTGTTTTCGGTTCCCGCATTCTAAGGGTTAAACCATACTATCTACATACCTGAAACTTGGTATGATGAGTAGATGCGCAAAATTTATTTCGATTTTTGATTCGACCCCGGGGTCATTATCTCCCCCTTTCGACTTAGAATTTTCCAATTTTGGCTTGTAAGTCCTAAAACTTTTAAACTGAAACTTGGTATGGAGCTTCCTTATAATCAGTAGATCTGCAAAGTTTATTTCGATTTTTTCATTTGAATTTGACCCCCCTTTTTGACTTAGAATTTGGCATTTTGTCTTATAACTTTTAAACCGTAATAGCGACCTGAAACTTGGTATGTACCTTACTTATGATGAGTAGCTACGCAAAGTTTATGTTTCAATTTTATATTCGACCCGGGTCATGGATTATCTCGCCTTTTGGTCTTGGAATTTTATCTTGTTTATTATCAAAGAGGTATGTGGGGCATCCGTGTTCTATGAAAACATTTTCTAGTTATGATGTAAAATTAGATTTCAAACATGTTGGTACACCCAACACACACACATATATTGTAGTCATTGTTGGACCACTGTGATGCTGTTTCAGGGATTCCGCTGGGGAAAATAAAAAATCGCCACTTCAAAAAGAAATAAAAAAAAAATAAAAAAAAATTTTTTTTTTTTTTTTTTTTTTTTTTCTTTTTTTTTTTAAATTGTAATTTTTTATCGGCAATTGTTTTTTTTTTATCGACAATTGCGAAAGTGGCGATTGCCAGCGGAATCCCTGCTGTTTGTTGTTCATATTTGCAACATTTTAAAATTAGATTTCAAACATGTTGGTACACCCAACACACACATATATTGTAGTCAATGTTGGACCACTGTGATGCTGTTTGTTGTCCATATTTGCAACATTTTAATTCATTATATGAATGAATGGCCATTTTGTGGAATTTATTGGGGTATAAACTTGGAAATGTCGCGGGAATACTGGACGAAGGCCGGAAGGCCTCGTCCAGTTCGTCCGGTATTCCTGCGACTTTTCCAAGTTTATATCCCCGATAAATTAAATAAAAAGGCAATTCATTCCTTAAAATTCCAGCATTTGAAATAAATTCATCAAGAAAATGTGTTTATTTTGACAGACGGCAGCCATTTTTTTACATTGACAGCACTGACAGCGCACCTGTAGAAAGTAGTTCGGGGTGGGAGTTTTGTGCTGGAATTATTGGCTTGTGGGCCTACCAAGTAGGAAGATAGGAGTTGACAAAGGGTGGCTTATTGAAATTTGGTCAACTTTTGACACTATTTACGGAAAATATTGTAAATTTTGTGAACATATTTCATGAAATTTACGCAGATGTCCGAAGGTACAAAATCACATGGCGTGTCTCATATTTAGTTTGTTATTGATGTGTTAATTTGTAGGTCATAGGGACAAAGTTTTAACAATAGTCGGTAGGTAAGGTGTTGGTTTGATGCATGCTTTCCCTCTGTTATAGTTTCATTGCATGACCAGAATATCCAACTAAATTACGTGAAATGTGTTGGCTTTCGGGCTTAGCCTCGTTATAAAGTAGGCTTTGAAGTTGAGATTTGTTGTAATGTACATGTATTAATTTGTGAATGCCAAATGTCGAAAAAATATGTTGAATTACAACAACCAATTTTATTTCCATTCTGATGGTCAGGTTCATAATCTTTTTACGTTTTTTTTTTAAATATGGTACACATTATGGCAGAGAACTGTCTGTTTGTTTATCCTGCCAATGTTTGATAAAGGTTTTAACTGCATGATCCTGTAGCCGATTTCATCAAAATGGCAAAGTATACTTTTCTTTGAGGGAGAAATTTTCAATTTATGGATAAATTTATTAATTTTTATTATACTGAATTTATTACATTATCACAGCCATTTTGGCTGTGATAATGTAATAAATTCAGTATAATAATCCTGCATACTTTGAATCATCGAATATATGCAGTCGTTAGTTCTGTATGAAATAATGCATTTCTGAAAAATTAATGGTTACTCCCTCAAAGTAATCTTTGTTGGTGAAATAGGCTACTGATGTCTCAAAAAGTCCAAATAATTTGAAACTTCATATGTGTCATCATCATCATTGATTGTATTTGATCGTCCACTCATGCAGCCCCCCAAAGTGCAAGATGAAGATCAAATGTCTTTTTTGAATTTAATTACAGATTTTTACCCTAAATGATACTCTTTTTGTGTTGATAGGCCGTTAAGCACCATTCCATTTCATTACAGCAGATTTGTATTGCGTTAAATTTGTTTTAAATGTATGTAACTTGTATCTCTGACCATAAACATATCATTGGACCATCAGTACCTCGGAGGGCGCTATATACTGGCCACGGTCATTTATGGATATTTGATTTTGGTTGACCGATACATCACTTTGGTATCAGTTACGGTATAGTTTAATATAGGAATGAATGGCCTTTTTGTGGAATTTATCGGGGTATAAACTTGGAAAAGTCGTGGGATTACTTCCGGCCTTCGTCCAGTATTCCCGCGACTTTTCCAAGTTTATATCCCCGATAAATTCAACAAAAAGGCCATTCATTCCTTATAATTCCAGCATTTGAAATAAATTCATGAAGAAAATGTGTTTATTTTCCGTTTTCTTAAGAATTATTTTAACTGCGCCTCACGGTTACGGAAAGTAGTTCGGCGTGGGAGTTTACTGGGATATAAATTTTGGACAGAGACTTGCTACGAGCCAATCAAATGTTAGGGAATTGTGTAAATATTTTTGTGCTGGAATTATTAGTCAATAGTTAGTCAATCAACTTCTATAAATGAATTTAGCTTTAAAATTAATTCAGTCATATTAGACAACTGTCGTCTTCACGAAACCTGCCCAAATATTACGGCCATATAAACAATGCAAAAACAGTACATTGTATTTTTTTTTCTCGATAATATTATCTTTTTATTTTGTGAAATTTGGTCAAATGTTGATTACTCTATGGGAATTTAACATGGGGGAAAACGAGGTGTAGTAGTTGAGGGAGCAGTTTAAAAAACAATTTTTTTTTAGAAATTGACTCAGAAATCTGGCTAGATAGCTTGAAAATGATTTAACTAAGAAAACAAAAGTTAAATTTTGAAAATCGGTCCACTATTGCTGAAATTTGAAAAACTTCATGTCAAAGGGGATTTAACATGGGGAAATTGTATTTTCGTAATAAAATCAATATTGGATCACAAAATAAAAAGAAGGCTTATTCTTAAATTTTCCTTTAATTTAATATTATCGAAAAGAAATATTATTTTTGCATTGTTTATATAGTCGTAAAATTTGGGCAGCTTTCGTGAAACAGACAGTAACCGATTGCATGTACCTGCGAGTTTACCATTCTGTATAGAGTAAGTTTCATGCATGACTCTTGTAGGGATATTATAGTTTGAATTTTTGTTGAGCATGTTTGCGGAAAGTGAGACTAAGAGTGCACTGATGTGGGACAAGGATATTCCTGGAGTGTCAGAATATGGTCATCAGAAACAAGGTTTTGCCAAGTTTCTGATCATGATTGTGGAATATCCTTGTCCCACACCAGTGCATATGATGGATACTTTTTCTCGCCCTTATGTAGAACATAATTATACTCCCGCAACGAGTTGTGCGGGGTATAATGGAGTCAGGTTGTTATACCCCCCGCAACGAGTTGTGGGGGGTATACTGGAGTCCGGTTGTTTATACCCCCCGCAATGAGTTGTGGGGGTATACTAGAGTCAGGTTGTTTATTATACCCCCCGCAACGAGTTGTGGGGGTATACTGGAGTCTGGTTGTCCGTCCGTCCGTGGGTCCGTGCGTGTGTGCATCCGTGCGTGCGTGCGTGCGTAAACTTAACATCAAAGAAATATTGTTATAACTTCTATTTCCTTCATCTAAAATGCTTAATATTTCACACATGCATTCCTGTAAGGCTCTACTACCATGCTGTGCAAAAGCCATGACCGTCCAACCCCTGCTGATCCCAAGTTCAAGGTCAAATACTTAGTCTCTTTACAAAACTTAACATCAGAGAAATATTGTTATAACTTCTATTTCCTTCATCTAAAATGCTTAATATTTCACACATGCAATCCTGTAAGGCTCTACTGCCATGCTGTGCCAAAACCACGACAGTCCAACCCCTGCTGATCCCAAGGTCAAGGTCAAATACTTAGTCTCTTTACAAAACTTAACATCAGAGAAATATTGTTATAACTTCTATTTCCTTCATCTAAAATGCTTAATATTTCACACATGCAACCCTGTAAGGCTCTACTGCCATGCTGTGCCAAAACCACGACAGTCCAACCCTGCTGAATCCCAATGTCAAGGTCAAATACTTAGTCTCTTTACAAAACTTAACATCAGAGAAATATTGTTATAACTTCTATTTCCTTCATCTAAAATGCTTAATATTTCGCACATGCAATCCTGTAAGGCTCTACTGCCATGCTGTGCCAAAACCACGACAGTCCAACCCCTGCTGATCCCAAGGTCAAGGTCAAATACTTAGTCTCTTTACAAAACTTAACATCAGAGAAATATTGTTATAACTTCTATTTCCTTCATCTAAAATGCTTAATATTTCACACATGCAACCCTGTAAGGCTCTACTGCCATGCTGTGCCAAAACCACGACAGTCCAACCCCTGCTGATCCCAATGTCAAGGTCAAATACTTAGTCTCTTTACAAAACTTAACATCAGAGAAATATTGTTATAACTTCTATTTCCTTCATCTAAAATGCTTAATATTTCACACATGCAATCCTGTAAGGCTCTACTGCCATGCTGTGCCAAAACCACGACAGTCCAACCCCTGCTGATCCCAATGTCACGGTCAAATACTTAGTCTCTTTACAAAACTTAACATCAGAGAAATATTGTTATAACTTCTATTTCCTCATCTAAAATGCTTAATATTTCACACATGCAATCCTGTAAGGCTCTACTGCCATGCTGTGCCAAAACCACGACAGTCCAACCCCTGCTGATCCCAATGTCAAGGTCAAATACTTAGTCTCTTTACAAAACTTAACATCAGAAAAATTGGTTACATGTATAACTTCTATTTCCTTGCTCGGATCTGCTTCACATTTCACACACGCATTGCTCCAATGGACCTCTACCACCCTGTGACAAATTCACGTTCATGCTGCTCCCGCTAAGCTCAGAGTCAAGGTCACAAGCCACACACACTTGGAAATTTTTACATATTTTAGGGGTACCTGGGCCCATGCGGGGGGTATTCCGTAAGACTCACTTACTGACCAATCTAGTTATGTGCAAATTTCAAAATATTTATCTAACCCAGAATAAGACTCAATATTTTATTCGCTCAATTTACATGACTTGATATGTCCAGCCGTGTCAACAAATGTGTTAAAACAAAGGTTCACCAATTTTGATAAAATTTGGCCACAATGTGTGTCTAGTGATGGTGTTTTGTTTTGCACATGGCCCACGTCCAACTGCCCAAGGTCAAGGTCTCTGAGGACTTGTGTTTGTAAGGCAATAATGTTAAAAGTTTTTTGTTTATTCAATAACTTATGAATCACTTCATCGATTTTGATAATATTTGACCACAATGTCATTAAGTGTGTCTAGGGAAGATGCTTTGTTTTGCATAGGACCCACATCCGACCGCCCAAGGTCTAAGTCACTGAGGACTTATGTTTTCTTGTTGTTTTTAGCTCACCTGAGCAAAGCTCATGTGAGCTATTGTTATGGCAAAGTGTCTGTCGTCCGTCGTCCCTCCGTCCGTGAACATTTTCAATCATCTTCTTCTCCCGAACTGCTGAGCCGATATTGGTTAAACTTCACAGGGATGATATATGGGTGATGCCATTTCAGATTTGTTAAAATGGAGGTCATCGACAATCCAAGATGGCCGCCATGGAAAAGTAGGTCAAATTAAATTCTTAAAAAATCTTCTTCTCACGAACCGCCAGGCCGATTTCGACGATACTTGGTATGAATGATCGATAGTTAGCGCTGTTTCAGATTTGTTCATATGGTGGCCCGTGGGTCGAAAATGGGCGTCGCCCGAGGGGTCAAATTTTATTTTTAACCGAATATAGTCATGTAATATATCAAATCGAAGGTATTGACGAGACAATCACTCTGGAATATTTTTTGTCTAAATCATATGATTACGTCATCCAAGATGGCCACCGATAGTTCAAATGGTCATTCTTTTACTAAAGATTTCAAACGTCTTTTTCTTGTAAACTGCTTGGCCGATATTGGCCAAACTTAATGTAATGGTCCTGTGGTTGAAGCCTGTTCATTTTTGTTAAAATGGAGGTCATCACCAAATCCAAGATGGCCGCCGTTGAGAAGTAGGTCAAATTCTTAAAAAAACTCTTCTCACGAACCGCCAGGCCGATTATCGACGATACTGGGTATGAATGATCGATAGTTAGCGCTGTTTCAGATTTGTTCATATGGTGGCCCCTGGGTCAAAAATGGCGTCGCCCGAGGGGTCAAATAGGGGTAAATTTTATTTTTAACCGAATATAGTCATATAATATATCAAATCAAATGTATTGACGAGACGATCACTCTGGAGAAATTTTTTGTTTAAATCAGATTTGATTACGTCATCCAAGATGGCCACTGATAGTTCAAAAGGTCATTCTTTTACTAAAGATTTCAAACGTCTTTTTCTTGTGAACTGCTTGGCCGATATTGGCCAAACTTAACTGTAATGGTCTGTGGGTGAAGCCTGTTCATTTTTGTTAAAATGGAGGTCATCACCAAATCCAAGATGGCCGCCGTTGAGAAGTAGGTCAAATTGTCAAAAAATCTTCTCACAAACCTCCAGGCCGATATCGACGAAACTTGGTAAGAATGATTGATAGTTACCGCTGTTTCAGATTTGTTCATATGGTGGCCCCTGGGTCAAAAATGGGTGTGGCCCGAGGGGTCAAATAGGGGTCAAATTTTATTTTTTACCGAATATGGTCATTTTATATATCAAATCGAAGGTATAGCAGTAAATCACATGCACATTCGCATCATATGTTAGATCAGAAGGTACCAACAAATTCTGTGGAACATTTGAAGTTGTAAGTGAAGAGTCTTTGTGAAATCAAGATGACCACTATGGAGGCTTTTAAGTGAGTGATACAGGCCCATTTGGGCCTCTTGTTTATTATTATTATCAAGGCTGTCAGCTTCATTTAACGATGCCAGTTCTTGTCAATTATATGTTCACATTGCAGACTACGACGACGAGGTTGGATACTCGGGGTTCGATAAACTGCCATTTGGAGCCTGTGAGGACCCAGTCAGGTATTTCACCACACAAAATGGTGCTGGATTTTAAAGGAATTTTCCTACAATTTATGTCATACTCGATAATATATATTTGTGTGAACTGTCTAATGCGTCTCATTTAACACTAGGTCATATACAGTTAATTTACTGAATATCATCCAAATACTCAAACAGGTATTCGTCGAACAGTCCGGAAAAAGCGAACTTACCCGCCGTCCCGAAAACTTTCCTAAACAAATCATTAAAAATTTAAAAAAATTGGGGATGGGTAAAATATTTTTTTATAATACAAGTTATTTTTCAGTATTATAAACATTTTTTTAAATTGATGGTTACTAATTTATTTTATTTAAATTAATTACACTAGCATTTATTTAACGGGAACGTTTCTGAATTTGGTATGGTATTATCATTTCTCAACAAAAAATAATGAAATTTCACAAGTTTTTCGTACTGGTACATGTATAGCGAAGATCCAAATCATGTCAAACCAAATTATCTCCCCTGCTAATCTCAATTTCTGATAGCATGTACATAAATATAACGTTTCTTTTTGGGAATGTGATCAAATAAAATGGTGCTATTGATTGATATACATTACTGTGCATATCATACATGTATTATGTATTGTGAGACATCATCCAGAGCTCCAGTTAAGATGAGTAATTTGACCAAATATTCGAGATATTTTTCTTTGTTCTCCACCAAAAATGGCAAGTTGGAGTTCTTTAAAATCGTCTCAATGAGACGATTCTAAAGCACTCCCAACATGCCATTTTTGGTGAAGAAATAACAAAATTCCCCCCAAAGTTGATAAAATTACGCACCTTAACTAGAGCTCTGTCATCTGTAGCAGATTTCATCAAAATTGCAAAGTATACTTATCTAGCAAAGTATACTTTGAGGGATGAATCATTTATTTTTCCCAAAATGCGCTATTTCATATAAAACTAACAACTGCATTTATTTGTTGATTAAATGTACATGTATGCATAATTATTATACTGAATGTATTACATTATCACAGCCAAAATGGCTGTGATAATGTAATAAGTTCAGTACAATAAAAATTAATAAATTTATCCTTAAATTGAAAATTTCTCCCTCAAAGTATACTTTGCTAGAAAAGTATACTTTGCAATGTTGGTGAAATAGGCTACTGAGACCGTGATTTGTACAGGGATTCCGCTGGGGAAATAAAAAAATCGCCACTTCCAAAAAAAATAAAAAAAAAAAAATTTATTTTTTTCGAAAATTGTAATTTTTTAACGCCAATTGTTTATTTTTATCGCCAATTGCATAAGTGGCGATCGCCAGCGGAATCCCTGCATGTATTGTGTATTGTGAGACATCATCTGAGATAGTGATTGCTTCTGTTGCAGCTCGTTACACCTATACTGTACATGGCCGAGTCTCTCAGAAGATATGATAGTGGATAATCAAGTCTACACGTAAGTACCGGTAGCCCCTAATGTAAAATACTGATTTAGTTATTAACCCTTAGACCGCTTATTTTTGTTGTTGTCTGCTGTTTATTTTCTATTTTCCATTTTCATCATCAAAAACATGCTTTGACAGCACTTTAGAATAATTTACAACATGCTTTGACAGCACTTCAGAATCATTTCCATTGGAAATGATTCTGAAGTGCTGTCAAACCATGTTTTTATTGAGAAATAAGGCAAGATATAAAAGCAACAGCAGATGACTATTGTTGTGAGTAGCGGTCTAAGGGTTAAAGTGACAAAAAGGCAATATATTGTTGAAACAATCTATCTATAACAATCTCATTGCCCAAACGCCGTATAAAACACCTATTATTTATTAAAAAACTCAATGTTACATGTAGACAAGCATCAGTACGTTATTATTCAGATTGTTCATTGTAATGTATCCATGCGTATGAACTGACATACGTCTGTACTTTGCTCATTGAACTGTTTGTATATCTTGTTTTTGCACATGTAGTAAAAGCCACTTGTTCAGCTAGCAATATAAAAAAATAATAATATTATTTTCATTACCAAGACGATTTTCAACAATATTTTATTTTTAATTTAATGTTTTCTATTCTTAGCAGAGAGAAATAATGTTAAAACTATTGCAGGCCCGTAGCCAGGGGGGGTCGGAGCGGTGGGACGACCCCCCCGCCCAGCCTCGAGGTTCACTTTTTTAGCCTTGAGGTCCACTTTTTTAGACCCCCATAGATACTTCAGACCCATTGAGCCTTCGAAACGAACCCCCCTTCAAACAGGTCCGGCTACGGGCTTTTATTGTTTGTGCATTTATTCGACGGTAAATGTGAATGAAGTAACATAGCAACAATATACAATGACACGTCTATTGCAGTGACCTTGACCCTCTACAAGCACCACAGTGGTCGGTACGGATACAGATGACAGACGACCCACAGTGTCTACTGGGTAAGTTATCAACTGAGTATAACACATGCACCGTAATAACCCTAAATATTCGGACACAATTTGCTTTGGGAAACCCCTATTAATAGGGGTTTCCCAAAGCAAATTGTGTCCGAATACCTTGTTATTGTGATGAAACCAGTACTTCCATATTAACTATAAATACTGGCATGCTCACTGTTGTGGGGAAACCATATATTGTATGCGTTTCCCCAAATAAATGGTGTCCGAATATTTAGGTAATTGGTAAAACACAAGTAATTAAACATATGTTCACATGTATAACCTGATAGTAGCTCACAAACCCTGCCCTTGAGTTATAACAAATTGATAGAAATTTGGCATGTGACCTTGACCTCTGACCTTGTTGTTATTATCCTGTTTATCTTTGCATCTTTTCAATTTCCTGGCACCGTGTCACAGGCAGGAAAGCCTAAACCATATAATGGGAAATTTGACAGCCCTGTGACCCAGTTTCACTCCTTTTCTATGCCACAGTGCCAGCAAATTGATTGGTATCAATCACAGCAAATTGATTGGTATCGATCACAGCAAATTGATTGGTATCAATCACAGCAAATTGATTGGTATCAATCACAGCAAATTGATTCATATCAACACAGCAAATTGATTGGTATCATCACGCAAATTGATTGGTATCAATCACAGCAAATTGATTGGTATCAATCACAGCAAATTGATTCATATCAATCACAGCAAATTGATTGGTATCAATCAATTTGCTGGCACTGTCGCATAGAAAGGAAGCTCGGACACAGATAACAGGAAACTGATGCTAGTGTGACCGTGACCTACTCCTGACACATTTATTTTGATCTTGGTTATGTTTCCAGGGGAATACCTCGTCAATTACCTGGCACCGTGTCACAGGCAGGAAAGCCTAAACCATATAATGGGAAAGTTGACAGCCCTGTGACCCAGTTTCACTCCTTTTCTATGCCACAGTGCCAGAAAATTGATTGGTATCAATCACAGCAAATTGATTGGTATCAATCACAGCAAATTGATTGGTATCAATCACAGCAAATTGATTGGTATCAATCACAGCAAATGGATTGGTATCAATCACAGCAAATTGATTGGTATTGATCACAGCAAATTGATTGGTACCAATCACAGCAAATTGATTGGTACCAATCACAGCAAATTGATTGATATCAATCACAGCAAATTGATTGGTATCAATCAATTTGCTGGCACTGTCGCATAGAAAGGAAGCTCTGACCCAGTAGCCTATTTCATCAACATTGCTAAGTATACTTTGAGGGAGTAATCATTTATTTTTCCTGAAATGCATTATTTCATATAGAACTAACAACTGCATACATTTGATGATTAAAAGTATGCAGAATTATTATACTGAATTTATTACATTATCACAGCCAAATAAATGTAATAAATTCAGTATAATAAAAATTAATAAATTTACCCGTAAATTGAAAATTTCTCCCTCAAAGTAGACTTTGCTAGAAAAGTAATGAGTATACTTTGCAATGTTGGTGAAATAGGCTACAGATAACAGGAAACTGACACTAGTGTGACCTTGACCTACTCCTGACACATTTATTTTGATATTGGTTACATTTCCAGGGGAATACCTCGTCAATTTCCTGGCACTGTGTCACAGGAAGGAGACCTTGGACCAGTTGATTGGAAACTTGGCGTCCGACGGCACTGATGCTGGTAAGTGTTCGTGTTGGACTCCAGGGTTGATTCCTACATGTGACACCCTGGGTTGCTCAAAGCTTCTGTTAGCTTAACAAACTGTTAAATCCTTAGCATTGCTTCTGTTAGCCTAACTCAATACAGACGGGACACACTTTTAGTAGTATGAACCTTTTGAGAGAAAAAAATCGCTATTTTCTTTATTTCCTTTCGAAAGTATATGTTGTAACCACTCATTTGAACCGTCTCGACGAGACGGTTCAAATGAGTGGTAACAACATATACCTTTATCGATGAATGAACAAAATAATGAGATTTTTTCAACAAAAATCATAGTATCCTTAGGCTGAAATGGGGGCCCTGGCTGACAAAAGGGACCTTATCACATCAATCATATTTATCCATGACATTAGTAATACACGAGACGACGACATGAGATTTTGTACTTTGCTTCTGTTTCGCATGCACCGCACATCTGAAAACCCAAGGTCAAGGTCACTGAGGACCGTTGTTGAATTTCTTATCAAGGATGCCAGCGAGGGGATTCGCTAAGTGATAACGTTGCCCATATTGGGTTTAGGGATTTGCAGTTTATCAATCTCCGCAAGGAATTGATGATTACCTAGCCGTGCCTGATAAAATTACACTGCGAAAAAACAATTTCCCCATGTATTTTTTTTTGATGATATTAAATTTTATCAAAATTTAAGAATGAGCCTTCTTTTTATTTCGTGAAATTTGGTCAAATTTGGAATTTATTACGAAAATTTATTTGTGTATGGGAATTTAACATGGGGGGGGGAAAAGGAGCTGGAGGAGCTATGGGAAGAGTCAGAAAAAAAAATAAATTGACTCCGATTGATTGGAAATTGACTCCGAAACCTAGCTAGCTTGGAAATGATCTTGGAAATGATCTAACTAAGAAAACAAAAGTTAAATTTTGAAAATCGGTCCAGTATTTCTGAAATTCAAAAAAATTCCCCATGTTAAATCCCCATAGATGTCTATGGGGATTTAACATGGGGCAATATTTCTATTTCCAAAAATAGTCAGCCGATTTTAAAAATTTATCTTTTGTTTTCTTTGATCATTTACAAGCTATCTAGCCAGGTTTAAAAGTAAAAAAGTCTTTGTTTTCCGACAACCAGCTAAATTCCCATTTTTAGCTCGCCTGCACGAAGTGCATAAGAGCTTATGGCATACCCCCGACGTTGTCGGCGTCGGCGTCCACAAACTTAACGTTTTGTAAATGTCTTATAACTTCTGTTTCCTTTCACAGAACACCTTGATATTTCATACATGCATTCCTCAGATGACCCTCTATCATGCTGTAGCAAATCCATGACCCACCACCCAACCCTTACCCCAAAGTCAAGGTCACAAACTTAGCACATTCATAAACTTAATGTTGGGTAAATGTCTTATAACTTCTGTTTCCTTACTTGGAACACTTTGATATTTCATACATGCATTCCTCAGATGACCCTCTATCTTGCTGTAGCAAATACATGACCCACCACCCAACCCATACCCCAAGGTCAAGGTCACAAACTTAGCACATTCATAAACTTAACGTTGGGTAAATGTCTTATAACTTCTGTTCCCTTTCATGGAACACCTTGATATTTCATACATGCATTCCTCAGATGACCCTCTATCATGCTGTAGCAAATCCACAACCAACCACCCAACCCTTACCCCAAGGTCAAGGTCACAAACGTAGCATGTTCATAAACTTAACGTTGGGGTAAATGTTGTGTAACTTCTGTTTCGGTACAGGGAACTCTTTGATATTTCATACATGCATTCATCTGATGATCCTCTATTGTGCTACTGCAAATCCATGACCCACCCCCACCCCTTTCCCCAAGGTCGAGGTCACAAACATAGCACATTCATAAACTTGACGTTGGGGTAGATGTCTTAACATCTGTTTCCTTTCATGGAACGCCTTGATATTTCATACATGCATTCATCTGATGAAACTTTATCGTGCTATAGCGAATCCATGACCCACCGCCCACCCCAAATGTCTTATAACATCTGTTTCCTTTCATGGAACACCTTGAAAGTTCATACATGCATTCCTTAGATGACCCTCTATCATGCTGTAGCAAATCCACAACCCACCACCCAACCCTTACCTCAAGGTCAAGGTCACAAACTTAGCATGTTCATAAACTTAACGTTGGGGTAAATGTTGTTTCTTTACAGGGAACGCTTTGATATTTCTTGCATGCATTCATCTGATGATCCTCTATTGTGCTACAGCAAATTCATGACCCACCACCCCCACCCCTTTCCCCAAGGTCACAACTCATACATGCATTCCTCATGTGAATATCTATCATGCTGTAGAAAATCACCAACTTAGTGCGTTCATAAACTTAACATTGGGTTACATTTTGTTTTACTTCTGTTTTCAGGGAGCGCATTGATATTTCATACATGCATTCATCTTAATATGCTATATTATGCTATAGCAAACCCACGACCCACCTTGCACCACTGACCCCAATGTCAAGGTCCACCGCATGCCCCTTAACCCAAGGTCAATTGTATATAATATTCATGTTTTTTTTATGCAACTGTGCCAAGTTTGAGTGAAGGCTGCCAACAGGCGAGCTTCGTTGTCTTCTGACAACTCTTGTTTATACAACCGTTTTTAAAAAAATGGTACGTATTATGTTTTACCGCGGGGCGGCGGTCAGAAAAACTGCATAGTTTGTGTACACAACTCCTCTGAAACCATTCAGTTAATCGATCTGAAACTATTCACACGTCTTCTACACATATTGAAGATGTGCACCTTGCTGTTTTTATGCTGAATAAATATTTTTTAACAAAAATATCACCTTCTTAACTTAGCCATATTTTCTACATTTTTGTATTCAATTCTATATAGGGTACAGAATTTGTATACACAACTCCTCTGAAACCTTTCAGTCAATCGATTTGAAACTATTCACACATCTTCTACATACATGCATATTGAAGATGTGCACCTTGCTGTTTTTATGCCGAAAAAATAGTTTTTAACAAACATATCGCCATTTTAAGTCAGCCATTTTTTCTACATTTTTGTAAACAATTATGTATAGGGTACAGAGTTTGTGTACACAACTCCTCTGAAAATGTTCGGTCAATCGATCTGAAACTATATACAAGTCTTCTACACATATTGAAGATGTGCACCTTGATGTTTTAACAAAAATATCACTTTTTTTCTAAATTTTTGTATCCAATTCTATATAATTTCTACTTTACACATCTCTACCTAAATTAGTATACCTGTTTTTATCACAACAAGAGGAAGAAATAATGCTATAGATTTTCAAATTCTCATTAATGTTTCTTGCCTTGGTGACAGCTTCACATTTCTGCATCTTCGCTGTATGGCCCGTCTTTGACGGGCGTATTTTGTAACTTACGGCACTCTTGTTTGCAATAAAATCAATATTTGTCCAAATTTCACAAATAAAAAGAAGGCTTATGCTTAAATTTTGCTAATATTCGATAATATATATATATAAAAAAAAATACTGTTTTTGCAATTATTATACATATATAGCCATACAATTTGGGCAGGTTTTGTCAAACAGACTGTAGTCTGAAATTGTTGATTGTGGATATTACAGAGGCGGTATCAGACATCAGTCACGCTCTCCAGAAACTGACAGAGCCAACTATGTCCTACACCATCCCATCTCTCACGTCGTACGTGACACCCACCGCCAGTAAACACAAACCCAAGACACGAGACACCCCCATACAGGGGGACCACCTCGACCAGATCCTACAGGTACGTGGATTATCTCCCCACCCTGTCCTACAACATCCCGTCTCTCACGTTGTACGTGACGCCCGCCGCCAGTAAACACAAACCCAAGACACGGTACACTCCCATACAGGGGGACCACCTCAACCAGATCCTACAGGTACGTGGGTTATCTCCCCAACCTGATAATTGACTGTGATTGGAGAAATATGGCTGATGACAGTTGTGACCTGTCTAGCTCCTGATCAAATATCAAACTCCTGTAGCCTGATATCAATATTGCTCGTTAGAAGCATGATGGATGTTTCATTGATGGCATTGTGAACAGATTCGGATCAAACTGTGTAGATGCACAGGCTGTTCTGGATCTACACCTGTCGCAAAAGACATAAGCCCCATTTATCCAGTCACAGCCACATATCTGTTTGTTTATTCCCATCTTAAATTTGAGGTAAAAATACTGTAGAATTTAGGGATGTTATCGAATGCCAAAAACGGTATTCGAATATTCGGTCGAGGTATTCGAATAGTATTCGAATATTCGGAAAACGCTATATTCGGTAGGCAGACGTAGTTACTCCGCTGGTAATCACACTACACTACACGGTGTGTGCTCTAAATAGCCATTGTTTGCTAGACGGGATCTGGTTCAGATAGCCGCGATTGATGCGTCACAGGTTACAGGTTACATTTTCTGTACCTGCGTAGTTACCGGTAGTTAGAAAATGAAAAAAAAATAAACGGGAAAAAATCGATCTCGATATGAAGGATATATTAAATATAATCCAGTTAACCTGGCCTTACACGACCTTAGCTGTTGATAGGCCGTTAAGACCAATATTCAATCAATCACTGGTGTGTGTGTGGGGGGGGGGGTGTACATCAGACCACTTTTAATGACTGGAGAAAACGAACAAACAAACGCTAATCATCCAAACAGTTTATCAATATTCAACAGAGCATATATGTATGTGAAGAAATGACAAAATTAATCTGACCAGCTTACAGCGTATCGGTGTAGATGTAACGCTCCAGTTACGCTGTGTAATTTGATAGTAAATTATAATTTCTCCCCAAAATGGCAAGTTATAAGTGCTTTAGAATCGTCTCAATGAATTAGTCTAAATAAAGTGACTCCCTACGTACTTGTAATTTTTCGTAGACATATTACTAACATCACGCCTAATTGATCAAATTACACACCGTATCTGGAGCGCTGTTAATTATAAATCCCGTGCCAGCTAGGTCACGTGTCGGATTGTTTGGAATTGTCGCCGTAAACGCCTGCGGTGTAAGTTGGCTGGCAGCCAGTGACACGTGAAATTTACACAAAGTTGAAAGATAACTTTATTGAGTTTATTCTTAGAACACAAAACAAAACAGGGGCAATATACGGCGTTGCGTTAAGGGTGGTTTTCTCAGATCCAGTTTCATTACTGAATGTATCACGCACAGTTTATCCAACAAATTGTAACTTAATAACTTAATCACTGTTGTCTAAGTCAGAAATGTGTGAAACCTTGTTCTTATTCAAGAAGATAATTTTGTCCACTATGTCACTGGATAGCCGGTTACGTAGTTTATTCAGTAATAGTCCGGCGGTGGAGAAAATGCGCTCAGAGGGTACAGAAGTGGCGGGTACAGCGAGAACTTGTCTGGCGATCACGGCGACCCTGGGGAACTTGGTCTCGTTGTGCTTCCACCACGACAAGGGGTCAACTTCCGGGTCCGGAGATTCACGTAGGTAGGAACGAAGTTCGTCATTGTCCTCATTCACTGGCGAGTCAAATGTGAGAAAGTTCGGTTTCCGGCGTTTTGAGGGCGTGGGTTCACACTCGTCGCTGTCACGGGTGGGTAGACGGAGGGGTATCTCGTCCATGCGGGATTCGAGTGTTTCCTCGGCGGTCTGGCGCTGCAGGCGGTTCAGGAAAGGCACGCCGCTTGTATCGTGGATCCAACAGGGAAGCGATCACCGGTACAGAGGTGGCGGTGTCCACGGACGTCGGCTTGAAACGGCGAATCTAACTCTACACGCATAGTGTCCTTCACTTTCAGAACGAGGCTGCTGTCGTCGTCGATGGGTCTTAGACTGTTGCGTAGGAGCCGCACACAACGGGGTAGATCTGCGAGCTGGAGACGGATTTCTCGGCGCACATGTAGGTAGTCACTTCCGTCAGATCGCCGAACACGGTGGACAGGTCCCCGATGATCTCCCACTCGGTGTCTTTGGGAAGTAGATACGTGTCGCTCTTCTTCGTCACCCGTGAGTCCAACATGATGTCTGTGATGACGCGGCGTTGTTCGTGAAGACGACCCAGCATCATCTGTGTGGAGTTCCAGCGTGTCGTGACATCTTGGATCAGATCGTGTTGTGGTTCCTGGAGGAGTTGTTGTCGTTTCTTCATCTCGGCTGTTAGTGTGGTTGAATGTTTGAAATGTCCAACTAGTTTCCTACACTTCGCGACGACTTTAGATACGGTGGGTAGTTCCATTGCCGGTTTAATACATAACTGTAACGTGTGAGCAAAACATCCCAAATCACTCCGCCAGTCCTCACACTTGTCACCGGCACACTCCATATTTTCGCGCATTGTCGTGGACACATGTCTCGATTTTCCCGGTGGGAGGCCGAACTCGGAGACGCAGTCTTTAAGCTTGGTGGCGAGATTCTCCCCGGTGTGTCGTTCCGGCATGGCCCTGGTGATCAATACGTTGGCTTTCATATCCCAGTCGTCTGTTATATGATGCTCAGTCACCGTGATATAACTCTCGGTCGAATTCGAAGTCCATGTGTCGGTGGTTATCGCGGCCGATGACACAGATGATAGTTCGTTAATGAGCGCCTCTCTGTCGTCGTCGTACCTCTTCACAATACGCGATCGTACTGTAGCCCGGCACGGCACTGTATATTCGGGGGCTACATTGGACATGAGCTTCCGGAACCCGGCGCCTTCCACGAAACTGAGGGGTAACATAAATACTAGAATTGTGTGTTTTTAGCCAGGTTTTTTAAAAAAAAATCCAGGCTATTGGATTGGCGAAAGCCGGGCGGGCGGGCAGGCGGCGGGCAGGCGGCGGGCAGGCGGCGGGCGGCGTCCACAATCAATGTTAAGTTTTCGTGTTTGAGTCCATTTCTTTGTTACTGTACCACATAGGACCACCAAACTTTCACAGCTTCATAATCAAGGGGTGCCCACCACATATCACTATCCAACATGTTACTTTCTTTTTATCTTGACCCATTTTTTCCGCGTAGTCGACTTAGCCATTTTCAATGTTAAGTTTTCGCGTTTACAATGTTAAGTTTTCGTGTTTAAGTCCATTTCTTTGGTACTGTACCACCTAGGACCACCAAACTTTCACAGCTTCATAATCAAGGGGTGCCCACCACATATCACTATCCAACATGTTACTTTTTTTTTTTAACTTCACCCATTTTTTCCGCGCAGTCGACTTAGCCATTTTCAATGTTAAGTTTTCGCGTTTACAATGTTAAGTTTTCGTGTTTAAGTCCATTTCTTTGGTACTGTACCACCTAGGACCACCAAACTTTCACAACTTCATAACCAAGGGGTGCCTACCACATACAACTATCCAACATGTGACAATTTATTTACCTTCACCTATTATTTCTACGTAATTGACTTAGCCATTTTCAACGTTAACTTTTTAACGTATCTGGTTAAAGTTTTTTGGTTAAAACTTTTTCGTTATACTATATCTCTGCAACTGCTTCGCCCATTACCTTGAAACTTCACATGGGTGTTTATCATCATCCATATTTTCATTCTTTAACCCCCAACCGTGCGGCCCCTGTGCCCAATGTCAAGGTCAGATTACTTTGAATTTTTTTTTTAAAGTTTTTTCGTGTACTATATCTCTGCAACTGCTTCACCCAATACCTTGATACTTCACTGGGTGTTTATCATCATTGTCGCACCTGCTTGCGGAAGCGCGATCCTGTGCCCAATGTCAAGGTCAAATTACTTTGAATTTTTTTTGTTAAAGTTTTTTCGTGTACTATATCTCTGCAACTGCTTCACCCAATACCTTCATACTTCACATGGGTGTTTATCATCATTGTTGCACCTGCTTGCGTTAAAGCGCGATCCTGTGCCCAATGTCAAGGTCAAATTACTTTGAATTTTTTTGTTAAAGTTTGTTCGTGTACTATATCTCTGCAACTGCTTCACCCAATACCTTCATCACTTCACATGGGTGTTTTATCATCATTGTCTCACCTGCTTGCGGAAAGCGCGATCCTGTGCCCAATGTCAAGGTCAAATTACTTTGAATTTTTTTGTTAAAGTTTTTTTGTGTACTATATCTCTGCAACTGCTTACACCCAATACCTTCATACTTCACATGGGTGTTTATCATCATTGTCACACCTGCTTGCGGAAAGCGCGATATCGTCGGCATTTTGGCATACGTCCGTCCGTTCGTCCGTGTGTCCGGTTAAAGTTTTTTGGTTAAAGTTTTTCCATCTACTATATCTATTTTTTTAGTGTCCATGCCTCGCCCCAAGGCGCGACATGCAGGCCACAGCCATCTAGTCTACAAAAAGTGGGTATAATTATGTTATCCAAGTGTCTATGCTTGGAAAAAACCTGGCCTTCGTGGCTTTGCCACATTTCTTGTTGTTAAATTGCATTAATGTTTTTTAGTACCTTACGTCTGCATCTGTATATCTAATTGACATGAAAAGAAAAAGAATAAATTAAAAGATGACAAATGAGCCTACAAACTACTGTCTGTTTCACGAATCCTGCCCAAATTTTATAAACAATGCAAAAACCATTTTTTTTTAGATAACATTAAATTTTATCAAAATTTAAGAATGAGCCTTCTTTTAATTTCGTGAAATTTGGTCAAATATTTTATTACGAAAAATTAGTTCTCTATGGGAATTTAACATGGGGAAATAGGAGAACCGGGAGGAGTCGAAAAAACGAAAACATTTGGAAATTGATTTTGATACCTAGCTAGTTTCCTTAGGAAATGATTCTAAAGTGCTGCCAAACCATGTTTTTATTGATAAAGGAGGCAAAATATAAAACAACAGCAGACGACAATTTTCGTGAACAATATTCTAAGTGAAAGGATTGTCGATAGCATAGAACTGTCATATTTCTTCATTTACGTCCTGTGTGGAACAGAGAAAGCTTGATTAACAACCCTTACACTGCTGAATTAAATTTTGTCATCTGCTGTTTATTTTTCAATTTCCATTTTCTTCATCAATAACATGGTTTGACAGCACTTTAGAATCATTTCCTTTAGAAATGATTCTAAAGTGCTGTCAAACCATGTTTTGATTGAGAATTGAGGCAAAATATAAAACAACAGCAGACGACATTTTCGTTACCAATATTCTAAGTGAAAGGATTGACGATAGCATAGAACTGTCATATTTCTTCATTTACGTCCTGTGTGGAACACAGAAAGCTTGATTAACAACCCTTACACTGCTGAATTAAATTTTGTCATCTGCTGTTTATACAATTTCCATTTTCTTCATCAATAACATGGTTTGACAGCATTTTAGAATCATTTCCTTTAGAAATGATTCTAAAGTGCTGTCAAACCATGTTTTGATTGAGAATTGAGGCAAAATATAAAACAACAGCAGACGACATTTTCGTTACCAATATTCTAAGTGAAAGGATTGACGATAGCATAGAACTGTCATATTTCTTCATTTACGTCATGTGTGGAACAGAGAAAGCTTGATTAATGACCCTTACACTGCTGAATTAAATTTTGTCATCTGCTGTTTATTTTTCAATTTCCATTTTCTTCATCAATAACATGGTTTGACAGCATTTTAGAATCATTTCCTTTAGAAATGATTCTAAAGTGCTGTCAAACCATGTTTTGATTGAGAATTGAGGCAAAATATAAAACAACAGCAGACGACATTTTCGTTACCAATATTCTAAGTGAAAGGATTGACGATAGCATAGAACTGTCATATTTCTTCATTTACGTCATGTGTGGAACAGAGAAAGCTTGATTAATGACCCTTACACTGCTGAATTAAATTTGGTCGTCTGCTGTTTATTTTCTTCATCAATAACATTTGACGACAGCATTTGACGATATCATAGGAATGTCATCTTTCTTCATTTACGTCACGTGTGAAACACAGAAAGCTTGATTAACCCTAACACTGCCGAATTAAATTTGTTGTCTGCTGTTTATTTTTTTATTTTCCAATTTCTTCATTAATAACATGGTCTGTCAAACCTTGTTTTTATTGAGAAAGAAGGCAAAATATAAAACAACAGCAGACAACAATTTTCGTTCCCAGCATTCTAAGGGTTAAACTGACCAGGAGCTGACCTCACAGTTAGCCACTGACCACATGTTGTCAGTTTGTGTAAGTCGTGCGATTTGACGCAACTGAAACCGGTATTCTTCCAGTGGATGTGGTCATACTTGTGTTATTATTTCGTCTTTTAGCATCAATAGTTTTAAATTAAACTTATCGTTTGTCTTCAAGTGGATTAAGTTATAGAGTGAGAAGGTAAAATTTTAATAATTTTTTTTCACCTGCTTTTTTAACCCTTAGAATGCGGGAAACGAAAATTGTCGTCTGCTGTTGGTTTACATTTTGTCTTTTTGTCTCTCATTAAAAAATGGTTTGACAGCACTTTAGAATCATTTCGAATGATTCTAAAGTGCGGTCAAATCATGATTTTGATGAGACAAAATGGAAAATAGAAAATAAACAGCAGACAACAATATAAAAGTTAGCACTGTAAAGGTTAATAGTTGTTTGGAATTTAATTTATTCTCTTTTATCTGCTAGCTTATTTTTTTATCCCCTTGCCAATAGGCAAGTGGGGATATAGCGTTGGTCCATGTACGTACATAAGTACGTATACGCGTATGCTAGTAACACCTTTCATTTTTAGCGCGCCTTCCGAAGGAAGAAGTGCTTATGGCATAGCCTTGGCGTCATAGGCATCCGTCTGTCTGTCTGTCTGTCTGTCTGTCCGTCCGTCCGTCCGTCCGTCCGTCCGCCTTCAAAAATTATTAGCGCGCCTTCCGAAGGAAGAAGTGCTTATGGCATACCCTCGGGGTCGTAGGCGTCCGTCTGTCTGTCCGTCCATCTGTTTGTCTGTCTCTGTCTGAGCAACCAAGGGTGTAGAAGGGGCCATGGGGCAGAGCCTAACACAAAAGAATCCTTTGATTTATTCTGTATGACCCCTTATTCTATTCATTACAAGGGGCCATCTCTTTGATCTAGAACAATGGAAATGGCCCCTTCTTCACTATTGGTGGGCCGTCTGTCCGTCTGTCTTCAAAAATTATAATGGCCTATGTTTGGATTTGCTTCATATTTCACACACACATTGCTCCACGGGTCCTCTACTGCGCTGTGGCAAATCCACGTCCGTCCCGCCCCTTCTAAGCCCAGGGTTAAGGTCACATACTTTGTGCATCTCAAAACCTTAACGCTCGGGTAAATGGCCTATATTTTCTGTTTCCTTGCTTGGATTTGCTTCATATTTCACACACGCATTGCTCCAAGGGTCCTCTACTGTGCTGTGGCAAATCCACGTCCGTCCCACCCCTTCTAAGCCCAGAGTCAAGGTCACATAGTTTGTGCATCCCAAAACCTTAACACTCGAGTAAATGGCCTATATTTTCTGTTATTTATCACTGTCAATATCATGAATATGTTCCAATGAAATTCCAAGACATATTAACAGAGAGAAGAATATTCCTAATTTGTTTCCCTGTTATTTCACCACTATCGTGCCAAGAGGTTTCTTGTTCGTGCAATTAGTATGATTTTCGCTAGTGCGATCTGGGTTCGGTCTCGACGGGAGCAGTGTGTGGGATGGTATGTGGGAGGTTGGTCGGGAGCATATGAAGGGTATATTTCCCGATGGGATTCATCCTTACCGAACTTGTAATATCCATGGTTTGACCCTCAGGTACATTTTACATTTGGCTTTCTTGTTATTTGTGAGTTGAATCCGGTTATAGCCATTAACAAAGTAGTAAGATTAGTACTAATCCTATTATTTTTAGGGAGTGTGGCTAAGTGATTCTGGTGTGGCTAAAACCTGGCACTAGAGCAGGATAATCTAATTTCAGGGTTGAATATATATTTCTTAATGTAAAGATTCATTTCTGATTTTGTGATTTTATATGGGAATCGACCCCATTAACCCGGACTAAAATGACCTTAGCTGTTGACATTAAATAAATCAAACTTGGAATGGTAAGGTGGTCAGCAGACCAGTAGCCTATTTCACCAACATTGCAAAGTATATTTTTCTAGCAAAGTATTCTTTGAGGGAGTAATCTTTTATTTTTCCTGAAATGCATTATTTCATATAGAGCTAACAACTGCATATATTTGATGATTAAAAGAATGCAGAATTATTATACTGAATTTATTAAATGCATATTTCACATGTACTCGGAAACTGTTGTCAACTTTTTACTTTAATTATGAAAAATATTGTAAATTCAATAAATATGCCTAAAAACATCAATAAAAAAAAAATAAATAAGCTAAACAAAATCTTTTTACTCCCTCCATATAGACTCCATATAGAGTCTATATGGAGGGAGTAAAAAAAAAATTTGTTACCTTATTTTTTTTCGTTTATTGATGTGTTTGGCATATTTAATGTATTTATAGACCTCGGTCCGTTACTTCAACCTGTGGCCTGAAGGTACAAAATCGCATGGCGTGTTCATATGGGATGCGACCCTGTTAACCCGGCCTAATATGACCATAGCTGTAGACAGGCGTTTAAAAATGAAATCAAATCAAATTCTCCCACATTAGCCAAGGATTCCGCTAGCGATCGCCACTTTCGCAATTGGCGATAAAAACAAACAATTGGCGATAACAAATTACATTTTCGAAAAAAAATCGCCACTTCAAAAAAAAAAAGATTTTTCTTTTTTTTTGAAGTGGCTATTTTTTTATTTTCCCCAGCGGAATCCCTGATTAACCCCATAGGCCGCTACACACAACAATTGTCGTCTGCTATTGATTTTATATCTTGCCTTATTTCTCAATAAAAAGCATGGTTTGACAGCACTTCAGAAGCATTTCCAATGGAAATGCTGTCAAAGCATGTTGTAAATTATTCTGAAGTGCATGGAAAATAGAAAATAAACAGCAGACGACAACAAAATTAAGATAGCAGTGTAAGGGTTAAGAACCACCTAAGGTCCTAACTTCCCAAGGTCATTGTCACCTTGACCTTGTGTTTTGCAAATGCATTGAAGCAATTCAATTTCACAATAAATTTTCTGTCACCTTGACCTATTTTGATAATATTAGGCATTAATGTCTGATGCTTTGGTGTGCATGCCCCCACCCATGTCCCAATGTCAAAGGTCAAGGCCACTTTGTTATGTGTGCAATTTGTGACTTATGCTGCCAGCAAGGGGATTTGGTTTATGTCACAGTGTCGTTTCTTGTTTGTCCTAGTTGAAACACGACTTGCCAATATATAATTCCAGCACAAAAATATTTACCGGTACACAATTCCCTAACATTTGATTGGCCCGTAGCAAGTCACTGTCCAAAATTTATATCCCAGTAAACTCCCACGCCAAACTACTTTCCGTAACTGTGAGGCGCAGTTAAAATAATTCTTAAGAAAACGGAAAATAAACACATTTTCTTGATGAATTTATTTCAAATGCTGGAATTATAAGGAATGAATGGCCTTTTTGTTGAATTTATCTGGGATATAAACTTTGAAAAGTCGCGGGAATACTGGACGAGGCCTTCCGGCCTTCATCCAGTATTCCCGCGACTTTTCCAAGTTTATACCCCGATAAATTCCACAAAAAGGCCATTCATTCCTATAATAACCAATAGGATAAAAATAAACAATTGGCGATAAAAAATCGCAATCTTCGAAAAAAAATTTTTTTTCAAAAATTGTAATTTTTTTTATCGCCAATTGTTTATTTTTATTGCCAATTGCGAAAGTGGCTTTTCCAAGTTTATACCCCGATAAATTCCACAAAAAGGCCATTCATTCCTATAGTGACTGTGACTAGAGAAATGGGGCAACGGTCAAGGCCACTTTGTTGTAATGTTCATTTTGTCACTGGGCTGCCAACAAGGGATTTACTGTGTGAAACAGCACCATCACTTGTTGTGTTTAGTGAAAACACGACTTGCCAATATGTCACTGTGACTGGAGAAATGGGGCTTATGGGATCTGTGACCAGTCTAGCTCCTGATGAAATAGCACACTCCTGTTGTCTGATAGCGATCTATATTGCTTAACAGGTGCTTTATTTATGAAATAACGAACTGCAGATCCTGATCAGGCTGTGTGGATGCACAGGCAGATCTGAATCTACACTGGTCGCAAATCCATAAGCCTCATTTCTCCATTTCCCACATCTTTGGCTGTGACTGGAGAAATGTGGCTTATGGGATCTGTGACAAGTGTAGCTCCTGATCAAATTGCACACTCCTGTAGCCTGATAACGATCTATATTACATGGTTAGAAGCGTGATGTGTGTTTCATTGATGGAACAGTGCAAACCCTGATCTTGCTGTGCGGATGCAAAGCCTGATTGGTATCTACACTGGTCGCAAACCCCATAAGCTCAATTTCTCCAGTCACGGCCAGATCAGTCAGAATTTTGTTTTGAAAGTTGGTGTAGAATTTTCTTTATACATTTTGTATGCGCCATTTGAAACATGGGACACATTATGGTACAGTGCTTGCCATCGTCCATCCGTCAGATTTGTGCAATTTACATGATTTGCATGATTTACCTTAACGATTTCTGGTACTTATTATATAGAGAATAGTAGGTCAGTGCCGTGAATGGGAAAAAATATCCTGCAAGGCTCAAGAATTTCTTTATTTCTCATCAGAAGTATATGTTGTGACCACTCATTGAACTGTCTCGCCGAGACGGTTCAAATGAGTGGTCACAACATATACTTTGGTTCAGAAATAAGGAAAATAGATAGAGAATAGTAGGTTAGTGCCGTGAATGGGAAAAAATATCTGGCAAGGCTCAGGAAACGGGATGGGCGAGGCTCTGCCGAGCACATCCCGTTTCCGTGCCACGCCAGATATTTTTTCCCATTCACGGCACTAACCTAACCTACTATTCTATTTATCTCGTCAAAACCTACAAATGGCTGTAAAATGCGAAAATAGTATTGACTGGATATCAAAAATGTTTCACGGCACCGTGTTTCACGGCACATACACACTGTGTTGACGGGATAAATCACCCATGTTGCCTGCATGCCCAAGGTCAAGGCCAAATAACTCAGAAATTTGTGTTAAAGTTTTGGCATTCATGCTGTCCTTAATATGACCTTGACCTTTTGATATTCACAACATTGACCCTACATTAAAGGTACATGTCCACTCAGTAGGCACAAAATGCTCTTTATATCCGAGACATTTCCTGGCAAAATAAACATTCATTCACCATTCCCCCACGTAGTGATTGGCATTATTATACATTTTATATCAGACGTAAATTTCCACACTGATATCAGGGGTGATAACCGTGTTTGCTTAAAATGTTAATGGATATTACTATTTATTCTCTGTATTTAGCTTTTGATGTGCAATGATCATGCTTCATACTCTGTCGAAAATACTATTTTTTTACGTAAAACATTTAATTTGTATAAATAATTAAAAAATATCATATGAAAATAGCCTGATACCACACTATCAGTACAATAAATATGAATAAATTATTATATCTGTATAGAGGGCACTCATAATTTTTAGAACTGGTGTAATAGTGGCACAATTATACACTTAATTCCTATAAAGAACATTTTGTGTCTACTGAGTGGGCATGTACCTTTAAGAAGTTACCAGAGTTTACATAAGGACGTGTGCACAAATGTCACACATCCATGCTGCCCTTAATATGACCTTGACCTTTTGACCTTCACCACTGTACCTGAATACTTATCACTTTTTGTTAACTAACTTTGCCACAGTTTCTCCAATCTGCCACCGGGGGCATTCGTGTGCCGACAGGCCACATTTCCTTGTTGTAACGGTGATTGACTTATGGTGTATTAGTAACTACAGCTGCGTGGGAGAGAAACAAATGACGATAGCATAGAAAGGTCATATTTATTTATTTACGTCGCGTGTGAAACACAGAAAGCTTGCACTGTTGAATTAATATTTTTAATTTCCATTTTCTTCATCAATAACATGGTTTGACAGCACTTTAGAATCATTTCCTTAGGAAATGATTCTCAAGTGCTGTAAAACCATGTTTTTATTCAGAAAGGAGGCAAAATATAAAACGACAGCAGACGACAAATTGTCGGCTGCTGTTTATTTTTTAATTTCCATTTTCTTCATCAATAACATGGTTTGACAGCATTTTAGAATCATTTCCTTTAGAAATGATTCTAAAGTGCTGTCAAACCATGTTTTTATTGGGAATTGAGGCAAAATATAAAACAACAGCAGAAGACATTTTCGTTACCAATATTCTAAGTGAAAGGATTGACGATAGCATAGAACTGTCATATTTCTTCATTTACGTCATGTGTGGAGCACAGAAAGCTTGATTAATGACCCTTGCACTGCTGAATTAAATTTGGTTGTCTGCTGTTTATTTTCTTCATCAATAACATTTGACGACAGCATTTGACGATAGCATAGGAATGTCATCTTTCTTCATTTACGTCACGTGTAAAACACTGAAAGCTTGATTAACCCTTACACTGCCAAATTAAATTTTGTTGTCTGCTGTTTATTTTTTTATTTTCCAATTTCTTCATTAATAACATGGTCTGTCAAACCATGTTTTTATTGAGAAAGAAGGCAAAATATAAAAGAACAGCAGACAACAATTTTCGTTCCCAGCATTCTAAGGGTTAAACTGACCAGGAACTGACCTGACAGTTAGCCACTGACCACCTGTTGTCAGTTTGTGTAAGTTGTGCGATTTGACGCAACTGAAACCGGTATTCTTCCAGTGGATGTGGTCATACTTGTGTTATTATTTCGTCTTTTAGCATCAATAGTTTTAAATTAAACTTATCGTTTGTCTTCAAGTGGATTAAGTTAGAGTGAGAAGGTAAAATTTTAATATTTTTTTTCACCTGCTTTTTTAACCCTTAGAATGCGAGAAACAAAAATTGTCGTCTGCTGTTGGTTTACATTTTGTCTCTTTTTCTCTCATTAAAAAATGGTTTGACAGCACTTTAGAATCATTTCGAATGATTCTAAAGTGCGGTCAAATCATGATTTTGATGAGACAAAATGGAAAATAGAAAATAAACATCAGACAACAATATAAAAGTTAGCACTGTAAAGGTTAATAGTTTTTTGGAATTTAATTTATTCTTTTTTATCTGCTAGCTTATTTTTTTATCCCCTTGCCAATAGGCAAGAGGGGATATAGCGTTGGTCCATGTACGTACTTAAGTACGTATACGCGTATGCTATTAACACCTTTCATTTTTAGCGCGCCCTTCCGACACCTTCCCGGAAGGAAGAATGCTTATGGCATACCCTCGGCGTCGTAGGCGTCTGTCCGTCCGTCTGTCCGTCTGTCTTCAAAAATTATTAGCGTGCCTTCCGAAGGAAGAAGTGCTTATGGCATACCCTCGGGGTCGTAGGCGTCCGTCTGTCTGTCCGTCTGTCTGAGCAACCAAGGGCCATGGGGCGGAGCCTAACACAAAAGAATCCTCGGACGCTCGGGTAAATGGCCTATATTTTCTGTTTCCTTGCTTGGATTTACTTCATATTTCACACACGCATTGCTCCAAGGGTCCTCTACCTCTGGTAAGCCCATGGTCCACGTCCATCCCGCCCCTTCTAAGCCCAGGGTCAAGGTCACATACTTTGTACATCCTGAAACCTTAACACTCTGGTAAATGGCCTATATTTTCTGTTTCCTTGTTTGGATTTGCTTCATATTTCACACACGCATTGCTCCAAGGGTCCTCTACCTCTGGTAAGCCCATGGTCAAGGTCAAATACTTTGTACGCTCGAAACCTTAACACGCTCTGATAAATGGCTCATAAATTTTATTGTCCTCTGACAACTCTTGTTCAATACCTCATGAACCGCTTCACCGATGTTGTTAATATTTGGCCACAATGTGTGTCTATGGATGGTGCTTTGTTTTACATACGAACCACGTTCGACCAAGGTCAAGGTCGCTGAGGACAGCATAAAGTCTCCACAAATGTTTATGTAGTTACCACTCATTTGAAACATCTCATCGGCAAAAAGTAAGTTCTCAATAACACTCAAACACCCACCCAGAACTTCGGAGCCAGTGGTGATTCTATGTCTATTAGAACAATTACGGTATATTTTCTATTATTTATCACTGTCAATATCATGAATATGTTCCAATGAAATTCCAAGACATATTAACAGAGAGAAATAAGAAGAATATTCCTAATTTGTTTGGCTGTTATTTCACCACTATCATGCCAAGAGGTTTCTTGTTAGCGCAATTAGTACCAAGTATGATTTTCGCTAATGCGATCGGGGTTCGGTCTCGACGCGAGCAGTGTGTGGGAGGGCATGTGGGCGGTTTGTCGGGATCATAATAAGGGTATTTATCCCGTCAACACAACAATGTTACTTCACTTGCGGAGTTATTCCAGGTGGAGAACATTGAAGGTTTGCTTCACTTTCTCCATGAAACGAACTTGTATCAGAAAATTTAATTTTATCATTGTATACATGTTATTGTTACTCATTACTATACTTTTATAATTCTATACACGTTGTTCATTTATATTGTTTATCATATTAATATTTTTACCTTATCTGATTGATTACCACAAGTAACATACTATTTTACTATTATTTTTATTCTTCATCTACATTGCTTGGCCCTAAATGATACTCTTTTGTGTTGATGGGCCATTAAGCACCATTCCATTCCATTCCCGTCAACACAGTGCGTATGTGCCATGAAACACAGTGCCGTGAAACATTTTTGATATCCTGTCAATACGATATATTAACTGCCTATGAATATGTGCGGTGGCTGGGGTTATATTTTTGCATTTTACAGCCATTTGTAGGTGTTGATGGGATAAATAGAATAATAGGTTAGTGTCGTGAATGGGAAAAAATATCTGGCGCGGCACGGAAACGGGATGTGCTCGGCAGAGCCTCACCCATCCCGTTTCCTGAGCCTTGCCAGATATTTTTTCCCATTCACGGCACTAACCTACTACATTGTATTCTCTATATTTCCCGATGGGATTCATCCTTACCGAACTCGTGCTATCCATGGTTTGACCCTCAGGTACATTTTACTTTTGGCTTTCTTGTTATTTGTGAGTTGAATCCCGTTATAGCCATTATCAAAGTAGTAAGATTAGTACTAATCCCATTATTTTTAGGGACTGGGGCAAAGTGATTCTGGTGTGGCTAAAACCTGGCACTAGATCAGGATATTCTAACATCAGGGTTGAATTTTCTTTCTGTAAATATGCACTTCGGATTTTGTGATTTTTCACCTACGCTTACAGGTGATAGCTGATATATGGGAATTGACCCCATTAACCTGGACTAAAATGGCCTTAGCTGTTGACAGGCTGTTAACCACCATTAAATAAATAAACCTGGGATGGTAAGGTGGTCAGCAGACCAGATAAGTGGGTTTTCTCTGGGCACTCCAGTTTCCTCCCACATTAGAACAGGTAATATATGAGACACGCTATGTGATTTTGTACCTTCGGACATCTGCGTAATTTCATGAAATACGCTTACAAAATTTACAATATTTTTTGTAAATGGCGTCAAAAGTTCACAAAATTTTACAGTACATGCATATTTCTCATGTACTCGGAATATTTTGTCATCTTTTGACTTTATTTATGAAAAATATTGTAAATTTTGTAAACGCATTGATGAAATATAGGTACAAATATCACATGGCGTGTTCACATGGGATTCGACCCCGTTAACCCAGCCTAATATGACCATAGCTGTTGAAATCAAATGAAATTCTCCCACATTTAACCAGGGATTCCGCTGGCGATCGCCACTTTCGCAATTGGCGATAAAAACAAACAATTGGCGATAAAAATTACAATTTTCGAAAAAAAAAAAATCGCCACTTAAACAAACAAAAAAAAGTGTTGAAGTGACGATTTTTTTATTTTCCCCAGCGGAATCCCTGATTAACCCATAGGCCGCTCCATGCAACAATTGTCGTCTGCTATTGCTTTTATATCTTGCCTTATTTCTCAATAAAAAGCATGGTTTGACAGCACTTCAGAAGCATTTCCAATGGAAATGCTGTCAAAGCACGTTGTAAATTATTCTGAAGTGCATGGAAAATAGAAAATAAACAGCAGACGACAAAACAATTAAGATAGCGGTGCAAGGGTTAAGAACCACCTACGGTCCTAACTTCCCAAGGTCATTGTCACCTTGTGTTTTGCAAATGCATTGAAGCAATTCAATTTCACAATACATTTTCTGTCACCTTGACCTATTTTGATAATATTAGGCATTAATGTCTGTTGCTTTGGTGTGCATGCCCCCACCCATGTCCCAATGTCAAACAAGGCCACTTTGTTATGTGTGAAATTGGTGACTGATGCTGCCAGCAGGGGGATTTGGTTTATGATTTGAAACACGACTTGCCAATATATAATTCCAGCACAAAAATATTTACACAATTCCCTAACATTTAATTGGCCCGTACCAAGTCATTGTCCAAAATTTATATCCCAGTAAACTCCCACGCCGAACTACTTTCCGTAACCGTGAGGCACAGTTAAAATAATTCTTAAGAAAACGGAAAATAAACACATTTTCTTGATGAATTTATTTCAAATGCTGGAATTATAAGGAATGAATGGCCTTTTTGTTGAATTTATCTGGGATATAAACTTTGAAAAGTCGCTGGAATACTGGACGAGGCCTTCCGGCCTTTGTCCAGTATTCCCGCGACTTTTCCAAGTTTATACCCCGATAAATTCCACAAAAAGGCCATTAATTCCTATAATAACCAATAGGATAAAAATAAACAAATGGCGATAAAAAATTACAAACTTCGATATTATTTTTTTTTTCGAAAATTGTAATTTTTTATCGCCAATTGTTTATTTTTATCGCCAATTGCGAAAGTGGCTTTTCCAAGTTTATACCCCGATAAATTCCACAAAAAGACCATTCATTCCTATAGTGACTGTGACTAGAGAAATGGGGCAACGGTCAAGGACACTTTGTTGTAATGTTCATTTTGTCACTGGGCTGCCAACAAGGGATTTACTGTGTGAAACAGCACCATCACTTGTTGTGTTTAGTGAAAACACGACTTGCCAATATGTCACTGTGACTGGAGAAATGGGGCTTATGGGATCTGTGACCAGTCTAGCTCCTGATGAAATAGCACACTCCTGTAGCCTGATAGCGATCTATATTGCTTAACAGGTGTTTTATTTATGAAATAACGAACTGCAGATCCTGATCAGGCTGTGTGGATGCACAGGCAGATCTGAATCTACACTGGTCGCAAATCCATAAGCCTCATTTCTCCATTTCCCAGATCTTTGGCTGTGACTGGAGAAATGTGGCTTATGGGATCTGTGACCAGTGTAGCTCCTGATCAAATTGCACACTCCCGTAGCCTGATAACGATCTATATTACATGGTTAGAAGCGTGACGTTTGTTTCATTGATGGAACAGTGCAAACCCTGATCTGGCTGTGCGGATGCAAAGCGCTGATCGGGATCTACACTGGTCGCAAACCCCATAAGCTCAATTTCTCCAGTCATGGCCAGATCAGTCAAAACCTCTTCTATGTTCATAGACAGGTAGACAAACGTGACAGGATTACGAATGTTGCTGTCATTATTGATATACATGTATTACCCTCCAGCAAAGGGAAGTAATTTGATGTGATGACACGAGAAACGGCATTTCCATCACAACCAGCATAGGTCATCTTCATCTGCACAGTCTGTGTTTGTTCATGGTCTACACCGATTCTTAGTATTGGCCATTTAGTCAGTGAAACTTTGCCGATTCTGCAAAAACCACCATATTTACCGTTTTAATACTACAGACCTGTATAATGGTTTTGGCAAAACGTGTAGATCCAGATGAGCCCGCTCATGACAAGCCGTCTCATCAGGATCAGTAATAGTCATATTTTTTAGAACAAAAACACACTGTCAATTTAGTCAGTGAAACACTTCCTCTTATGTAATCATGTCAGGCTGTAGGAGAGTACTAGCTTATGTATGACTGTGGCATGAGAACTACGGCTTTTGACATTTATTGTCAGTCTGGCTCTTTATCTAGCAACACTCCTATACAACCTGATAAATATCTGCACTGTTTTTATGACCCCCCCCCCCCACCTGCTGGCCTTTGCAGACGCGAGGGGCATAGTGTTTGGACTGTGAGGTTGGTTAAAAAGTATGCCGAAGTTTCTCCAAACAGCCACTGGGGGCATTTATATTCCCACATGTCATGAGACGTTTCCAATGAGTGGTAACAACATATACTTCAATGTATAACTAAGAGGAGTTATTTTATTTTCCGCGTGGAATTGTTTTGTCTCGGCATGTAATTGGCTAACTTACCTGTAGTATATACTGGCAGCACCTGTTCCCGGATGATTATTTTGTTTATGTCTAGATAAAAGTATATGTTGTTACCACTCATTTGAACCGTCTCAACGAGACGGTTCCAATGAGTGGTAACAACATATACTTCAGTGCATAACTAAGAAGAGTTATTTTATTTTTCGCGTGGAATTTTTTTGTCTCTGCATGTAATGGGTTAACTGACTAGTAGTATATACTTGCAGCACCTGTTCCTGGATGATTATTTTTAGATAAAAGTATATTGTTACCACTCATTTGAACCGTCTCAAGGAGACGGTTCAAATGAGTGGTAACAACATATAGTTTAGTTCATAACTAAGAAGAGTTCTTTTATTTTTCGATTGTAATTGTTTTGTCTCGGCATGTAATCGGTTAACTGACTAGTAGTACACTGTATACTTGCAGCACCTGTTCCCAGATGATTATTTTGTTTATTTCTAGATAAAAGTATATGTTGTCACCACTCATTTGAACCGTTTCAACAAGACGGTTCCAATGAGTGGTAACAACATATAGTTTAGTTCATAACTAAGAAGAGTTATTTTATTTTTCGCGTGGAATTGTTCTGTCTCGGCATTTAATCGGTTAACTGACTAGTAGTACACTGTATACTTGCAGCACCTATTCCCAGATGATTATTTTGTTTATTTCTAGATAAAAGTATATGTTGTCACCACTCATTTGAACCGTCTCGACCAGACGGTTCCAATGAGTGGTAACAACATATACTTCAGTGCATAACTCAGAAGAGTTATTTTATTTTTCGCGTGTAATTGTTCTGTCTCGGCATGTAATCGGTTAACTGACTACTAGTACACTGTATACTTGCAGCACCTGTTCCCGGATGCGAAGGTGAGCCCACGTGAGAAAGTAGACACGATGGGCGGTAGCCCCAGCAAGGAACCCACAGAACACCCACTCATCAAGGTTGGTCAGCTTTCAGGATTTCTGACCAGTGTAGTTCCTGATCAAATAGCACACTCCTGTAACCTGATAGCGATCTATAATGGTGGACAGAGTGCAGATGATGATCAGACTGTGCAAATTCACAGGCTGATCTGGATCTACAATGGTCGCAAAACAAAACCCTAGGTCAGCTTGTTGATTTATTTTATTGCTCCATTTAGGCAATATATACAGGTAAAATTAACAATGCACAATAAGAGAAGTAAATAATTCTGGCTAAACATTTTTAGAAAAATATACTGATGCAGGGATTCCGCTGGCAATAAAAATAAACAGTTGGCGATAAAAAATGTTAATTTTCGAAAAAAAAATTTCATGTGGCAATTTTTTGTCACTTCCGCTTGTCCAAAGTTAACAGCAGATACTGAATTATAGAAGGGGTAAAAAAACATTTAGCTTTTTTTTTCTTCATTTATTGATTGGCATATTTAATGTATTTATAGACCTCGGTCCGTTACTTCAACCTGTGCCTGTTTGCACCACACGTTCACATGGTGTCTTCGTTATAAATTTAAATTTAACATTTTGTAAGTTGTTTCAATTTCTGGTTACCTTCATGAAATGTTTACATATTTTGCGAAGGTCTTTGTAACATAATCCTCCCTCATTCTGTGCAAAATGCCCCACCCCACTTTCACCATATTCCAATGTCTTTGTTGATGTTCACTTCTAACCATATATGTCTGCAAGTTTACTTATGTATATATTCGATAGGAGTTGGCCAAGCAGCTGAAATCGGCCCCCGTGGATGGCCTACTACACAAGTTGGCCGTGTGTCTGTGTGTGTTGAACCAGAACAAGGGTGGCTTGTTCGCGGTCGCCCAACTGTGGCAGGAGTTTATACTGGAGCTGCGATACCGCTGGGACAACAACTATATCGTCAACGGGTAATGCTCACAACTCTGTTTTCTTTTTGCGCCTTTTTAGCTCGACTATTCGAAGAATAAGTAGAGCTTATGTTGTCGCGTCGGCGTCGACGTCGGCGTCACCGTCACGCCTTGGTTAAGGTTTTTAGTCAACCTTGTATATGGAATACTACTGGCCCTACACCCACCATACTTGGACAACTTCATCTCCTAGTGATGTACATCAATAACCCCTGATTTATATTTGACCGTGACCTACATTTCCTCTTGAATTACTTAGTTAATTCCCCTTGGTTAAGGTTTTTAGTCAAGCTTGTACATGGAATACTATTGTGCATACAGACACCATACTTGGACAACCTTTTCTCATAGGGATGTACAGCAATAACCCCTGGTCTATATTTGACCTTGACCTACATGTCCACTTCAATTACTTACTTAATTCCCCTTGGTTAAGGTTTTTAGTCAAGCTTGTATATGCAATACTCCTGGCCCTACACCCACCATACTTGGACAACTTCATCTCCTAGGGATGTACATCAGTAACCCCTGATCTATATTTGACCTTGACCTACATTTCCTCTTGAATTACTTAGTTAATTCTCTTTGGTTAAGGTTTTCAGTCAACCTTGTAGATGGAATACTCCTGGCCCTACACCAACCATACTTGGACAACTTTATCTCCTAGTGATTACCCCTGACCTATATTTGACCTTGACCTACATTTAACCTTGAATTACCTAGTTAATTCCCCTTGGTTAAGGTTTTTAGTCAACCTTGGTTAAGGTTTTTACTCAAGCTTGTACATGGAATACTATTGTGCATACAGACACCATACTTGGACAACCTTTTCTCATAGGGATGTACATCAATAACCCCTGATCTATATTTGACCTTCACCTACATTTCCTCTTCAATTACTTAGTTAATTCTCTTTGGTTAAGGTTTTTAGTCAACCTTGTAGATGGAATACTCCTGCCCTACACCAACCATACTTGGACAACTTCATCTCCTAGTGATGTACATCAACAACCCCTGACCTATATTTCACCTTGACCTACATTTAACCTTGAATTAATTAGTTAATCCCCCTTGGTTAAGGTTTTTAGTCAACCTTGGTTAAGGTTTTTAGTCAAGCTTGTATATGGAATACTATTGTGCCTACAGACACCATACTTGGATAACTTTTTCTCATAGGGATGTACATCAATAACCCCTGACCTATATTTTACCTTCACCTACATTTAACCTTGAAGTACTTGGTTAATGTTTATAGTCAAGCTTGTATATGGAATACTCCTGGGCCTACATCAACCATACTTGGACAACTTCATCTCCTAGTGATGTACATCAATAATCCCTGACCTATATTTGACCTTTACCTACTTTTATCCTTGGATTACTTAGTTATTTCCCCTTGGTTAAGGTTTTTAGTCAAGCTTGTATATGGAATACTCCTGGGCCTACAGCAACCATACTTGGAAAACTTCATCTCCTAGTGATGTACATCAATAACTCCTGACCTATATCTGTCATTGATCTACATTTAATCTTGAATTACTTACTTAATTTCCCTTGGTTAAGTTTTTTAGTCAACCTTGGTTAAGGTTTTTTTGAAGGCCGCAGCCACCTTGTTTGTCAAGCTATGTGTACATCGACAACCCTCGTAGTCGAGCTATGCTGTTCTCCTACAGCTCTTGTTTGGTCCTGTTAACCCTTACATTGCTGAATTACATTTTGTCGACTGCTGTTTTTCTTCTAATTTCCATTTTTCACTCCGCAAACATAGTTTGACAGCATTTTAGAATCATTTCCAATGGAAATGATTCTAAAGTGTTATCAAACCATGATTTTTTTATACGACCGTTTTTAAAAAACGGTACGTATTATGTTTTACTGCACGGCGGGCGGGCAGCTGAAGAAAAAGCGCATAGTTTGTGTACACAACTCCTCCGAAACCGTTCAGTCGATCGATCTGAAACTATACACACGTCTTCTACACATATTGAAGATGTGCACCTTGGTGTTTTTATGCCGAAAATTGTTTTTTTAACAAAAATATCACATTTTTAACTTAGCCATTTTTTCTACATTTTTCTATACAATTCTATATACGGTACAGAGTTTGTGTACACAACTCCTCCGAAACCTTTCAGTCAATCGATTCTGAAACTATGCACACGTCTTCTACACATATTGAAGATGTGCACCTTGGTGTTTTTATGGCGAAAAAATATTTTTTAACACAAATATCACCTTTTTAACTTAGCCATTTTTTCTACATTTTTCTATACAATTCTATATACGGTACAGAGTTTGTGTACACAACTCATCTGAAACCGTTCAGTAGATTGTTCTGAAACTATACACATGTCTTCTACATATATTGAAGATGTGCACCTTGGTGTTTTTATGCCGAAAAAATATTTTTTAACAAAAATATCACCTTTTTAACTTAGCCATTTTTTCTACATTATTGTATACAATTCCCTATCATTTCTACTTTACACTCTACTTTTCTATCTCTGCCTAATTAGTATACATGTTTAGCACAACGAGATGAAGAAATAATGCTATAGACTTTCAAATTCTCATTAATGTTTCTTGCCTTGGTGACAGCTTCACATTTCTTCATCTTCGCTGTCTGGCCCATATTCGACGGGCGTATTTTGTGACTTGCGGCACTCTTGTTACATAATTTGATAATGCAAAATCTTAAACAACAGCAGACAACAAGTTTCATTTCCAGCATTCTAAGGGTTAAATAAGAAGAAATCGACTAAAACTTTACATCGCACTATTTGGATACCACTTGGTTTCACATCTTGCTTGTTTCTGAAAAGGCGGGAATCTTGTATTGTCGTCTGCTGTTCTTCATATTTGTCTTATTTCTTAACAAAAAACGTGTTTTAGCAGCACATGTGAATCGTCTCCACTGGAGACGATTCACATGTGCTGATAAAACATGTTTTCATGAGAGAGAAATGGTAAATAAAACATTACAAGCAGACAAAATTTAATGTTCATGTGGCGCTAACTGCAGTGTGTTGCCTTTCAGCGTGGAAGTTGGTCCTCCAAACCTCGGCGCGTGTCTTCTACAGCAGAAACTCCAGGTCTGTACTGTAAAACCTCTCTAAACCGGACACCCAGGAAACACATGTATGTCAATGGACAATTTTTGTTACAGTGTGAGATAATTTGACGTCCATATATCCGATATTTGCGATACTTCACACGTACATTCATGTCAACCATGGGAAGAACCCCAATGTATGTGGGTTTTGTCTCTTCAAGATCAAGGTCACGGGTGCTAAAAATAGATTGTTGATTACGCTTTTCTTCTAGTACAATAACTCCACTACCGTCTATCCGATCTTCGTGAAACGTCCCACTTACATTCATATCAACCATGGGAAGAGCCATATTACATGTGGACTGCATACCCTCAATTTCAATGTCACAGGTCAGGGCTCCAGATAAGGAATTAGTAATTGAGTATTTTCACTCTCATCATATCTGAAGCAATTGGGTATTTCAAAATTGTAGTTGGGTAAAATTGGGTATTTCAATATTTTAATTGGGTAAAATAAAATCACACTACTGTTTACACATCAACAGACAGCACATATTGAATAGTTTGCTTCAAAATGAAAACATGTCTTGGCATTTCATTAGAATTGTCTCCTTGGAGACAATTCTAATGAAATACCAAGATGTGTTTTCATGGAAAATAAGAAAAATATGCTATATTTGTGGTCTGTTTATTGTTTTCTGTAGCATGATAAAGGTACCACAAATTTGTTATTGCCTTTTGATTCTCGCTACTTCTGATTTCAATTGGGTTTTTGGCAATTTTAATTGGGTATTTACGCAAATACGCAGCTTATCTGGAGCACTGACAGGTGATTGAAGACAATTCTAATGAAATACCAAGATGTGTTTTCATGGAAAATAAGAAAAATATGCTATATTTGTGGTCTGTTTATTGTTTTCTGTAGCATAATAAAGGTACCACAAATTTGTTATTGCCTTTTGATACTCGCTACTTCTGATTTCAATTGGGTTTTTGGCAATTTTAATTGGGTATTTACGCAAATACGCAGCTTATCTGGAGCGTGACAGGTGATTGACTGCTGTTATGGCTCAGCAATGGTGGCTTTTTGTTTATCAAACAATTTTTGTCTCGCCCACATTAGTGGGAGAAAAATATGTAGTTCTTTATTAAAGGTTTGAAATACATTGAAATATAGCAGTTTATATTTATTTTGCTTCAGATGTTGAACTGTTGTATTTTACACAAGAAAAAGCGGGAACAACTCCATAAAGGGTACACAGGGGAATTTGAGCTCCAGTCGCCTAGAAACATATCTGCTGGCCCTTCTACATCTAAAGTAGCAAGGTCACTGTCACAGGAAGGTGCTTGTGAATTTGACCAATCATCGAGCTGCAAAATATCAAGTAGCCAATCAGATACTGCTGTTAAAAATATTGCCCAATCAGGAAATGTGTGTTCTGCTGCTAAAATCTCTAGAAGGGTTCCCAGTAGTTCTGAATCAAGTGATGATGAATTTTTTGAATGTGACGAATCTGAAAAGCAGTCTGATGAAAAAGATGTTGATACTCAGCTTGAGAACCAGTCAAATATTGAAACAGAGAACCAGTCCAATAGTGCAGCAGGGAACCAATCTGAAACAGAGAACCAGTCCAATAGTGCAGCAGGGAACCAATCTGAAACAGAATCTCCGTCTGCTAATAACGAAAACACATCCGAAAACCAGTCTGGTTCCCGAAGTGAAACACAGAACCAGTCTGAAGAGAAAATGGACTGTGACCCAGTTAATTTATCAGCCCTAGAGAATCAGTTGAGTATGGACAGCACTGCGGTCAAGTCACCGAGCGACTCTCTGTTTATGGAGAGTTTTACCCATAAGCCCGAGGGGCGGCTGGCTCCCTTCAACAACCTGAAGTTGGTCAACTGTGAAGAGGTGATGTACATCCCAGTAACACAGGAACCGGCCCCTATGACTGAGGATATGTTGGAGGAGCATGCTGAAATTCTTGCTAAGTAATTGGTGATAGTGTTTCTGGGTCTGTACTTTGATTGGCCAAGGCTGAGCTATGCCAGTCTTGGCCAATCAAACTGCCTGATTTTGAGTATGAAGTCGCATCATTTTCTGAGAAAGTCCAACTACCTCATTTCGGGTACGAATTTGAAATACGTGCTCATGAAGTTAGTCTGATTTTGGCCTGATTTCGAGTCTGTATTTTGAAATGTGCTGAGATTGCGCTATAAACATGAGCCCTGTAGCCGATTTCACCAAAATTGCAAAGTATCCTTTTCTAGCAAAGGAGGGAGTAATCATTTATTTTTCCTGAAATGCATTATTTCATATAAAACTAACAACTGCATATATTTGATGATTAAAAGTATTCAGAATTATTATACTGAATTTATTACATTATCACAGCCAAAATGGCTGTGATAATGTAATAAATTCAGTATAATAAAAATTAATAAATTTATCCTAAAATTTAAAATTTCTCCCTCAAAGTATACTTTGCTAGAAAAGTATACTTTGCAATTTTGATCAAATGCTCAATATGACAAAATGCTGTATCAGGCATCGACGCTGATACAATATATCATGGTCAATGTTGATTTGAAAACTACTTTCGTCAACGTTTCATTGCTTGAACAAAGTCATGATGCAATGCAAACAGTTCCGTCTTCCTTTCAACAAATCAATTGTCCATGTACAAGCACATTTTTTCAGCATAAATGTTGATTGATTAATAAAATACCAAGCTAGTGTCTTTTGATATCAATTTTATCCATAATGGTTGAGGATCAGTAGGAATTTGTTTGCGTTTCGTAGCCTTGCTTGATAAACTTAATATCTAAAGACACTACACTGGTATTGTCTATATATTGCTGAATGCCGACTATTAAATGTAATTTCTAAAATATTTCCATCACAGATTATCAGCGACATATTAGGAGATATTAATTAGATGCATGCTCATTTAAATACTCATTTATATACTCGTTATTTAGTTTGGGAACATCAGCAGAAGGGGCGGAGCTACGAGCGAGAATGCAGAGCGCCTGTCTACTATCTGATATGGAGTCTTTCAAGGTAACTAATGTGCCTAGCGTGCACTCTCGGATTCATTTTCCCACCTCAGAATACAAATGTTTGTTAACCCGTTAAAGGCAGGATTACAATGACAGTAGTATGAAAAGTTGGAGATTTTTTTCCGCTATTTTCTCTATTTCTGAACGAAAGTATATGTTGTTACCACTCATATGAACCGTCTCGATGAGACGGTTCAAATGAGTGGTAACAACATATACTTTCATGGAGAAATAAACAAAGTAATCATGGAGAAATAAACAAAATAATCAGAGTTTATCCATAAAAGGTATTATATCCATAGACTTCAATGGATCAAGGATCTCCTATCTGAGGCATAAGGATTCGACCCTGTTAACCCGGCATAAAATGACGTTAGCTGTTGACAGGCCGTTAAGCACCATTACATAAATAATCCATACAATTTGTATCTTCTATTTATCAGACTCGACTTTGAGCTTTTGAATTCTTTTGAATTCTTACACTTTTACTAGCTGAAGGATGCTAGTAATTACCATATATACTTGACATTGCAGGCGGCCAACCCTGGGTGTGTGCTGGAAGACTTTGTCAGATGGTACTCCCCGCGCGACTACATAGACGAGGTTGTCGAGGACGACGACGGAAACGTCGTCTCGAAAGGTACTCCATTATCACTCGGTCTGAGAATTTTCAAGACCGTTGTTCATTTCTCAGTGAAAACACAAGAACTCTTAAGACGTTGACTTCATTTGTCACTTTGGAACTGTTCTAACTAATGATGTTTGAAGGAGTAGCTGTTTTAAACTCAAACCAGTATGGTGTACAAACGGGGTCAAAACTAAAATTACAGGTGCACCTATAATAATATGCAGGTGGGCCTATAAATTTACAGGCGCACCCAGAGCTCCAGTTAAGATCCAGCCCATCCCGTTTCCTAAGCCTTGCCAGATATTTTTTCCATTCACGGCACTAACAACCTACTATTCTCTATTTATGTGCACCTGTAGTTTTAGTTTTGACCCCGTTTGTACACCATAAACCAGACTGGCTGTATATCAATGTGTTTTTTTAGCATAATTTACATTATCTGAAGGTGATTAAAACAAAACAAAGTAATTTAGGTTACAAATAAAATGTACTTGTCCATTACCCAATGAACAGCAAAAAGGTTAAATATTTAACTGCAGGCTTTAAGATTAATATAGTATCCAAGATGCTAAACATGTTTTATTTTGTGTCTGTGATGTCGGCCATCTTGGATACCATTTTGACTTGTACCGTGTCACCTTTACAGGCCACCTTAGCCTGCGAATGCAGATCCCGGGTAACATGTGGGTGGAGGTGTGGCAGACCGCCCGCCCAGTCCCCGCGCGCCGACAGAAACGCCTTTTTGACGACACCCGCGAGGCTGAGAAGGTACTCTATATGATCTAATAGTAAATCTTCATAAATCACCATTTAAGATAGTTTAGCTTTTGCCCGTAATGACAAATGCAACTGCACAGTCTAATCAGGATCTGCACCGTTTGCCGATCTATGTGTGCAACAAGTAATATAGATTGTCATCAGGCTACAGGGGCGTGCTATTTGATGAGGAGCTACACTGGTCACAAATGCCATAAGCCCCATTTCTCCACTTGTAATCTTCATAAATCGCTATCACAAAAAGTATGTTGTGTTGGTTTGTCCGAATGAGACCGACTCTAAAAATCATTCAGAGGAAAAGTAATTTTTTTTTATATATTTTTACAAAATATAAAAAAAAAATTACTTTTCCTCTGAATGATTTTTAGAGTCTGTCTCGTTCGGACAAACCAACACAGAGAATGGATGTTTTTTTACGCGAAATAAAGAGTTTTCCTACCTACCCATGTTTGTCAAGTAGGGTCTGGTTAAGGCAAACCTAAAATCATTAATCGTAGCCCGGTGAAGAAACTATTTACACTCTGAACGTCGTAAACATAAATTATTTTATTTCCTTAAATGACATTAGCTGTTGATAGGCCATTAAACACCAATAAATCGAAGCAAATGAATTATTTTCAATTTTATAAAGACATTTCTGCATTTAATCATGTTTCTTTATCAGATTTACCTGTACATTTATTTCCAATTTCCAGGTGTTACATTACCTGTCGTCGTTGAAGCCGTCAGACGTTGTGGTCCACCTGCTACCCATGTTGGTACATGCTGCACTGCTGAAGGCTGTTGAAAATGGTACGTCAAGGTCAAATTTATTTGAAATTTGTGTTAATGTTTTTGAAATATTTGCTTTAAAGTTTTTAAATACACAACATCTTTGCGACCGCATACACTGTTTTCTTGTGCTGTCAAGTCAGAACAAAAACGAAATGAGCCCTGTACTCAATATACTGTCACTGAATATTACAGAGGATGCTGATATCCCTGTTTTCATTGTGTTGTCTTGTCACAACAAAGCCGGAATTCCACTGTACTCGATATACTGTCACTGAATATTATACCATTATAGGACACATACAATTGTAGTAGTATTAATCTTTTTAAATTTCTTCGCCATTTTCTTTTATTTCTTCTCAAATGTATATGTTGTTACCCCTCATCTGAACCGTCTCGACGAGACGGTTCAAATGAGTGGTAACAACATATACTTTAATGGAGAAATAAACAAATCATATCTTTTTAAAATAAAATAATATTTTATCCATAGACTACAATTGGTTAACCCTTTCAACACCACAGGCCGGTATAGTGGTATTGACAAAAAGCCCGTGACGAGCTGTCTCATCAGGATCTGAACTTTTTGCAAGTAATTTTCATATTTTTGAGAACAATAACACCCCCTTTTCATAAATGGACTACCGGTAGTCTGACAATCATTCTGTGATGATTGGATTGGATGCAAAATCAACGTATGAAAATCCATTCCAGTTACTTAGGGGTGAATGGGTTAATCAACGTACCATGTATTGCAGAGGACAAAAAGATCCCGGTGTTGAAACAAGTGCTGGAGCAGGCGTGTATGAAGGCTTCCCAGGTGACTCGCTCTCCCCACCAGGACTTCAAAAAATACGAGGTACTTCATAGTTACAGGGATTGTACAGTATAAATAGCAAGAAAATCTAGCGATTTGGGAGAAAATTGTGAAAAATGAGCATGATTTTCACTTAAATTGTAAAAGAATGTTACACAAAAGTATTATTTTAATACGATATTCGACATGTATTTTTATACCCCCGGCATACAAAGTATGTTGAGGGGGATATAGTTTTCGTCATTCCGTCTGTCTGTCTGTCTGTTCGTCCGTTTGTCTGTTCATAAGATTTGCATTAAAGGTTTTATTTGTCGGTCCAGGCGGCGGCCGGGAGGTATACGTGAGCCTCTCGTCACTTGCTCCAGTCCCCATGTATTGTTGAACTTGCATGTATTTTGTTTTTATTTATGTACATGTAATTTTGTTTTATTGCTAAACTTGGATAGTTCTAGAAACCCTATGATTTAACTCTTTGCATGCTAGCGGCGAAAATATCCGCCAAACGAATTTGGAGTATATGTTTTATTTCTCTCTGTAAATATGTCTTGAAATTTCATTAGAATTGTGTCCTCCGGACACAATTCTAATGAAATTGCAAGACATATTCATGACATTTATAAGGAGAAATAAAAGAAAACATAATGAATTGTCATCTGCTATTTTTGAACTATTTATAGCCCACAAATTTCCCAGCATGCAAAGAGTTAAATGACATGAATCCTTGGATGTAATTAGTATCATTTCCATACTTAGAGGAGTTTCTAGAAATCTCCAATTCACAAATATTCTGGTGCATTCTATTTATATCTCAGTAGAACATGGTGGAACATGAATGATATGTACCGAATATTTGAGAACAGACCAGGGGCCTATTTCATCAAAATTGCAAAGTATGCTTTTCTAGCAAAGTATACTTTGAGGGATAAAGTTTCAATTTTTTGATAAATTTATTAATTTTTATTATACTGAATTTATTACAATAAATTCAGTATAATAATTCTGCATACTTTTTATCATCAAATATATGCAGTTGTTAGTTTTATATGAAATAATGCATTTCAGGAAAAATAAATGATTACTCCCTCAAAGTATACTTTGCTAGAAAAGTATACTTTGCAATGTTGGTGAAATCGGCTACAGGATATGAAAATTTATATCCCAGTAAATTCCCACGCTGAACTACTTTCTACAGGTGCGCTGTCAGTGCTGTCAATGTAAACAAATGGCTGCCGTCTGTGAAATAAACACATTTTATTGATGAATTTATTTCAAATGCTGGAATTATAAGGTATGAATGACCTTTTTGTGGAATTTATCGGGGATATAAACTTGGAAAAGTCGTGGGAATACTGGACGAGGCCTTTCGGCCTTCGTCCAGTATTCCCACGACTTTTCCAAGTTTATACCCCGATAAATTCCACAAAAAGGCACTTCATTCCTATAACCAGCATCCAAAGTTGAGGTTTTACCGCTTTTATGTAAATGAGCTAATGTCGGCCGCAGCACATATTTTGCGGATTGAACTTTTTTAAAACAAGGGTCTTACGTCATAAAAAATAGTTCTAACAACTTAACTTGACCACTATTTCAGTGGGATAAAAATATTCTGGATTTCTAAAAGGGTATATGCACTATTGAGGTTAGAGGAGAGTTAACCAAATGTTGTTAAATGGAGTAGTCTACTGTGGATCTTCTTTGTGAAAATGTGGACTTGCATATTCATGAGATATAAATAATTATTATTAAATATACCGATTTAAAAGTACATCAATACTGGCCAAGTTCTGATGGCCGTCGTCCAGTATAATTGAACTTTTAAAGCTTCATATCTCGATAAATTCTCCAAAATCTTGTTCATTCCTATACAGAGCTGCAGATATGTTTTGTATCTAAAGAGTATTATACACCCAGATTTCAAATTCAATGCGTATTTTACTTTTACAAATGTATTATTGATTTTCTTCATTTATTTGAGCTGCAAAAAGCTAATAGTACAAAATGGTTGGTCTCGTATTACAGGAACTGATCCGACTGATCATCCAAGCAGAGATCATCATAGCCAGGAACATTTCGCTGAAGTCCAAGTTCACCGAGGAGCTGCTTGAGCGACCGGACGCCGCCGTGGAGCTTGACCACTTCGTCTGCTCCATTCTGCAGAACCCCGAGGTCTCAGTACGGGGCGGCCCAATGGGGCCAGCAGGCTCGGTTATACAGAAACTCTTCCTGCTTGCACAGAGGGTACGTTTGTACAGACGGTTATACAGTGAATCCTCTCTAAACTGGACACCCTGGGAGGTCCCCAGCGTGTCCGGTTTAGAGAGGTTCCAATGAAAATCAGACATATGAGCATTTTGAAATATATTGGCGTGCTTTGCAATCATGAAAATACATTAAAATCTGAGATAAATAATGAAGAAACTCATCAAAAGAAGATCACAGAGGTTCCTGAGAGTCCTGTTTAGCGAGGTTTCACTGTACTTTACCCAGCAGCGGATTTCATTAAAGTCGCTATCAATCTTACACAGTCGCATTGTCCAGGTGCACCGGAAGCGTCGTAAGATTTGTCCGGCGAATATACTGGGTGGCCACGCTACCCACCGAAAGTGTATGTTGTTACCACTCAGTTGAACCGTCTCGTGGTAACAACATATGCTTTTGATAAGAAATGAGAAAAATGCAGAAAAAATATTTACATTCCGTTTTTTTTTATTCATGAATTACACATGTTAAAATTATTGATACTTTCATAGTATTTACATCCCACTGGTCTGACGGATGAGACTTTAAACTGTGGTCCCGTCTCTATATGACCTTAGCTGTTACTGGGAATTTAAACCCATTCACTTTCACTAGCTATGTTCACTTTGAGGGAGTAGTTCATGTATATACATGCATGGGTGTTAAGGGGTTCATAAATGATTGAGACATCAACTGACATATACAAAAATTGGTCTACTTTTAAGATTATTATGCAGGCAAATCACAAAGTTTTTTACCATATGAAATAAACATTTGCTTTATTACATAGCTTTATTACATAGCTTTATTACATAGCTTTATTACATAGCTTTATTTTTCGTGTTATTTTTATTCCCCACTACGCACAGGTTATTTCAATTTTTGATTCAACCCCTGGTTCATGGATTATCTCCCCCTTTTCGACTTAGAATTTCACCATTTCGCCTTGTAACTTGTAAAACTTCTAAACCGTAATAGTTGGAGGCTAGATGCTTGGTATGTAGCTTATTTATGGTGTGTAGATGCACAAAGTGTATATCTATTGGCTTTGACAGTGTGCCATGGATGATCTCCCCTTTTTGGACTTTTTTGCCTCGTTTATAATCAAACTGATATGTGAGACATCCGTGTTCTATGTTAACCCTTCCAACCATACAGACCATGAAGCCAGTGCGTGCAAACGAGCCGTCTCATCAGGATCTGCAGTATTTGTCCGTATTGAACACATTTTCTAGTTTTATTCAATAGATGATTTTAATCCATTACTTAAACTTCCATTACTTCCAGGCGTCGTATATGGTACTTGACGACGGAGAGGAGAAGGACGACCTGGACATTGACCTTGTCGCTGACCTTCGTAAGAACTCAACGACCTCGGTGCCGACGTTCCCGCGGCCGACGGGGAGGGAGTATATCCTGAGGACCATCGTGCCCCGCCCGGCCCCCTACTCCAAGCCCCTGCCCCAGCGGATGTTCTGTTCTATTGAGGAAGACGAGTTCCGATTGGCCGGCGCGTTCTCCATGGATACCGTGTTTCAGTGATCATTGTTTACTATTACATTGCTGAAATTTTGTCGTCTGCTGTTTTTTTTTCTTCCATTTTTAGGGCCGACCGTCTGTCTGTCTGTTTTTTGCAAATCACCTATTGCGGCCCTAAGTGCGTCGACAGACCATGTTTTCTTGTTCACATTGAAAACATGTTTTCTCAAATCACCTATTGTGGCCCTATGTGCGTCGACCGACCACGTTTTCTAGTTCGCATTGAAAACATGTTTTGACAGCACTCATGCACATATGCTGCCAAAACATGTTTTTTATCTCAAAATATGTAAAAAATGAAAAACAGCAGACGACGATATATGGTGGAGCGTTCTCCATGGCTACCGTGGTGTTTCGGTGATCGTTGTTTAGCTATATTTAATGCTGGATTGAATTTTGTCGTCTGCTGTTGTTGTTTTTTTCTCAATTTTTCACATTGAAAACATGTTTTGACAGCACATGAGAATTGTCTCCAATGGAGACAATTCTCAAATGCTGCCAAAACATGTCTTTTATCACACGATATGTAAAAAATGAAAAACAGCAGACGACAATATAATAATTATGGTGCCCACCTGTTAAAGGGCTAATGACTGACCATACCAGTAGCCTATTTCACCAACATTGCAAAGTATACTTTTCTAGCAAAGTATACTTTGAGGGAGTAATCATTTATTTTTCCCGAAATGCATTATATCATATACAGTGGAACCTCTCTAAACCGGACACCCTGGGAGGTCCCCAGGGTGACCGGTTTGGAGAGGTTCCACTGTAATTAACTACTTGATGGCCAATTTTTGTCATTTTCTGTTATTTACAGATAGCATAATCACACAGATTGCATTGAAACCCCTCTAAATTAGACACAATGGGGTCCCTAGGGTGTTCGGTTTGGAGGGGTTCCACTGTAGAACTAACCACTGCATATATTTGATGATTAAAAGTATGCAGAACTATTATACTGAATTTATTACATTATCACAGCCAAAATGGCTGTGATAATGTAATAAATTCAGTATAATAAAAATTAATAAATTTATCCTTAAATTGAAAATTTCTCCCTCTGACAAAGTATACTTTGCTAGAAAAGTATACTTTGCAATGTTGGTGAAATAGGCTACAGACCATGACCAGTGTTTGTATCGTCTGTTTTATGCTAACTTTCCCACTTCACACAGTTGCATAAACATCATAAAAACAATGTGTCTTTCAATGCTGGTACTTTATTAAAATTTAAGACTGAGCTTTTTTTCTTCAAATATTGATTTTTTAGCGAAAAAGAATTGCTTATGGGAATGTAGCATGACTGAACATGTCTAGGGGGATTTTACGTGGGGAATATGTCCATATTATTTTTCTAATTTCGAAATGGACCGATCTTCAAAATTTAACTCTTTTTTTTCCGTCAGATCATTTCCTAGCTATTAGCAAGGATTCAGAATCTATTTCAAATTTGCTTTTCAACTCCTGTTTTGTGTTGTATTTCGTAATAAAATCAATATTTTACAATATTTCGCGAAAGAACAATTTTGACAGCTTTCGTGAAATATATGGTAGTTTAGCTAGGGTTAGTTATGGTTCAATGACTTTACATACCTGGCTGTGTTTTAAGTGATGTTAGTTTAGATTATATATACGGATGTTAATTGCCTCAAATGCCTTTAAAACCTAGCTGGCTGTGTTTGAGTGATTTATTTGAAACTTGTGATAAACAAGTTGTATTTAGGCAACCATCTGAGAAAAGGTACCGTACAACATTTGCGACCAGCGTAGGTCTAGATCAGCCAAGCAGTCTGACCAGTACTTTACGCTACTCGCTGTTTAGTCGCTTAACCCATTCCTTTCTGAATACACCTTTACGGGTATGAACTTTATTAAATATTATATTTTTGTTATTTCTCAATGAAAGTATATGTTGTGACCACTCATTTGAACCGTCTCGACGAGACGGTTCAAATGGTGGTCGCGACATATACTTCTGAGTGCATAGAAGGAAAATATTTAGGATTTTCCAAACATGGTTAAGTAGATTTATTGTCATCAGCAAAATGATTGAATATTCAATCATTTTGCTGATGACAATAAACCTACTTAACCATTTTCATGCTGAGGATATGCCATTTTGCAGAAAATCCTAAATATTTTCCTTCTATGTGCTCAGAAGTATATATCATCCATTGTTACAAATGTTGTATGGTCCCTTTTCATCAACCCATGACCCTCTGAATGGTGGGAATTGGTCGAAGACCTTTTATGCATGGATATGATTCAGTGGTTTATTCTGTGATTAATCAGCTACCCGTATTAACACTAAATATTCAATGTGCATGATCACGTGGTTACAACAACAACAACAACAATAATGGTTGAAAGTGTTGAAAGCTCCCCCACTCCAAAGTAAGTATTATTTGATTTTAATGAAATATGGCGCATGAGCTGCATTTGGTTGTCCCGGGAGTTCGGCACAGACTTGTGTTGTTTTGCGAAGAATCTACCGACACGGAAATCGATTCTCCCCAAAAATGATAGAAGTTTGGGCCAAAGTACAGAGACCACCAAATGACGAGTTTGATGCAGCATATTTCATAAAAATCTGTTACATAATAAGGACAAAATAAAAGAATACATACTTTGAATCGGAGGACTGCTGGAAGTTTCAGTACTGGTTGTTGTTGTTGTAACCATGTGATCATACACCTGGATCAAGCACAATTTATTCTGGGAAACACACATTAATATATACGGTAGTTTCCAACCACAAGGTGTGTTTATTTATGGTTAGTATGGTTGTGCTTGTTTATTATGCTGGAATATACATATAAGAAAAATGACTTTAACCCTTAATAGAATGCGGGAACCGAAAATAGTCGTCTGCTGTTAATTCATATTTTGTCTTTTCTCTCAGTAAAAACATGGTTTAGCAGAACTTTAGAATCATTTCCATTGGAAATGATTCTAAAGTTCTGCCAAACCAAGTTTTTGATGAGAAAAATGGAAAATAAAAAATATTCAGCAGACAACACTAATTAATTCTGACAGCATTGTAAGGGTTAAAGAATATACTGTTTCAAGGCATTGGACACAGCAATATCATATTTAATTCCTTTCACTGTATGAGATGATATATTGATTGATTATGTAATCGTGTTACTGATTCACAAGTGCAATAAAAGTAATGTTAATATCTGTATTTAGTTCACATTGTATGCAATTTGCAATTTCATATTATTTCCATTCCACTTGGCTTTCGGATGAGTTTGTTTGTTTATTAGTGTTTAACAGCCTATCAACAGCTAAGTTCTTGTAAGGCCGGGCAAACGGGTTCAATCCCGTTTTAACCCGTTTTGCATTGGGGGGGAAATCCCAAAATCAGATCGGAATATTTACATTGAGAACAAATATATTCAGCCCTGAAATTAGAATAACCCGATCTGGTGCCAGATCCATACCACACCAAAGTAACTTGGCCCCTTCCCCTAAAATAAGATTACGAGTAATCGTAATACTCACCTACGGGGTATAACCAGATTCAACTGTCACATACAAAATGCCAAAGACGTATGTGAGAGCCAAACCAGGTCTCTAGTCGGAATTCCGGTAAGGATGAACCCCGATCGTTAAATTACCCATCACATACTCAGACCTCAGAAGCCCCTTTTTGTCATATTAATTCTAAGTGGGGTCGGTATTCTGCCTGTGTGTTGACTCTTTCACCCCTTTTAACTGCATTAACCCTTACTACGCTGAATTATATTTTGTCGTCTGCTGGAAATGTTTTATTTTCAATATTTCAAGATAAAAACCTGTTTTGGCAGCGCATGAGCATCGTCTCCACTGGAGACGATTCTCATGTGCTGTCAAAACAGGTTTTTTTGTTAAGAATTAAGGCAAAAATGAAAAACAGCAGACGACAATTTTCGTCTCTCGCGTAGTGAGGGTTAACAAAATTTGTTGTCTGCTGTTGGATCATATTTTGTCTGTTTCCTCAATTAAAACGTTGTTTGGTAGTACTTTAAAATCAGATCGATTTGAAATGCTTCTAAAGTACTGCTGCAAAACCATGTTTTTGTAGAGAAAAATGTGAATTAGGAAGTAAGCAGTAGACAACAATTTAGTTATGCCCTCATGCGATAACAAGGGGGGGCATATTGCTTTGCTCTTGAGGTTCCGTCCGTCCGTGTACATTTACGTCGAAAAGTCAAAATGTTTATAAGAGTTTCTCCAGTTAGAGTCCAGTATGACAGGGGTGCATATCCATGTTTTACAAACATAATGTCTAGTTCAACATTAGAACAAAACAAATGACGCCTCAAATGGAACAGGTGTTGTCCCTGATTCAATCTTCTGTTGACCATTGACCTCAGTGTCAAGTACTTATTGTTGTAAATTATTGACCAATGGTCAACACCGTCTTTAATTATTTATAAGTTATATATTCATAGCACCATATGGAAGAGTGTTTGACAAAATCCCCCCCCCCCCCCGGACATAATCCCCCCCATGATTTTTGACACAGGAGGACAAAATCCCCCCCGTCTAAAATCACAGGTAGGACGTGGGTGGCAGGTGTGAGCACGCGATGGGTAATTTAACGATCGGCGTTCATCCTTACCGGAATCCCGACTGGAGACCTGGTTTGGCCCTCACGTACGTCTTTGGCATTTTGTATGTGACGGTTGAATCTGGTTATACCCCTTATGTGAGTATTACGATTATTCGTAATCCTATTTTAGGGGAAGGGGCCAAGTGACTTGGTGTGGTATGGACCTGGCACCAGGTCGAGTTATTCTAATTTCAGGGCTGAATATATTTGTTCTCGATGTAAATATTCTGTTCTGATTTTGGGATTTTCCCCCCAATGCAGCAGGTTAAAATGGGATCGAACCCGTTTGCCCGGCCTTACATGACCTTAGCTGTTGATAGGCCGTGGATAGTCCAGAAATAAGAATGGAACTATCGATGTCAGATATATTGGGGTGAAAGTGTTAAGCCAGTGGAACTATATTAACCCTTCCTACGCTGTTGACGGAAATTGCCGTTTGCTGTTTTTCATTTTTGCTTTAATTCTTAACAAAAAACTGGTTTTGACAGCACATGAGAATCATCTCCACTGGAGACGATTCTCATGTGCTGTCGAAACCAGGTTTTTGTCGAGAAATATTGAAAAGAAAACATTTCCATTTTCCAGTATTCTCGCGACTTTTCCAAGTTTATATCCCCGATAAATTCCACAAAAAGGCCATTCATTCCTTATAATTACAGCATTGGAAATAAATTCATCAAGAAAATGGGTTTATTTTCCGTTTTCTTAAGAATTATTTTAACTGCGCCTCACGGTTACGGAAAATAGTTCGGCGTGGCAGTTTACTGGGATATAAATTTTGGACAGAGACTTGCTACGGGCCAATCAAATGTTAGGGAATTGTGTAAATATTTTTGTGCTGGAATTATTAATTAGAGGTTCCATTGTAAGTCCTGCATACACACACTGCTGGACATGTGTGTATGCTTTGCAATCATGAACAGACAGTATCATCATAGGTAAACAACATTCACCTCAAATTTGTGGGTGGAAGTCGGGAGAATGTGAAGGGTAAATTTAACGATCGGGATTCATCCTTAACGGGATCCCGAACGGTGACTTGGTTTGGCCCTCAGGTACGTTTTTTGCATTCTTGTATGGGAGGGTTGAATCTGGTTATACCCCTTGTATGAGTAACATGATTATTCCTAATACTATTACTTTTAGGGAAAGGGGCCATGTGGCTTTGGTGTGGTATGGACCTGGCACCAGGTCAATTTTAGGACAAAATATATATTTATTATGATGTAAATATTACGTTCTGATCTTGTGATTTTCCTCCCAATTCAGTAGGTTGAATGCAGGATCGAACCCGTTGGCCTGGCCTTAAATGACCTTAGCTCTTGATAGACCATTAAACACCAATAATCAATCAATCAATCAATCGACTGTGTCAAGGAATGGGCTGTGGGAATATGGCTAAGTACAGATAAATTATCATGACGGGTTAGCTGACCTGTCGAACACCTAGGATCTTAGTGGTCAATACCAGCATGCTTATTCAATTATCAATGTGGCATATTTTCACATACCGGTAATTGGGCTTCGTAGTTGTAAACATGGGCTAATTGCCAATAAAAAAGTTCTCGGGGCTTATGTGACCAGTGTAGATCCTGTTCATCTTTGTACTCAGACTACCAACAGATTACAAAATACTTACACAGGGAGAGGATCAATTTTGATTGAATGGCGACTAGTGTAGGTCCAGATCAGACTGCGCGAATGCGCAGGCTGATCTGGAGCTACACTGGTCGCATATGTGGCAAGGTATCTTTTATCAACTGGAAAATTTTTGCGCCAAATAATATTTCTCGTATCACCATCGGGATTATTTTTAATTATTTCTTTCTGATATTGACATGATTACAATGAAAAACCACATTGAGCATGCTAAAGTAAGAAATTTGTGAATGTAGGATTGGTCCTAACTGTATGTTTTCACGAGATACTCTTAAGTATTATCGTGATGAATATTTAATGAATATCATCCAGCCAGGTTGCCAGAATGTCCAGAAATAATATATACATGCAGATGTATATGAACACCAAAGCTGTGGTCACTTGGAATATGTATATGAACATTTTTATCGTGATTTATTGGATTTATTTTGCCTAATAAAGAAACAGAAAGTTAATGAAAATGTATATTTTTTCCTGTGAATATTAAGAGAAAAGTCAGTTTATTAAGGACATTAAAATATACAAGTACAGGAAATGTATTAAAGAAAATGTAAACAATAAAGATAAGTTGTAATAATTCTTTTCGTCATTACATCTAGTGATATAATAATAACTTAATTTTGTGCAAATATGAAGCCAGCTTGTGTTTTCATCATGTTCTGCTTAACAGAGTTGAACTCTGTGTACAGTCAGATGTCAGCAGGAAGTGACCCAACACACGAACAGACAGACACTCCAGAGATGCATGTTATAGAGTTGTTAATAGTTGTTGATAATTCCGTATATGTGCGGTAAGTAGTTGCTTCAAAAAAAAAGATTTGTTGTCGTAAATGTGGTGGTGACTTGAAGAATTGGGCTTATGGGTTTTGCGACCAATGTAGATCCAGATCAGCCTGTGCATCCGCACAGTCTGATCAGGATCTGCACTGTTCACCATTCCATCCATCAGTGAAACAGTTGTACTTCTAACAAGTAATCTAGATCGTTATCATGGTACAGGAGTGTGCCATTTGATCAGGAGTGACATTGGTCACAAATCCCATAAGCCCCATTTCTCCAGTCACAGCCACAAATGGGGGTGGCAGGTGGGAGCATGCGATTGGTAATTTAACGATCGGGATTCATCCTTACTGGAATCCCGACCGGAGACCTGATTTGGGCCTCATGTACATCTTTAGCATTCTTGTATGTGAGAGTTGAATCTGGATATACACCTTATATGAGTAATATCATTGTTTGTATTCCTATTACTTTTAGGGGAAGGGACCAAGTGCTTTAGTGTGGGATAAATTAATTAATTTTTATTATACTGAATTTATTACATTATCACAGCCATTTTGGCTGTGATAATGCAATAAATTCAGTATAATAATTATGTATACTTTGAATCATAAAATTTATGCAGTCGTTTATAGTTCTATATGAAATAATGCATTTCAGGAAAAATAAATGATTACTCCCTCAAAGTGTACTTAGCTAGATAAGTGTACTTTGCGATTTTGGTAAAATTGGCTACTGGTTTTTGTAAGTGCAACTGGCACCAGATCAGGATATAGTAATTTCAAATCCGGGAGGATATGATAATTTGAATACTGAATTTGCTATCTTTCCATATTGAAGTATTTCCATCTGTATGTGTGGCTGTGACTGGACACATATGGCCTATGATATTTATGACCAGTGTAGCTTATGCTTAAATAGCGCTCTCTTGTAGCCTGATAACATACTATATTGCTTGTTAGAAACATGGCATGTGTTTCATTGATGGAATGGCGAACAGTGCAGATCCTGATCAGACTGCGGATGCACAGGCTGATCTGGATCTGCATGTTCGCCATTCCATCAATGAAACATGCACAGTCTGATCAGGATCTGCACTGTTCGCCATTCCATCAATGGAACACATGCACAGTCTGATCAGGATCTGCATGTTCGCCATTCCATCAATGAAACACCCATCATGCTCCTAACATGTAATCTAGATTGTTATCATGCTACAGGAGTGTGCTATTTGATCTGGATCTACACTGGTAGCAAAACCCATAAACCCCATTTCTCCAGTCACAGCCACAGGTTGAAGTAATGGACCGAGGTCTATAAATACATTAAATATGCCTAAAAGCATCAATAAACGAAGAAACAAAATATTTTTTTTTACCCCCCTCCATCTAATAGCCTATAATGATTAGATGGAGGGGTAACTTTTTTCTTTTTTCTTCATTTATTGATGCTTTTAGGCATATTTAATGTATTTATAGACCTCGGTCCGTTACTTCAACCTGTGGTCACAGCCACATGTGATCTTTTTTTTTGAATGTACAATGTATGTAAAACCATATTCAATCGTCAAATGGGCAAATGATTAAATGCCAGAATGATGTCTAATGACTTGAAGTGTATCCTGATACTCGCACAGTAAAAAGAGCATGTTTTACCACTAGATGTTTTTTGCTTCTTTCATCGGCCTTTAAAAACCTGTGATATTTGTTGTTGAATGTGGCCATATTCATTCAATCAAACAAACAATCAACCAAACAATTAAATGCTAGATACATGTACTATCCCATGGTTTGAAGTGTATACTGATACAAGCACAGTAAATAAATACTGTTTTTCCTCCATCAGCCTTTAAAAGCACTGTGTCTCAGATATGTATAGAAGGATGAAAATGATTTGGAAAAAATTGTTTAATTTTAGATTTGTATCATATTTCTGAAGCCTATTGTACCTATAAGTCGCATGAACAAAATTGGGGTTTGACTAAAAAACATGTTTATAATACTGAAAAATAACTGATGCAATTGATTAATATATGCGATCTACTGTGCATGAAGCGAAAAACCACTCTTTGGATATCCGAGACATCATCTGCGACACTGTCACTTTAAGACCATATAGCATCGCATGTATGTCTGTATACCTCACGTGAATGGCTATATGCCTGATTTACAGGGGAACATCTCTAAACTGGACACCCTGGGACATCCCAGGGTGTCCTGTTTAGAGAGGTTTCACTGTATAATCTGACGGTATTTTCCAGATGGATGCAGGAAGCCAACTCTGTACAAGGGACCGGGGATACAGTGGAGGAGAAGTTGGGATATCACTACGCCTATATAGTGGCTGGGGTAAGCTCTGATCGGCCTGTGTCTGTCCATACCTCTATTGAACTCTAAACATGAATACAGTCAAACCTGTGTATAAAGGCCAGCCATGGGAAGTGAACAATCTGGCCTTTGTTCACAGGCGGTATTTATTCGCAGGGTCATTTATATAGTAATTGTGCCATTGGGACAACACATGTGTGGCCTTTCCAGCCAGGTGATTGCTATTCGGAGGTGGTCTTTAGCACAGGTTTGACTGTATATCAAAGATTTTGATTTTGAACTGTGTTTAACAACTGGGGCCCGTTTCACTTAACTTATTACGACTAAAATGTTTGTAAGTGCAAAATTATGATAGTATGTAAATGTCACATTAACAATGTTTTCTTGTAAACAATTATTGGATTTACATTTATTGAGCATAGGCTGCATATGTTCAATAAATGTAAATACATCAATTGAAGTTTCCAGACGATCCTAAATTTGCACTTACGAATATTTTAGTCGTACAAAGTTTAGTCAAACGGGCCCCTGGAACATGTCAACTTGTGAACAGGTGTGGTGTAACTCGCCAGCTAATCTAATACCGACTCTGTTTCAGGTTAACGAGAGATTTTCCACAATAACAAATGAGACGTTCGCAATCAGGGTGGATGTGATTGGTGTTCATATTATAAAAGTAGGTAAACTTTTCCAGTTTGTTCTGAAATGATTATATGTATTTTTAATTCATACGGTACTTTGTGAAGTTGTTTGGTAATTGATTGAATTCTAGCATTAATTGCAAGGTGCATAATCAAGGTGTATGATCATGTGGTACAAACAACAACAAGTACTGAAACTTGCAGAATCCATCTGATTCAAAGTACGTATTCTATATTGTCCTTATTACTTAACGGATTTTGACCACCAAATGCAGCTCCTGAAGACGTATTTCACAAAATCCGTTGCATATTAAGGAAAATATCAAATAATACTTACTTTGGAGTGGGTGACGTTGTTGTTGTTGTAACCACGTGATTATGCACCTTGATAATGGTGCGATGGGTCTAGGATGGGGAGGTGGCTTTTGGGGCATCCCCCAGGACAAAATTCAATGTGGACCCTCAAAATGGCATTTACTACATTCTGAGGCTATCGTCTGTAGAATATTGGTCTTTCAGCGTACAACATACATCAGCCAGTAAAAAATTACAAACAAAGACGGCCCGAAATAGTGTGCCGTGGTGGTGTCTATGACCGAGTAGTCGAAGTTAACCTTTACTACGCTGAATTAAATGTTGTCGTCTGCTGGAAATGTTTTATTTTCAATATTTCTCGACAAAAAACTGGTTTTGACAGCACATGAGAATCATCTCCAGTGGAGACGATTCTCATGTGCTGTCAAAACCAGTTTTTTGTTAAGAATTGAAGCAAAAATGAAAAACAGCAGACGGCAATTTCCGTCAACAGCGTAGGAAGGGTTAAACTTGACAATTTTGTAATTTGAATATCAATCATAATTGAAACACGCCATGTGATTTTGTACCTTTGGACATCTGCGTAATTATATTCCGTATGAAAAATATTGTAAATTTTGTAAACGTATTTAATGAAATTACGCAGATGTCCGAACTCCGAAGGCACACAATCACATGGCGTGTCTCATAAGTATGTAGCTAACATTAACTTACTGTGATCTGTCTTGACTTGCTGTCTATTTCTGAAAATTTGAAATTTGTTGCCGACAAATTGGCTTTACACTGTAGCAATGACAAATTTTATTCAATCAAATATACTCGTAAAGAAATGTAATATTATGCAAATCAGACAGTAAGAAAACTGTTACATGTAACTAGATGGATGTTACTGTGATATTGTTAAAGGATGTATAATGCTGAAAAATTGAAAAGCATTTTCATGTAATGTATTGCCATACCTTCTTCAAATTAAACTTGCTAGTTTTAATGTGCCTTTCGAAGAAAGGAATGCTTATGGCATACTCTCGGCATCGTAGTCAGCATCTGTCCATACGGTACGTCTTTCTGTCCGTCCGTCTTCAAAAAAATCCAAAACGTACCGTTGGAGGAAATTTGATATAATTTCTTTCTGTTTCCTTTCACCAAACCTTTTGATATTGCTTACATGCCTTTCTCTAAACATTCTCTATCATGCTGTGACAAATCCACGAAGCTCAAACCCCCGCTAACCCCAAGGTCAAGGTCACAGTCTTTGTGCTTTCATAAACTTAATGTTGGGGGAAATTTGTTAATATTTCTGTTTCCTTTCACCAAACGTTTTGATATTTCACACATGCCTTTCTCTATTGATTCACTGTCATGCTGTGACAAATCCACGGCACTGAGACCCCCGCTAACACCAAGGTCACAGTCTTTGTGCTTTCATAAACTTTTCCTTTCACCGATCTTCTTGATATTTGATACAGCCCTACCTATAATGGTTCTGTAATTAGCAAGTCCAAATCCACGACCCTTAGACCCCCGCTAACCCCAAGATCAAGGTCACAATCTTAGCGCTTTCGCAACTTACCATTGGGGCAAATTTTGTTATAATTTCTGTTTCCTTTAACACACTGCTTCTTGATATTCATTAATCTAAAGCACCACCAGGTGCGCTTCCTTGTCTTCTGACAACTGTTATATTTTATGCACAGGAGGAAGAGTCGATCCTGTGGACGATCGGTCAGCGCAGCGCCACCAGTTTGGATGCGGGCGACACCCTGGCCAGCTTTAGACGATGGATACTGTCTACACCGGGACTTCCCGCACACGACCACGCCATCTTGTTTACATGGTAGGCTGACCCACAGACAGTTTGTGGTATGAACGACAAAACGCTCTTTAAATCATACCCAATTTTACTTCGATATTAAATGTCTAGAAGGTATGACACTCGCCATATTTTCAGCCAACGAAAGTGGATTATTTACCATGGGACCGGCTCGCTAACTCAGTATTTGTGACACAGAGTTTTATTGTTTACGTGTGTCGCATTGTTAACTATATCTTAACTTTTATTAATAGCTAAAAGCCAATACCTACATATATAATATACAGTGAAACCCCTCTAAACCGGACACCTTGGGAGGTCCCCAGGGTATCCAGTTAAGAGAGGTTCCACTGTACCGTCACAGGTTGAAGTAACGGACCGAGGTCTATAAATACATTAAATATGCCTAAAAGCATCAATAAACAAAACAAAAATAAGCTAAACAAATTATTTTTTTTAGCTTTTTTTTTTTCTTCGTTTTTTTATGCTTTTATGCATATTTAATGTATTTATAGACCTCTGTCCGTTACTTAAACCTGTGTGTACTGTATGCTCAATCGACGGTATATTGTGTTTCAGGTACGACCTTACAAAGGATGGATCAAATTCTATCGCAGGTAGGCTGCTTACCGAATGAATGAACGAATGCTGCTGTCCTGTCCCATAGAATCTCCAGGCCTCAACAAATTCTTAATCCGTCCAGATTTGAATTTAACTAATCTTACAATGCTGAATTCATTTGTCGTCTGCTGTTTATTTTTTTTATTTTCCATTTTGCTTATCAAAAACATGTTTTGACAACACTTTATAATCATTGAAATGATTCTAAAGTGCTGTCAAATCATGCTTTTATTGAGAAAGAAGATAAAATATAACACAAAAGCAGACGACTATTTATGTTTCCCGCATTTTAAGGTTAATTCAGTCCTATATATTTTAATGTTTCAAATTAGCGATTCAAAATTCACTCGCCGATACGAGTGGACAAGTGGATTTGTCGAGACCTGAGCTTCATGCACGGTCAGGGATTTGTTGTGAACTAGGGGTTAGAACAATCCGGAGGTTGTGGGTTCAAACCTCGCCTTGGACATCAAAAATACTTTCATAGTATTTCCATCCCACTGGTCTGGCGGATGAGACTTTAAACTGTGGTCCCGTCTCTATATGACCTTAGTTGTTGCTGGGATGTTAAACCCTTTCACTTTTCTTTCAAATTAGCACTTCAAAATTCACTCGCCAATACAAGTGGATTTGTCGAGGCCTGAGCTCCATGTACGGTACAAGAACCCCCTCTACAAGAACCCCCTCTGTGTGGCAGCCACTATTTTTTCCCAATTAGTCAATTGCCTATACAGTGAAACCTCTCTAAACCGGACACCCTGGGGATTGCCCAGGGTGTCCGGTTTAGAGAGGTTTAACTGTAATCCAGCATTTGCTCATTCTGAGCCATATTTGTATGCTGTGTGATCACGAACAGACACCACCGGAGATAAATGACCAAGAAACTCGTCAAAAATAAGATCCCCAGGGTGTCCGGTTTAGAGAGGTTTAACTGTAATCAAACATTTGCTCATTCTGAGCCATAGATGTGTGCTATGCGATCACGAACAAACACCACCTGAGATAAATGACCAAGAAACTCGTCAAAAATAAGATCACAGGTGTTCTCTTTGTGTCCGGTTTAGAGGGATTCCACTGTATATTTAACCTATACTCATCAGCCACCTCTCAATAACAGCCAGTAATGTGTCTTCCCACATGTGGCTGTTATAGAGGGGTTTCACTGTATATCTTTTTTAAATGAAAAACACATTTGACGTACAGTAGATTTTATTTCTTGCCACTGGACGCGTGATATGTGGGAAATAGATAGATACAGTGGAACCATCACAAAACTTATCACTGATCTTGTTTTTGATGGGTTTCTTGGTCATTTATCTCGGGTGATAATGCCTGTTCATGACCTGTAGCCAATTTCATCAAAATTGCAAAGTATACTTATCTAGCAAAGTACACTTTGAGGGAGTAATCATTGATTTTTCCGAAATGCATTATTTCATACAGAACTAATGATTGCATATATTTGATGATTAAAACTATGCAGAATTATTATACTGAATTTATAGAGGTTCCACTGTACTGTCACAGGTTGAAGTATAATAAAAATTAATAAATTTATCATAAAATTGAAAATTTCTCCCTCAAAGTATACTTTGCTAGGAAAGTATACTTTGCAATGTTGGTGAAATAGGCTACAGATAGCACACAAACAGGGTTCAACTATGGCTCAGAATGATCAAATGCCTGCTTTACAGCAAAACTTCCCAGGGTGTCCGGTGTAGAGAGGTTTCTCTGTACCATGGTTATGTGACGCTGTATGTTGCAGGGATGGCGTACGTGGCACCATGTGTTCTTCTAGTAGTTACTCTGTCGTCGAGGACAATTTCTCCTCCCTAGTACACTCGGTCACCACACACGAGCTGGGCCACAGGTCAGTAACTATTTACAGGCGACAGACTCGTGCTTAGGAAAATGAAGTAACAGTGGATCCTCTCTAAACCGAACAACCTCGACATCGATGTATTAAATTATGACCGATTTCACCAAATATTGATGATATTTATTGCAATGCATACAGGCATGTGTTACGGTGCTTTTACATCAGAATTACAGTGGAGCCTCTCTAAACCGGACACCCTGGGGACTCCCAGGGTGTCCGGTTTAGAGAGGTTGCACTGTAATAAGCATTAGCCCACTTGTAGACAAGCCATGTGATTTTGTACCCAAGAAGATGTGCGATACCTCAAGATTTTTAAAAAAATTATATTATTTCTTTTACAAAATTGTGATATTTTCCGTAAATGACGTCAAATGTTGACAAAATGTTTCTGAGCAAATTTTGCATATTTAAAACACTGCATAATCTTTCTTGACTGGAAATGGAGCCAGCAAAGTGGGCTTAACACGATTTTATTTATAGGAATTACAAGTAAATGCATAGCAAAATGATTATCGGCAGTCTGGCTATATTGCAGCCTGGGGTTGCAGCACGATGGATCGGGTAACGAGTGCACCAGTGACGGTGAAGGCCGCCGCTACATCATGTCGGCAACGTCACGTTTAAACAGGGAGGCGGGGCTTAACCGTAACTCCTGGCGATTCTCCGACTGCTCACTGCGCTATGTGTCCGACTACATCGCCAAACTAAACAGGTACTTCTGCTGTAGCCGATTTAACAAAAATTGATGAGTATACTTATCTTGCTAAGTATACTTTGAGGGAGAAATTTCCAATTTACAGATAAATTTATTAATTTTTATTATACTGAATTTATTACATTATCACAGCCATTTTGGCTGTGATAATGTAATAAATTCAGTATAATAATTATGCATATACTTGTAATCATCCAATATATGCAGTTGTTAGTTTTATATGAAATAATGCATTTTGGGAAAAATAAATGATTACTCCCTCAAAGTGTACTTTGCTAGATAAGTATATACAGTACTTAGCAATTTTGGTGGAATCGGCTACAGCCCGAGTACAGTAGAGGATTTCAATTAACTGTTTGCTTTCAATACAATCCAATCTAAATTGTTACTACATTTGTATTGTGTGTATAACAGAGTCTAAATAAATATGACAGCTCGTCACGAGCCGGCTCATCTGGATCTACATTGTTTGCCAATACCACTGTACAGGCATGTGGTGTTGAAAGGGTTAAACCAACAGGTACCTCAGTGTGGTCATTGTATATAACTATCAGAGGTAGACTGTAGCGGAATTAAACAAATATTGTTACATGGTTTCCGTTGTTTGCACATATGTGCAAACAAATAGCGCTGTTTGCACATGGCTTTAGGCAATGCTCATTCCGGGGCCGCGCGTAATGGAAGTGCCTTCATGACAGCACTACGCGGATGTGCCTTCATGACGTCACTACTTCATGACGTTCATCACGCGGCCCCGGAATATGCATACCGAAAATTATCTACGTGATTTTATAAAAGTACTGAATATAATGCTCAAATTACATCAGTTTTTTGTTGTAAATGTAACAATAACGTTTGATCATGTCCAGCCATGTGCAAACGTTTGCTGTGGCCCTCGGGAACTGTTTGAACCCGCGGCCTGCGGCCTTGGGGTTCAAACAGTTCCCTCGGGCCACAGCAAACGTTTGCACACGGCTGGACATGATCAAACCTTATATTAACCCTTACAAGCAGGTCCAGGGCTTTAGTGACTGTAGCATGTTATAGATACATTTGACCATGAACATTTTCAAGGAACCTGTAAATTTCATGAAAATAAAAGGAAAATTTCCATCATTTATTGATTGATTGATTTTCAACTCCACATTGAAGAGGTCAGTGGAAGAAGGGGGCTAACTCCTTATGGAGTTTAAATTTGTTGTCATTTATCGATTGCTTTTCAACTCATTTGAAGTGGTCAGTGAAAGAAGGTGGCTAACTCCATCATGGAGTTTAATATTTTCGTCATTTATCTATTGATTTTCAACTCCAAATTGAAGTGGTCAGTGGAAGAAGGGGGCTAACTCCTCATGGAGTTTAATATTTTTGTCATTTATCTATTGATTTTCAACTCCAAATTGAAGTGGTCAGTGGAAGAAGGGGGCTAACTCCTCATGGAGTTTAATATTTTCGTCATTTATCTATCGATTTTCAACTCCAAATTGAAGAGGTCAGTGGAAGAAGGGGGCTAACTCCTCATGGAGTTTAATATTTTCGTCATTTATCTATTGATTTTCAACTCCAAATTGAAGAGGTCAGTGGAAGAAGGGGGCTAACTCCTCATGGAGTTTAATATTTTCGTCATTTATCTATTGATTGTCAACTCCAAATTGAAGTGGTCAGTGTAAGAAGGGGGCTAACTCCTCATGGAGTTAGCCCCCTTCTTCCACTAACCACTTCAATTTGCAATATGTTGTAAATAAAAAAATAATTAAAATTTCAGACACAACAAAAACTGTATGTTAACCTCCGACCTTGAGGGGTCAGAGGTCACAGAGGCGACAGCGTGGTCGACCAATATCAACAATGTGACCTTGAACTTGGAGCCAGACGACCAGTGTAGACAGATACAGGGACGCCATTCTTACTTTTGTAGGGTATGATAATGATTTTATATTGGAATTAACAACATTCTTTGTGAATGACTTTGCCCCATTTCAAGTGTTTTTCTCTCTCACGAAAGTGAAGAATTATTTTTATGATTTTCAGTAATTTGCATATTTGTTTTGTAATTTCATAAATTCCAACGAGCCATTTCATTTGCGGATTTGCGAATTCCCCCCCATAGGCATCTTATAGCAAGAGCGCAAAGACACCGCTCTTTTTGCAGGTTTGCTTCAAGCACAGACACCATACTGTTTTGTTTGCCCCCTAGGCATATAATAGCGCAGCAGCAGCAATGTCAGAATTGACATATTTGAATGAATTCCAGAACCTCTACATGGCCGACTACAGTGACATATGTGGCGTTCTGTACTGCAGCGAAACCGCGACCTCGTGTAATCTACGCCTGCCGCTTGACGGAACTTACTGTGGACACAACATGGTGAGACGTCTCACAAAGAAACCCAGGGACAATAACTCTTAGATTGATTGATTTATTGATGTTTAACAGCCTATAAATAGCTAAGGTCATTTAACGCCAGGCCGACTGATTCGGTCCTGCATTTAATCTGCTGCATTGGGGAGAAAATCCCACATGCACTCGGCCAACCACGAATGATGGCAACAAAAAATGTTATCTGCTGTTGTTTTATATTTTGTCTTCTTTCTCAATAAAAACATGGTTTGGGAAATGATTCTAAAGTGCAGTCAAATGAATGTCAAATCATGGTGTTGATGAGAAAAATGGGGAAAAAATCAAGAGGACAGAATTTAATTCAGAGTGAGGTCAAAATATGTTTTTTTCTCAGAAAATAGAAAAGAAAAAACCGACGGCACAGTTTCATTCAGCATTGTAAGGGTGAAACAGCTGCCGTAAGCAAATGTAGTTTATATGATCATTATTTATATTCTCATAATTGTAAGGTCTAATGCTTTGGGTGAGTATATTGAGTGAATGGCAAAGAATGAAGGCCCTGATCAGTCTTTGCAGATGTATAGTGTGTGGCAGAGCATTGGACTTCAATATCAGTAGCCTATTTCATAAAAATTGCAAAGTATACTTTTCAAGCAAAGTACATTTTGAGGGAGAAATCATTTATTTTTCCCGAAATGCATTTTGTTTATATAGAGCTAACGACTGCATATATTCGATGAGTAAAAGTATGCAGAATTATTATACTGAATTTATTACATTATCACACATCCAAATTGGCTGTGATAATGTAATAAATGCAGTATAATAAAAATTAATAAATTTATCCTAAAATTGAAAATTTCTCCCTCAAAGTATACTTTGCTAGAAAAGTAAACTTTGCAATGTTGGTGAAATAGGCTACAGGTCTCCGGTCAGTATTCCGGTAAGGATGAATCCAGATCGTTAAATGGGCTACAGAGGTTGTGAGCTCAATTACTGCCCTAGGCATGAAAACATACTTTCATAGCACAGTGGAACCTCACTAATCCGGACACCCAAGAAAACTTCTGATCTTATTTTTGATGAGTTTCTTGGTCATTTATCTCGGGTGATAATGTCTGTTAGTGATCACATATCACACACCTATAGCTCAGAATGATCGAATGTCTGATTTACAGTGAAACCACCCTAAGCCGGACACCCTGGGGACCTCCCAGGGTGTCCGATTTAAAGTGATTTACAGTGAAACCTCCCTAAGCCGGACACCCTGCCCATCCCATTTCTTTTGAATGACACGTTAAACCGAGGCCCCCATCTCTCTATGACCATTAGCTGTTACTGGGTTGTTAAACCCAATAATTTCTATTACGTTGTAGGTCTGTAAAGCAGGACAGTGTATCGAAAGCCAATCCACTACCGACTCACCAGGTATGTCAATCAAAATAATCAATCCTTGGCAACATGAGGAAGAAAATAGTTCACCACAAATTATGGTTTTAAATGTGGTATAAATAAAAACCTTGTCTTTTTTGCCACGAAAAATATACACATTTGTGGGATATATTGTATATTTTTTAAACACAATTGGACTATTCTATATTTACCCTGTTCAAAAGGTGCCGATTTGGGATTTTATGGGAATAAGGGTTTTCTGACTGTTATACCAGTAACTCCATATTGCTGCCATTTCCAGGAAATTCCTGTATCTATGGTGACCAGCCGGACATGTTTCTCGAGCACGGGAGCAATTGTTCAAGCACGATTTCCACCAATCCCCGCCTGTGTTACGAGGAGAACATTTCCAGACAATGTTGTAGGTCGTGTGCTGCGGTGGTCACCGGGGTCGAAGGTTAGTTTGTTTGGTTTGTTTATTAGTGTTTAACGGCCTATCAACAGCTACGGTCATGAAGATATATGAGATACGCCATGTGATTTTGTACCTTCGGACATCTGCGTAATTTCATGAAATAAGTTTACAAAATTTACAATATTTTTCATAAATGAAGTCTAAAGTTGACAAAATTTTTAGAGTACATGCTTTTGCATGTACTCTGAAAATGTTGTAATCTTTTAAATAGAGAGTAACAGGCTTGTGTCTTTTGATATAGGAATCCTACCGTTACCGGGCAGAGCCTGATGAAAATCATATCAAAATACACTAGCTTGGTATTCTATGTATCAGGTAACATTTTCTGCCTCAGGAAAAGTAAAAATAACATGATTTTGCTGAAAGGAATGCAGGCTTGTTTATATTATTACGCTGCCGTCATTCGTCATGTGATGCTGTTCAACTCATGGAGCATCAAAGAAAGCAGCTGCGGCGCGGATATCAGTATCTAGTCGATTCAGAATATGACTCGTTATCAGTCCGCATGTATTGGTCGATAGTCATAGTGAGTTACATGATAAATAGAATTTCATCAACTTTTGTTTCTACTCGCTCTTACAATGCCGCTGAATAATGGCTGTGACTGTATATGTGGGGCATATGGCAGATCTGGTCAGTCTAGTTTCTAATCTGCTAGCACACTCCAGCAGTCCAATGAAGTCCTATGCGGTTTCTTAGAGGCATAGTTGTTTTTTCCCAGACTCTTGGCGAACGGTATACGCAGATGCCAAGTCTGATCTGGGTATACACTGATCGCAAATGTTGTATTAAGCCCTGTTTCTCCAGTCACAGAGGCTGAGGGAAATGAATCCTGCATAGTCTATAAAGAAAACATGTTAGTTGATCAGTACAAGTTAGATGCTGTGCTTATGCAATAGACTAACATTTGTGTTGATGTACATGTATTATATTTATTAAACTCGTTGACATTGATTTCATAATAAACAAGGTATGGCCTCGTTTCTTATAAAATCAGTAAACTCGTTTAATAAAGACAATAAATCAGACCTCATATAAGGCATGGTATATAAACTGTATGTCTATAGCTAACAGTGGTGTATTATGTCCCCCAGGCTGTATGTACGGGGACAAATCAGACAGCTGTGCCTCGGTGTTTCGGGTGTCGTGTGTAGTTCCGTCCGGGGATTGCTGCGAGACGTGCGAGGGATTTGGGACAAAACTCGCAGGTTTGTTGGACTATCGACATGGTGTCATGGTCCTATCTCTGGCCGATATGGCAATAATATCATACTCTCCGCACAGGATGGCCTATCATGGTTTCTTTGGATTTACGATTTAACAGTCTCCTCCAATTGAAACATCTAGGTGTCCCCCAAAGTGATGTACACATTAAAGGTACATGCCCACTCAGTAGACACAAAATGTTCTTTATATCAGAGACACCATCCGAGACATTTTCTGGCAAAATAAACATTAATTCACCATTACCCCACGTATTGATTGGCATTAGTATACATTTTATATCAGACGTATATTTTCACACTGATATCAGGGGCGATAACCGTGTTTCCTTAAAATGTTAACGGACATTTATATTTATTCTCTGTGTTTATTTTGTGATGTGCAATGATAATACTTTATAATCTGTCCAAAATATTATTTTTTCAGGCGACGCATTTATTTAGTATAAATAATTAAAAAAGATCATGCCTCATTTGTATATGAAAATAGCCTGATACCACCGCGCGTCACTCAGTAAAATAAACATTACTACATGATTATATCTGTATAGCAGGCACTCGTAATTTTTAGAACTGGTGGAATATTGACACAATTATACACTTCTTCAATTCATATAAAGAACATTCTGTGCCTCCTGCGTGGGTGTGTGCCTTTAACATGCCTAGACTAAAACAAGTCACTGCTTAGAACAGGCGCGGATCCAGGATTTCGGGTTAGGGGGGGCGTAACTATTTTGCAATACTTGACTATATTATCGAACGAGCTAATAATATAGTCAAGTATTGAAAAATAGTCGACCGAGCGGAGCGGAGCAGAAAAATGCATGGAATACATGGCACTTGGCATGAAACGTGCCTTGTAACTTGTAAACAATCTTTACTCGGCGAATTTTAAGGGGGGCGCGCGCTGGGTCCACCCCCCCTGAATCCGCCCATGTAGAATGTTACAATTTCAATTTAAAAGTATGGAATAAATATACTCATTTATACTCGTACTATACAGGTCATGCATATTCATTTCTGAGGATATTTTTATACCATATACATGTACCACCTTTGTCCCTTTAACCCTTTCACACCCAAGTAACTGGAATGGAATTTCATATGTTAATTTTGCAACCAATCCATTTGTCACAAAATGATTTTCAGACTAGTCCATCTATGAAAAGGGGGAGTTTTTTCTGTCTCAAAAATATGAGAATTACTTGCAAAAAGTGTAGATCATGATAAGACGGCTCGTCACGAGCTGGCTCATCTGGATCCTCACTGTTTGCCAATAACACTATACAGGCATGTGGTGTTGAAAGGGCTAATGGAAGTCTGTGGAAATTTTGTGCATGCTGGGAAACTGGTGAGCTATAAATAGTTCAAAAATAGCGGACAAAAATCATCATATTTTATTTTTATTTCTCCTTGTAAATATCATGAATATGTCTTGGAATTTCATTAGAATTGAGTCCTCCTGAGGACTCAATTCTAATGAAATTCCAAGACATATTTACAGAGAAATAAAAAATATACTCCTTATTTGTTTGGCGGATATTTTCACCGCTAGCATGCAAAGAGTTAACATGGAAGGATATTTACAGGCGCAAGTTTTCACAGCAAAACCACTTGACTATTGTTGACCTATATAACACTACGTATCTGTATCCTAATGGTCACGAATTATGTAGATCCAGATGAGCCGGCTCATGATCAGCCACCTCACCAGAATCTGCAACATTCGTGGATTTGTTAATCTCTCTGAAAATTACACTTTCCGTCACTGTAAATAGCCTGGGCCTGGTTGCTCAAAGCTTCTGTTGGCTTAACAGACTGTTAAATCCTTAGCATTGCTAAGGATTTAACAGTCTGTTAATGTTAAGCTAACGGAGGTTTTGAGCAACCGGGCCCTAAAAATTAATTCGGAATAGTCCTTTCCAAAGAATGGGGTCCGCATTAGATTTGATTTAACATTTCTTTCAGACCTGATCATACCCATAGCGGGCGGCATTATCAGTATTGGTGTCATCGTTGTCGTGCTCGCTAGGAAACACTGCAGGCAGAGAAAACTGGCCAAGGCCGCCGCAAGGTCACGTGGTCGATCACACCATGTGACCGCACAACGGAAGGTAATATACAGTGGAACGTCTTTAAACCAGTTTCCCAGGGTGTCCGGTTTAGAGAAGTTCCACTGCAAGTCAGGAATATCAGTACTTTGTGACACGTTTGTGTTTTGCAATCATGAACAGTCATTTTCCGCAGCGATAAATGGCCATGAACCCCGATCAAGATTAAACTGTACACACTATATCTGACACTGCTCTTCATAGTGTTGACTATACTGCACTGTGAGTTGCAATCTGAGCCATATAAGTACAAAGTACGGACAAGCTACAGTGAAACCTCGCTAAACCGGACACCCTGGGAGGTCCCCAGGGTGTCCGGTTTAGCGAGGTTTCACTGTACATCAGGCAGTTGATTATTCCGAGCCATACTTGAGTGATATGCAATCACGAACAGGCATTATCACCCCGAGATAAAATACCAAGAAACACATCAAAGTTATGATCGCATATGTTTCTTGCTGTCCGTTTTCGAGAGGTTCTACTTCATTGGTCACTTTCATCTTTTGTAGTGTTTGACACACACATCTGAGAATTTGAAAGATAAACTAATAAATTTAGATATGTTCAAACAAATATTTGTTTACATTTGTGCTAGCCATAATACGTAGCCAAAGTCAATATCAAGTCCGATTTCTGATGAAAATTGTGCCAATATTTTTTAAACACAGCAATCTCCTTTTGTATGTCTCATTTGCTTGTAGTTTACTTTTGTCTTTCTGTTCACCGATCATAACTTTTCCAATTTCAGATTGCAAAAAAAAACCTACCAAAATCAAATGCCATCAGAGAAACAGACCAACTTTCAAGACAAGCCAGCCAATCATCATCTATATTCTTATCACATGATCCATATTATCCAATGAATGGACAGAATCACTTAGTTACATCCAGCCAATCACCATCCACGTACAGGTCACTTGACCAGTTATACTATCCAATGGGAGATGAGAGAGATAGAGTAACCATGACGGCGCAGCCTGGCAACCAATCACAGTTACAATGGAAATCGCTGGAGAAGATTTTCTTCCCGCTGAGAGGACAATCGTCACAGATTAGTTATACCAACCCGGCATACAGCGAGGATAGAGATTCTAACTATCACTCACAGGAAACTCTGAAAATTAGGTGAAGTTCAGTAGTGAATGGGAAAAAATATCCGGCAAGGCTCAAGAATTTCTTTATTTCTCATCAGAAGTATATGTTGTGACCACTCATTTGAACCGTCTCACCGAGACGGTTCAAATGAGTGGTCACAACATATACTTTGGTTCAGAAATAAGGAAAATAGATAGAGAATAGTAGGTTAGTGCCGTGAATGGGAAAAAATATCTGGCAAGGCTCAGGAAACGGGATGGGCGAGGCTCTGCCAAGCACATCCCGTTTCCGTGCCGCGCCAGATATTTTTTCCCATTCACGGCACTAACCTACTATTCTATTTATTCCGTCAACACCAACAAATGGCTGTAAAATGCAAAAAATAGTATTGACTGGATATCAAAAATGTTTCACGGCACCGTGTTTCACGGCACATACGCACTGTGTTGATGGGATAAAATACACTTGCTGGATTGATTATTGGTGTTTAACGGCCTATCAACAGCTAAGATCATTTAAGGACAGGCCGACGGGTTGGGCTATCCCGTATTTAACCTGTCGGAGTGTGCATAATGTGGGAAATTCGCAAAATCAGAACTCAATATTTACAGAAAAATATATATTCAGCCCTGAAATTAGAATATCCTGACCTGGTGCCAGGCCCATATCACACCAGAGTCACTTAGCTCCAATCCAAAAAGTAATATGATCGATACTAATCTTATTACTTTTTAATGAGGTATAACAGGATTTATCTTTCACATGAGGGCCAAACCATGTAAGCCAGCATTCCAGTAAAGATGAACCCTGAGTTGGTTTGTTGACAACGTGATGATCAGGGTAACCGCTCAGCCAGCACAGCTTATCAGGGTCTACCTTGTTTGCTATTGGAAATCCGACAAAGAAACGAGTGCGGAGCACGAGTTTCTCTGTCGGATTTACAGATGTCAAGGGAAATTGCGAAAAAACGATTTTCCTATGGGAATTTCATCAACTAATTTTTTTTGGGGAGGGTGACTTTTTTGTTATTGATGAAAAAGTACTTACATTTAAATATGTTTTAGATTTAATGTGTTTAATAGCCAAAAGTTTGTCGGCAGAAAAACGTGGAACAGACAGTAGTGTCTTTTCATATCAAGTTTTATCAGGTAAAGCTAGGAGGCTTGCTGAGGAATTCCTACCGATTCTGAGTCTATGCTGATAAACTTGATATCAACAGACACCAGGTTGGTATTCTATTTATTAGGTAATGTTTTATGCTATCTGATGTTGAAAAGAACACATACTTGTTTACCAGTCGGTACGTATTCGGCCAATGCAAAGCTCGTTACCTGAAGCACCTGTAGATGCGGGATCGCTTACACAGTGATACAATAGGATTAAGATCTAATTGTTTTGTTGATGACAGTAACACTACCAAAGTGGAACCTCTCCAAACCGGACACCCTGTTTAGAGAGGTTCCATGGTAAATCAGGCATATGACCATTCCAAGACCGATGTTGATGCTTTGCGATCATAAACAGATATTACCATCGGAGATAAGTGACAAAGAAACCCACCAAGATTACCAACACAGCGATTTACAGGGTGTCCAGTTTAGAGAGGTTCCACTGTAACTGTAATACAGTGGAACCTCTCCAAACCGGACACCCTGGGAGGTCCCCAGGGTGTCCGGTTTGACGAGGTTTCACTGTGAATCAAGCATTTGATCATTCTGAGCCATAGTTGTGAGCTATGTGATCATAAACAGACATTATCTCCCGAGGTAAATGACCAACTGATCAAAAATAAGATAACCGGTGTTTTTAGGTGTCGGGTTTCCACTGTAAATGCTACTGTCCTTGGACTACTGGTTGCCTGCTTCGTAAGGTACATTTTCTCGGCCAGAAAGCCATCTACCTGTTTGTCGATACATCTACAGTGCAACCTCTCTAAACCAGACGCGCTGGGAGGTTTAGAGAGGTTTCACTGTAAATTAGACAGACAACTACTCCCAAGACACGCGTGGGCGCTTTGCAATCACGAACAGACATACTCATCAGAGATAAGTGACAAAGAAACCCAAAAACATGGCGATTTACAGGGTGTCCAATTTAGAGAGGTTCTACTGCAATTGTTTTGTTGGTGACAGTCACGCTATTAAATACTACTGCCAATCAACAGCAAACAGCTATCCAATGTTGAAAAGAACACCGACGGTACGTATTCGGCCAATGCAAAGCTCGTTACCTGATAAAGCACCTGTAGATGTGGGATCGCTTACACAGTGATACAGTAGGATTAAGATCTAATTGTTTTGTTGATGACAGTAATGTTACTACATCCTACTGAGAGTCGTTTCACTAAACTTCATACGACTAAAATGTTCATAAGTGCAAATTTAGGATCGTCTGGAAATTTACATTTATTGAGCATAGGCTGCATATGCAGCCTATGCTATGTTCAATAAATGTAAACCCAATAATTGTTTACACGAAAACATTGTTAATGTGAAATTTACAGACCATCATAATTTTGCACTTAAGAACATTTTAGTTGCACAAAGTTTAGTGAAACGCGCCCCTGGCCTTGGACTACTCTGGGTGCTTACGTTGTACGGTACATTTTCTTGGCCAGAAAGCCATCTACCTCTTTGTTGACACATCTATAATTTCTACATGTAGAGCATAATTTTATTAAATAATAAATATAAATGTAACATCACAGTGTTTTGCACTAACTAAATATCCAACTTGGACCCATATCAACTTGCGAGTAAATCACCGCCCGTGATTATAACTTTCTGAGTATCTACTCCAAGCATGTACCAAAAAAAAAATGAAATGACTGGGTTTTAACATCCCAGCAACAGCTAAGGTCATATAGGGATGGAACCCAGGTTACATGATCATTGTTTGTTGGGCTTTAACGGCCTATCAACAGCTAAGGTCATTTAAGGCCGGGTCAATGGGTTTAGTACTAAATCCCATATATTACTTGTACAAGTGCATGTACAAATGGGGGGAAAATGCCAAAATCAGAACAAAATATTGACAATAACAAAACTATATATTCAGCCCTGAAATCAGAATAATCCTGATCTGATGCCAGGTCCTCGCCACACCAGAATCACTTGGCCCCTCCCAAAAGCAGTAGGATCAGTAATAATCTTACTACTTTTATAATGGGCAATAACCCAATTCAACTCCCATGTAACAAAAGAGCCAAAGATAAAAACGTACGAGGGCCAAACCAGGCAAATCGTGATTCCTATAAGCAGGAACACATACCGGTAATTTACGCCGTCTCATTCGCCCAACCACCACCCACCACAACTGGATGTGTTGAATTGGACGGATGAAAGTACACATACAACCTAGCACTTTTCGAGGCTTGAGAAAGCAATGGGGGATCGTAGCTAGTTATTTCCCTTTTAATTTATTTATAGAAATCTGGTCCGATTTGAATATTTTATGGCCTAATTGCTTGTAATAGAATCGAATATCGCATGGTTTGTTGTGTAAAGACGCCAGTATAGTGTTTTCTACTAGTGTTGATCCAGATGATCCTACATATCTACGCAATCTGATCCGTAACTGTATTATTTGCCAGATTCATATTTTCGCACTTAGTAATTGTATTGCAATCAGTGTATACCCAGATCAGACTGCACATAATGTGCAGTCTGATCTGGATCTACCCTGTTTGCAGTATTTATTCTTGCAAGTTATTCAGTAAGAAATAAACGCTAAAATAAACCAAAAGGATCCGATCTCTATAAATAGATTTTCAAAGGGAAATAACCAGCTACAATCATCCCCCATTATATAACTACAGTCGAACCTGTGCTAAAGACCACCCTCGAATAGCAATCACCTGGCTGTAAAGGCCACACTTTTGTTGCCCAATGGCACAATTACTATATAAATGACCCTGTGAATAAAGACCACCTGTGAACAAAGGCCAGATTTTTCACTTCCCATGGCTGGCCTTTCTTCACAGGTTTGACTCTAGCTTGACTGGAGCCAGTCTGCTATTCGGTCAATGAAACCTCCACCATACCTCTAACACACAGAACAGATTCAGTGTCAGGCTACACAAGTGTGCTAGCAAATCAGTAACTAGACACGCCACAAATAACGTGGGACATATGCAAAATAACGCACCATCACTAGACACACATTGTGGCCAAATAATATCAAAATCGATGAAGCGATTCATAAGTTATTGAAAAATGAAAGTGTGACTAACGTACGTACGTACGCATATGTATACATGGACTAATGCTATGTCGCCTAATGCCTATTGGTGAGGGGATAATGAATACAGACTTGTGTAAATTGCATCACGACATTGACATCATTCAGCAGTGTCATGTGACATTGTTTGACCAATGAAATGTCCGTGAAAGTAGTTCTTAATTCCGGATTGACATTGATTGTATTGGCGCCAATGCCTGATATACCGTTTATTTAACCAGGTGAACTGATTATCGTGAAATAATGCACGAGTGATTGGGGTCCTTCCGCTAAACAAACGAGTGAGCATAGCGAAACGAGTTTGTTTAGCTGTAGGACCCAATCACGAGGGAATTATTTCAAGATAATCAGTTCACCTGGTTAAATAAACATTTTCTTATATTTCGCATATGATTTGTCATAAAAAAACAAAGCGAATCAAGCGTAAAATATGGCCAAGAGTTATGCGAATTAATTTCTGGAGGCGGGCCGTAGTGACGACGACTGTCTCGTGATTCAGGGGGTGTGTCTGAGAACGTGATTTGATTGGTCGAAGGAAACCCGTCATTGTGACGTTACTGACGTCATTTCCCCATATATGGTAAACACGAGAGTGGTGTAAACTACTGCTGCCGAGTGGTGTAATTCACCGTTAGATTTCTGTAAACTACCGGCTGATATGTAAGAAATAGCATTTAATGATCAGTGAGTGTTTATTTTGTCAATATGAAGCTAAGCACCCAATAAATAGTATGGTCATCCCAACCACATTCCTCCATTATTATTCAAAAACATCTAATATGGAATTTTACTGAACACTTTCACGACTTTCATTACGATAACATGGACTTTGTTTTCTGCAACGCCATTTGTAGTTTAGCTATATTAGCATCGAGAGTAGCAATTCCACTTCGGAAACGCCTGTCGTCTGATGTATTTGCCGTGGAAACGGACGTCATAGACACCGATGAAATATTATCGTCATCGTGAATCGCACTAATCGTATCCATTCCTTTAAACAATGTCCGATGTTTCACATGTACCGCAGGTTTTATTGGCTCGTCATCAATTTCACTGGATGTCCTAAATATTTGTTTCTTAGCAGCAGATGGCGGTTCCCTAGCAACCATTCTTCCAGGTGGAGGGCGGGAATTCAAATTTTCCGAATTTCTTGTCTGGTTAGCAGACGGATACTTGCGAAAGTAGTCTGTGACGCTATACCGAGACTGTTCCACACTGACTTCCGTGTGGTCGGGATCGCTTCTGTTTAATCTCTGTAATGGAACTCGTCTCTGTGGTGGCAACATTTGACCTTCATAGTCGCCGTTGACAACCTTTGAACCCTGCAACCTCTCCCGTTCATTGGTGAACTCGTACTCATCGCGCGTGTCCAGCTGCTGATTGCGAGCGTCCATGTGCAGTAACCTTCCAGCCGCGTACATCGGTGAACTAGCCGATCGTTGATGTTGCAAGTTCTCGATCTGTCCGTGTTTACCACGTATTGGTGACGAACTATTCCTTCTCTGACGTTTCCCGCCGCCCTCCACTAAAGGGGCGGGATTCCTCACGTTTCCCCGCGCCTCTATCAGGGTATCCACCTCTGACTCAGAGGCGGGCCCGTGGCGCTCTGGTCGCCTCCAGTGTCCGTGTCCTGGGGGCGACTGTTTACGGTCGTGAAACTCCAGCGCCACCTGGGTAAGCCGCGGTGTCGATGATGCACTCTGGGACGTCGGGAACTGTAGGCGCTGTTTCTCTGGAGGGAACGTAACCTTTCGTGTCGATTCCTGCCGTGTGGCGAGCGGGTAACTGGAACACAAAGGTAATGGAATTAACATCGAAAACGCGACTTCGCCTCGGGAAGCATGTGATGAAAGTTTACTGTAACGATAGATTTTTACGGTTACTTCTTGTTTCAGTTGTTTGTCTGAATGAATGTATGTTTGTTTGCCTATCAACAGCTGCGGTCATGTAAGGCCGGGCAAACGGGTTCGATCCCGTTTTAACCTGCTATATTGGGGGGGAAATCCCAAAATCAGGACGGAATATTTACATAGAGAAAAAATATATTCAGCTCTGAAATTAGAATAACGTGACCTGGTGCCAGGTCCATACCACACCAAAGTCACTTGGCCCCTTCCCCTAAAATAGTATTACGAATAATCGTAATACTCACATAAGGGTTATAACCAGATTCAACTGTCACATAAAACAATGATTTGTGAGGGCCAAATCAGGTCTCCCGTCGGATTTCCGGTAAGGATGAACCCCGATCGTTAAATTACACATCACATTCTCCCACCTGCCACCCACCTACAAGAATGACCAACAGTGCAGACACTGATATGCCCTTGCAAAGCTGAATTAAATTTTGTTGTCTGCTGTTTATCTTTTTCTTTGTCATGTTCCTCATTAAAAACATGGTTTGACAACACGTTAGAATCATTTCCATTGGAAATGATTCTAAAGTGCTGTCAAACCATGTTTTTATTGAGAAAGAAGACAAAAAAATATAATATAACAGCAGACGACAATTTACGACTCCCACATTCTAAGGGTTAGACTGCACGGACGTGCAGACTGGTCAAAGTCTATACTGGTCGCAAATGTCGTAAGCCTCATTATCGGAAAAAGTGAAAATTAATGGGATTAACGTCTCAGTAACAGCCAAGGTCATATAGAGACAGGCCCAATATTGAAGTCTAGCATTCCACCACTACGCCATCATGTTTCAGCGAACAGTGCAGACCCTGATCAGACTGCACGGATGTGCAGGCTGGTCTGGGTCTACACTGGTCGCAAATGCCGTAAGCCCTAATATTGAAGTCTAGCATTCCACCACTACGCCATCGTGTTTCAGCATGATACATGTAGATTACCCGACAGAACATCGAACAGTGCAGACCCTGATCTGACTGTACGGATGTGCAGGCTGGCCTGGGTCTACACTGGTCGCAAATGCCGTAAGCTCTAATATTGAAGTCTAGCATTCCACCACAAGTTTAGTTAATAGCCAACATGACCAATAAACATGACCAATATTTTCGAGCCCCGAGTCGACACAAACCTCGCCGTCTCTTCCTCCACTATCCGTAACAGTTTGTTGAGACCGAAACTCGTGTTGTGGTCCCACGTTTTGTCCGCACTGCGACTCTGGTCCAACTCGTGCAGCAACTCCGCGATATTTTCCTTCATTGTGCTGAAAACAGAAGGTGGTGCATGTATAATTTCACAGAATGGTTCAGATAATTAGTTCAGTGACGGTCAATGTGTCAGAGCTCCAGATTGTATCAGATGAACAGTATATAAAGTTTCACGTCGATGTGATTCATGAGATTTAAGACTCTACCCCTAGACTCTCAAGCCATGCCACACCCATAGGCACAACCTCATGTGAATTATGTCAATCTTAATAGCAAAAGTGAGAAAAGAATAAATATTTAAAATAGGAATTTCCTAAAACAAATTGTATCCAAATACATTGTTATTGTGATAAACAAGTGCAACCGTACTAACAGTAAATATTTGGACATTCCCTGCTGTGAGAAACCATATGAGACACGTCATGTGATTATGTACCAAAGAACATGTGCGATTTTTCATGAAAAATATTTACAGAAACTGTGATATTTTCTGTAAATGACGTCAAAAGTTGATGAAATTTTCATAGCAAATGCGGAATACTATTCCGCATTTGCTATGAAAATTTCATCAACTTTTGATGTCATTTATAGAAAATATAAATTTTGTAAATATTTTTCATGAAATAGCAGACATGTCCTTAGGTACAAAATCACATGGCGTGTCTTATATTAACATTTGTATCCTGGAATAAGTTGTGTCTGAATATTTATGGTTATTATGGTATCGCACATACTCGACGATGGTCTGTTGTCGCTCTATCTCGACATCCCGCTGCTGCAGCGTGATCTGCAGAATGTGATTCTCCTTCTCTAGTGCCTCCACCCGACTGGTCGTAGCTTCGTGCTCCTTCCGTATCAGATCGACGTCATGGCGCAGTTTCTGGGTCTCCAGGAGGCTTTCTTGTCGCAGTTTAAGCTGCCCCGTGTCCTGGAGTAAAACAGAATGTCACATGATCTACCAAAACTGGCCTATTGTTACCTAGTTTACATTTGTTCCAATATTTGGGGGCGGGGGGGAAGGGGGGAGGGGGGAAATCCCATTATTTATGAAATTTTCAGTAGCCAAAATGGCAATTTCTAATATATTAGTAGCCAACTCGCCATTTGATAGCCAAATTTATTATCTTTGCTTGAAAACCAGTGTTGACTCGAACCAAACAAGGATCGAGACCGACAACATTGATCGATTGCGGTTTTACGTCTATTCAACAATAAGGTCATTCACATACAGAATCAGGGGCCCGTTTCACAAACCTTCGTACGACTAAAATGTTCGTAAGTGTAAATTTAGAATAGTCTGTAAATTTCAATTGAAGGCTTTACATTTATTGAGCATAGGCTGCATATGCAGCCTATGCTCAATAAATGTAAATCCAATAATTGTTTACAAGAAATCATTGTTAATGTGAAATTTACAGACTATCATAATTTTGCACTTACGAACATTTTAGTCGTAGGAAGTTTAGTCAAACGACCCCTGATGTAGAGAGCATATTGGAATTATCTGGTAAAATACTTATTGATTGCCTTAGCGAACAGTGTTGATCGAGATCAGTCTGCGCAGACTGATCAGGGTCAACACGGTTCGCTGGGTGATTTAGAAAATTTGCGGCGTGTCCGTGATTGACAGACGCAGGGAATAATGGTTTATTTACGTATTGGTGTTTAATGGCCTATCAACAGCTATGGTGTTTAGCCGGGTTAACATGGTCGTATCCCGTATTTCTCTTGCATAGTTGGAGGGAAACTCCCAAAATAAGAATTGAATATTTACATAAACATTATCTTTTTTCAGTCCTGAAATTAGAATAACCTATCGTTGATTTCACCAACGTTGCAAAGTATACTTTTCTAGCTAAGTATACTTTGAGGGAGTAATCATTTATTTTTCCTGAAATGCATTATTTCATATAGAACTAACGACTGCATATATTTGATGATTAAAAGTATGCAGAATTATTATACTGAATTTATTACATTATCACAGCCATTTTGGCTGTGATAATGTAATAAATTCAGTATAATAAAAAATAATAAATTTATCCTAAAACTGAAAATTTATCCCTCAAAGTATACTTTGCTGGAAACGTATACTTTGCAATGCTGGTGAAATAGGCTACTGATCTGGTGCCAGGTCCACACTACAACAGAGCCCCACTCCCTAAATATATTAGTACTAATCTTACTATTTTACAATGGGTATAATCAGTTTCAACTTTCAAGTAACAAGTAAACCAAAAATGTACCTGAGGGCAAAACCAGGGATTCCAGTAAGGTTGAACTCTATCATTAAATTTTTGTTTGTTTGTTAGTGTTCACAGCTAAAGTCATTTAAGGACGGGACCTATCGTTAAATTACCCATCGCATTCTCCCAAACTGCCACCCACGCAGGAGATAATAGGCCAGTACCGTATGTTATTGAGTGAGACGAGGAAAAAAGTGAAAGGGTTTAACGTCCCACCAACAGCTAGGGTGTTATAGAGTCAATTCATCCGAGAGACCAGTGGGATTGAAATACTATGAAAGTATTTTTGATGCCCTATGCGAGGTTTGAACCCACAATTGGAAGTCGAGTGTTCTAACCCCTAAGCCACAATCCATCCACTGAGTGAGGCGAGGAAACAGACCATACCTTCTCACTGGTGTTGGCGATGGTGCGAGATTTCTCCACCTTCATCTTGTGTATCTCGGCCAGTAGGAGCTGCACCTCGCCAGTCAGTCGCGCCTTCACGTCCTTTTCCTCGCGAACCACCTTCTGTAGCGCCGTGTTGCTCGTCTGGAGGTGCAGCACTGTCGTACAATACAATGATGTTAGTTTGTTTGTTTGTTTGTTCATTGGTGTTTCTAATTAATGCACTCTATAAATATCACGCAATCTGATTGGCTGATGGTCATACATTACAGGTATATCATTGTTGATGAACGGTCGCAAATTATTTCAATATGTATTCCTACGCCAGTAGTAAAGGAGTGCATTAGAAATAGGTTAACCGCATAGTAATTTGCGGTGTATATCAGAAAATGATAGGTCGGAAAACATGTTTAATGGCTCCGCTAGCGCGTCGCCATTAAACAGATTTTCCGACCTATCATTTTCTGATATGCGCCGCAAATTTCAAAATTCCAATACAGTTAACCCTATATTAATGGCCAATCAACAGCTAAGGGCATTTAAACAATGATGTTAGTAGCTTAGGGGCGTATAGTTTCTTCGCGTTTTAAAATCATACACATTCACTTCCGCATTCTCAATGACTATTAGCCGCCATCTTTGAAAATATTGCAATCATGTGCACGCAGTGGTTTGGTTGGTTACTGGAGACTGACATCATTTCCATTAGCCAACCAAATCAGTGCGTGTCACGCGATTCGATATTTTCAAAGATGGCGGCTAACATTCATTTTTAATCAGGAAGCGAAGGTGTATGATTTTAAAAAGCGAATTTAGGTTTACAGTGAGACGCGTTTTTAGTGCAGTTTACGCTCAAAATCTTTGAGATTTATGTTAATTACCAACTGTAAAATCTATGCTCAAAACCCACCCCAAGCAGTGGTTTCGACACACTGTAATGCGTTGTATAGGCGAGTTCCAATTGTCTATATCGCGTGGGATTTCGTTACAATGGTGGCGAATGGGAGCTTTGTACCTTTCTAAGTACTATTATATTTACACCCGGGCACATTTGAATTGTTTTGTACATTATTTAGAAAGGCGTTTTGTGTATATACAAACAATAATTGACCATCCAAGACACGCTAGAATCACCTGTGGTAGAACTCACATTCAAAGTTGACGTCCTTTGGCTCTTGTTCTTTATCCTTGAGTTGTTGGTTGACGAGCCGAAGTTTCCTGCAATAACACGAAAGTGAAAGGGTTTAACGTCTCAGCAACAGCTAAGGTCATATAGGGACGGGATCATAGTTTCAAGTCTCATCCGACAGACCAGTGGGATGGAAATACTATGAAAGTATTTTTGATGCCCTAGGTGAGGTTTGAACTCACAACCTCTGGATTGGAAGTCTGGAGTTCTAACCCCTAGGCCACAACCCATCCCTATCACATAATGGAAACTGAATACACGGTTAACCAATTTCAGTCTTAGGTATCGATAGTTGAAACAAGAAATGCGTCTGTCGAACGCGGATGCCACCTGCAGCATATTTGAGAAACTGTGACAAATTGGTTAACCGAAAAGTGTGACATGTCCGAGCGTGTAAAATCGAGTTGGGGGCCATTTCCATTGTTCTACATCAAAGAGAATGGCCCCTTGTTAACAATAGAACAAGGGGCCATACGGAATAAATCAAAGGATTCTTTTGTCTTAGGCTCCGCCTCATGGCCCCTTACTCTTGGATACCTGCCCGGACAGACGGACAGACAGACGGACAGACGGATGGTCCAAACACTATATGCCACCCGTTTCTTTGAAACCCGGTGGCATAAAAATCTAATTTTGGTTATTTATCCATAAAGGTATATGTTGTTACCACTCATTTGAACCGTCTCATCGAGACGGTTCAAATGAGTGGCAACAACATATACTTTCGAGATGAAATAAGGAAAATATAATTTGTCCCTGCAATTAATAAGGGATGTGAAGGAAACATGAATCCTGTAACTGAATTTAATTTATTGAAAAGTCAATAGAAGGAAGAACAAGAGTGCCGAAGGTCACAATATACGCCCGCCGAGGCAGGGCCAGTTAACAAGGGGAGATAACTCAATGAAAATTAATAGGGTTCTTGCCGTGATAAACATGTATATTGAATTTGATTGAATTTGATCCATCAAGTAGAACTTGAGTTATTGCGTGGACAAAATCAATAGGCTTCTTTGTCTTGCCGTGATAAACATGTATACTGAATTTGGTTACGAGTGGTGAAGTAGAACTTGAGTTATTGTGTGGACAAGGATACAGAGTGCGAAAATTAAAAATGGCCACCAAGGGGAGATAAGTCATCGCAAATTTTTCAAAATCAATAGGCTTCTTCGTCTTGCCATGATAAAAATGTATACCGAATTTGGTTACGATCAGTGAAGTAGAACTTGAGTTATTGCGTGGACAAGGATACAGAGTGCGAAAAATAAAAATGGCCGCCAAGGGGAGATATCGCGTAGACAAGCTGTGCCCGCATCTGTGCAGAGGTTAAAGGTCGTAGGAAGTAGACACCTACCTCCGCAGCTGGCTGTTTTCACTGCGGAGCGGCTGTATGGCCAGGTCTATCTCTGTGTGAAGGTTAAAGGTCGTGGCGAGCTGGGGAATCACGTCAACAGCCGAGCTTATCTCGCCTACGAGGCGGCGTATCTCAGCATCCTCTATATAATGTAAACAGTAGACGGTTGTGTAACACAATCGAGACACGCCATGTGATATTGTACCTTCGGACATCTCCGTAATTTAAGGGCTCCAGATAAGGAATTAGTATTAACTGTTATTTTTATATACCATGTCAAATTAGAGCAATAAAATATGTTTAAACTAAAGGAATTAGTAATTGAGTATTTTCACTCCATCATATCTGAAGCAATTGGGTATTTCAATATTTTAATTGGGTAAAATAAAATCACACTACTGTTTACACATCAACATACAGCAATTATTGAATAGTTTGCTTCGAAATGAAAACATGTCTTGGCATTTCATTAGAATTGTCTCCTTGGAGACAATTCTAATGAAATACCAAGATGTGTTTTCATGGAAAATAAGAAAAAATATGCTATATTTGTGGTCTGTTTATTGTTTTCTGTAGCATGATAAACAAATTTGTTATTGCTTTTTGATACTCGCGACTTCTGATTTCAATTGGGTTTTTGGCAATTTTAATTGGGTATTTACGCAAATATGCAGCTTATCTGGAGCTCTGAATTTCATGAAATACATTTCATAAATAAAGTAAAAAGTTGACAAACTTTTCATTCAGAGTACATGCGGAATATGATTCCGTGTGTACTCTGAAAATTTTGTCAACTTCTGACTCCATTTAAAGAAAATATCATAATTTTTGTAAACGTATTTCATGAAATTACGCAGATGTCCGAAGGTACAAAATTACATGGCGTGTCTCAATTGATACGCTGTTCAAGTCTACGCTGGTTCTCAACTTCTGGTAATCAAATTGAAAACCATAACCAGAAATGGACGCTTGTCGACAAGCGCATGTGTATCCCCCTCCCCAGATACACAAGTAGTTTGAAAAAAGGGTGTTCAAGTTATGCTCCGGAGACAAAATCAGTGACGGAAAAACAAAGGGAGATAACTAAAGAATTAGTGATGCAAGAGTTGTCATTCTTGCGGGACACACCTTTAGGGTCGTGGTCTATGCATGTGTGAAGTTTCATGAAAATATTCCAAAGGGTGTTCGAGTTATGCTCCAGACACGAAATCAGTGCACGAAACAACAAAGGGAGATAACTAAGAAATTAACGACGCAAGAGTTGTCATTCTTACGTGCGACACACCTTTGGGTCGTCTTCTATGCATGTGTGAAGTTTAATAAACTAGAAAATGTGTTCATAGAACACGGATGTCCCACATATCGCTTTGATAATAAATGAGGCCAAATTGCAAGTCAAAATTTTCTTTTACTACCTAGCGTTAAAGTTTTTGAAGCACCAAGTATGTGACCTTGACCCTGGGCTTGGCGGGGGCAGGACAAACGTGGATTTGGCACAGGGCGGTAGAGGACCATTAGAGCAATGCATATATGAAATATGAAGCTGATCCGTGAAAGAAAACAGAAATTATAAGATATTTACCTGAGCGTTAAAGTTTTTGAAGCACTAAGTATATGATGTTAACCCTGGGCTTGGCGGGGGCGGGACGAACGTGGATTTGGCACAGGGCGGTAGAGAGGACCATTAGAGCAACGCATATATGAAATATGAAGTTGATCCGTGAATGGAAAGAAAAATTATAAGATATTTACCTGAGCATTAAAGTTTTTGAAGCACCAAGTATGTGACCTTGACCCTGGGATTGGCGGGGGCAGGACGAACGTGGATTTGGCACAGGGCGGTAGAGGACCATTAGAGCAATGCGTATATGAAATATGAAGATGATCCATGAAAGAAAACAGAAATTATAAGATATTTACCCGAGCGTTAAAGTTTTTGAAGCACTAAGTATGTGACCTTGACCCTGGGCTTGGCGGGGGCAGGACGAACGTGGATTTGGCACAGGGCGGTAGACGACCATTAGAGCAACGCGTATATGAAAGATGAAGTTGATCCGTGAATGGAAATAAAAATTATAAGATATTTACACTGAGCGATTAAAGTTTTTGAAGCACTAAGTATGTGACCTTGACCCTGGGCTTGGCGGGGGCAGGACGAACGTGAATTTGGCACAGGGCGGTAGACGACCATTAGAGCAACGCGTATATGAAATATGAAGTTGATCCGTGAATGGAAATAAAAATTATAAGATATTTACCTGAGCGTTAAAGTTTTTGAAGCACCAAGTATGTGACCTTGACCCTGGGATTGGTGAGGCAGGACGAACGTTGATTTGACACAGGGCGGTAGAGGACCATTAGAGCAATGCGTATATGAAATATGAAGATGATCCATGATCCATGAAAGAAAACAGAAAGTATAAGATATTTACCCAAGCGTTAATGTTTTTGAAGCACTAAGTATGTGACCTTGACCCTGGGCTTGACGGGGGCAGAACGAACGTGGATTTGGCACAGGGCGGTAGAGGACCATTAGAGAGCAATGGGCAATTTTCACTGGCCCGAACATATTATACAATTATTGACTAGTGGACCATAGAATATCAGATTATATTCTATGGCTCACTAGTCAATAATTGTTTTATTATATGATAATAGTCTGTATATAGCACTTACGACCTTATGCTACTAGACAAAAATTGAAAAAGAATTTGAAAAAAAAAATGAAAAAAAAAATGGAAAAAAAGTTTAAAAATTAAAAATAATAATGCTTGCTACTGGAGCCCAGAATTTTTTTGAATAGTCCTATATTTATCTACATATATCTTGCACAGGTCCACATAATGCCACAATATTTTCAACACAGTTTACGGAAATGTAATATAATCATTTACCTGTATAAATTACCTGTAAGTGGTCAGTGGTCAGTTGCACATGCTAGCACATGCACAGGTGAATAGTCTGTATATAGCACTTACGACCTTATGCTACTGGACAAAAATTGAAAAATAATTTGAAAAAAAAAATGAAAAAAAAAATGAAAAAAAAAAAAATGGAAAAAAAAGTTTAAAAATAACAATGCTTGCTACTGGAGCCCAGATTTTTTTTCCAGTCAAATTGAAAAATAATTTGAAAAAAATAATGAAAAAAAAGAAAAAAAATAAATGAAAAAAAAAAAAAAAAAAATTACAAAAAAAGTTTAAAAATAAAAATAATGCTTGCTATTGGAGACCAGATTTTTTTTTAATAGTCCTATATTTATCTACATATATCTGCAGAGGTCCACATAATGCCACAATATTTTCAACACAGTACCCAATGTAGTGATTTATCTGTATAAATTACCTGGTCAGCAGTGGTCAAGCACTGGACATCTGCACATGCTAGCCCATGCTTAGCACATGGTTCTCCCAGTTTCTATTGTTCTCTCTACAGGTAAGGTGTACAGAGCACACGAGAAAAGGTATACAGAGCAGACGAGAAAACAGGTCTTCATGCATTATTGTCCAGTTTGTAGAGTGCGCAAAACAAAAAAGGGAGATAACTGAAAAATTAGCTACGCAAGAGTTGTCATTCTTGTGCGCGACACACCTCCGGGTCGGTGGTATGCATGTGTGAAGTTTCATGAAAATATTCCAAAGGGTGGTCGAGTTATGCTCCGGACAGGAAATCAGTGAGCGAAAACAAAAAAGGGAGATAACTCAAAAATTAGCTATGCAAGAGTTGTCATTCTTGTGCACGACACACCTTCGGTTCGTGGTCTAATTGAATGTGTTAAGTTTCATAAAAATATCCATTCCAAAGGGTGGTCGAGTTATGGTCAATCAGTGCGCGAAACAAAAAAGGGAGATAACTAAAAAATTAGCTATGCAAGAGTTGTCATTCTTGTGCGCGACACACCTTCGGGTCGTGGTCTATGCATGTGTGAAGTTTCATGAAAATATTCGAAAGGGTGGTGGAGTTATGCTCCGGACACGAAATCAGTACGAGAAACAAAAAAAGGAGATAACTCAAAAATTAGCTATGCAAGAGTTGTCATTCTTGTGCGCGACACACCTTTGGGTCGTGGTCTATGCATGTGTGAAGTTTCATGAAAATATTCCAAAGGGTGTTCGAGTTATGCTCCGGACAAGAAGTGTCTGCGGCGGACGCGGCGCGCTGTCAAATCCATAGTATCAAACGACGGAGTCCGGGGGATACAATAACCCTAAACAGTCAGACACAATATATTCTGGAAAAACATATATAAATATACGGTTACCTACAACGACGTGTCCCAATATTCAGGGTTAGTATGGCTGTACTGACTTATCACAATAACGATGTATTTGGATACAATGTTTTGGGAAACATCTACATTATCAGATGGTGTCCGAATACTGAGGATTATTACGGTTGTATCATTTACTCCTCATTTTAAAAGTCAAATGAGCATTCAGCGAATATAATCGGGTAAAATATATGTGGATGTGACTGAAGAAATGGGGCTTATGGGATTTATGACCAGTGTAGCTCCTGATCAAATAACACACTCCTGTAGCCGGATAGCGATCTATATTGCTTGTTATAAGCATGCTAGGTGTAGCATTGATTTGATGGCGAACAGTGCAGATCCTGATCAGACTGTGCGGATGCACAGGCTGATCTGGATCTACACTGGTCGCAAAAGCCATAAACCCCATTTCTCCAGTCACAGCCAAACTCACCAGGAATTCCGCTGGGGAAAATAAAAAAATCTAAACAAAATGGAAAATTTAAAAAAAATATTTAAAATTGTAATTTTTTATCGCCAACTGTTTATTTTTATCGCCAATTGCGAAAGTGGCAATCGCCAGCGGAATCCCTAAACCACTAAGCACCACCTCCGGAGCTCTGCACTACTTTATGTTTAGGTGGGGTACAATACCGTCTATAAACTCACTGGAAACTTTGTTGCACTCCTGCAACTCCTGGAGAAGGTAGCGTAGTTTCCTCACGCCAATATCGCCCGCGGCAACCGCTTGGGAGGAAGCAGCGCTATGGTAACCAGAGCCGGAGGTATCCTGGGATACCGTCTGCTGCGGCGGTTGTCCTTGGTTACCTGCGGAAGAAGCACAGTCATTTTGCTAAGATTCAGTAATCAACGGAAGGCGATGAATTTTATTTTCTATTTAATACCGTGGTCGAGCCCGCGGAGGCATTTGATGGTCTCGGAGTATATTTATTTGAAGTTTTAATTAAGGTATGTATAAGTCATTAAGGTCATTTGACCTTGATCTTGGGCATGTGGGTCGCATGGGTGGGCTATAGAATGAAAATATGGATGATGACTAATAAGCATTTGAAGTTTCAAGTCAATGTGACTTAGGACTGCAGAGATATAAGGTATTTAAAAACTTTAACGCAGATTTCAGACGGATGGACGTACGGACGGACGTCATTGTGATGACTATGTTTCACTTTCCGCAAGCGGGCTCGATAACAAAATGTTTTATTCCAGTATTTTTCTTATAATTGTTCACAAATTTTAGCCGCTATCAGAGTCATCTACAGATAATCTCTCGACAAGAATGTATTCAGAAACATTAACCCTTTCAACACCACAGGCCTGTATAGTGGTATTGGCAAAAAGTGAAGATCCTGATGAGACGGCTCGTGACGAGCCGTCTCATCAGGATCTTCACTTTTTGCAAGTAATTTTCATATATTTGAGAACAAAAAACACCCCCTTTTCATAAATGGACTAGTATGAAAATCATTTTGTGACAATTGGATTGGTTGCAAAATTAACATATCAAACTCCATTCCAGTTACTTAGGTGTGAAAGGGTTAATTAATGTACATGTACTTACTAACAATCCCTCACAGTTGCCCTTTAATTTAGCCTACCATATTATTGTATCTGGGCCCGAGTGTATAACTTTATGAATGTGTAATCCAATCTCACATGATTTACAGTATGAATTTGGAAAACATATTGGGATTTTTTCACACGATTATTGATAACAAATTGAAAACATTTCAGGATTATCAGGCTCAGCGTTGAAACGGTAGGAATTCCTACGCATTTCCTAGCATTGCCCAATAAACTTGATATCAAAAAGACACAAGACTGGTATTCTTTATACCAAGCTGATCATATATGGAAAACAAAAAGAAATCAATAGTCAATAATCAATCAATAGTTGGATAATTGTCACAAAAAATTAACAAATTTCCTGAAAAATCATCAAATACTTGTGACCAGAACTACCGGTAAGCTCATAAAATACTTTACCTAAAATTGATGACTGCGCTGTAACAGATCCAGTCTGATTGGCCAGCTGATTTGGAGCAAGTTCATATGTAACAGGCCAGCTGATTGGCTGATTCGTTCCAGGCAGCATAGCAACTCCAGGTAAGTATCCAATCACATTTTGTGTGTTGCCGTCTGCTGTATGTGGAATGAAGACAATTTTCCCCTGACTACAAGTACTTGTAGAGCTGGATGTCGTCTGATTTCTCGGTGTTGACGTTGTGGATTCCGTATTCAGGGAATGATGACCTTCACCTTGCTGGGAGTCCACATTGAAGGTCACGCTGCCTCCTGCTGAAGCATGCAGGATTTTGCCAGAGACGGTGCTAGCCTGGCTGTTGTCATGAGCTGTATCTCGTTCAGGTATTTCATGAATGGAATTCTGTTTTTGTACTGGCGAAGGGGTTGGTGTTTTAGGACTTGTTTGAATTGGTGATTCTGCATTGGGCAGTTCTGAACTTTTCAAACGCACATTTGAATGAATTTGATACAATCCATCTTGTTTCTGATAAATCACAGCACTGTCTGCGTTTCCCTCATTAACTGACCTTTGACCTCCTGTCTCAGTTTGACCTTCAACCCCAGAGCGAACAATTACAGCATAATCTGTTGCCGAACTGGATTGACTGGCAGATTTGCTAGGTAAACCGTCTCTAGTACCTAGTGCTTCTGTCATTTGTTGTTTCAATTGTGTTGGTGTCTCCAAAGTTTGACCTTGGCCATCGGAATAATTAACAGGAACAGCTTGTGGTGCGGACAAATCTTTCATCCAGTGTTGTGGCGGGAGGCAGCCTAATGATTCTCGAGATAAATACGGCTGGAACGCAGTAAGGCTACTGTTGAGAATATTAGGATTTTCCTGATTAGCAGACGGCAATTTTACAGGTGAGCTGTTCTCTGACGACGACCCATTACTCGTCTGCTGTGAGGGCAGGAACCCTAAACTACTGGTGCCCTGCAATGACTGGCTAGTTTGACCTTGATGTAAACTCTCCATACTCTGACCTCGAGAAGAAGGTTTCTCACCTTCAGAATGATACGGGTATGGGTTATCCGGGTTGGACAAGTTTGGAGTATTTAGCAAATTCTGTCCTGACAAGTTTTGTCCTGTTAGCACACCTAGTCCTGGTAAATTTTGTGCAGGTAACAAATTTTGTGCAGGTAACAAATTTTGTGCAGGTAACAAATTTTGTGCAGGTAAGTTTTGCCCGTTTGGCAGATTATTGCGTTTGGCTGCCATCTGCAACTGCAGTTGCTCCATCTGTGCACGAGCCGTCTCCTCCCGCAGCAGGTGTTCGTTGTTCGTCTCCAGGTGTTTGTAAATGCCCACCAGGTCCGCCATGTTCCTCAGGTGCACCAGGCTGGGTGGTATTGACGACACGGCCGATATATCTCGCTCCGGAACGTCCTGCGATGTGTGGTCGTATGTCGCTGGGAGCTTGCTGGGATCCGAGTCGCTAAGGTGTTTTTCTGGGTCGGGGGTGGAGGAGGAGAGGCGGAGGTTGAAGAGCGGGTTGGAAACTTGGCGTAGATCGGAGCCGTAGTGTAGGCGGAGGTACTGCTCCGCACCGTACGGTAGACCATATTCTGTAAAGCAACGAACATGTAGTATATATGGCTGTGACTATTGAGAAATTGGGATTATGACCAGAGTAGCTCCTGATCTAATAGCACCCTCCTGGATACAGGAGTGTGACATTTGATCAAGAGCAACACAGGTCACAAATAACATAAGCCAGATAAGCTGCGTATTTGCTTAAATACCCAATTCAAATTGCCAAAACCCCAATTGAAATCAGAAGTAGAGAGTATCAAAAAGCAATAACAAATTTGTGATAACTTTATCATGCTACAGAAAACAATAAACAGACCACAAATATAGCATATTTTTCTCATTTTCCATTTTCCAAGGAGACAATTCTAATGAAATGCCAAGAAATGTTCTCATTTCGAAGCAAAATATTGAATAATTGATGTCTGTTGATTTTAGTTTAGCCAATTAAAATATTGAAATACCCAATTGCTTCAGATATGATGGAGTGAAAATACCCAATTACTAATTCCTTATCTGGAGCCTTGAAACGAGCCCGCGATGTTTTCAACAATAACAAGTTTATTTGCCCATCCTCTAGAATAAAACATTACTGATAAATAGAATACCATGCTAAGGTACTTTGATATCAAGTGTGCCAGGCTCGGTTTGCAAATGGTAGGAATTCCTTACAATTCCTACATGTTTCCAAGCGTTGCCTGATAAACCTGATGTCGCCAGCCTGGCAGGGATTCCGCTGGCGATTGCCACTGTCGCAATTCGCAATAAAAATAAACAATTGGCGATAAAAAATTACAACTGGCGATAAAAAATTACAATTTTTTTCCCGAAAATTGTAATTTTTTATCGCCAATTGTTTTATTTTTTTTGAAGTGCCGATTTTTTTTATTTTCCCCAGCGGAATCCCTGGCCTGGTATACTCTATTTCTCCATCACATACCAGACAGATTACTAACGCTCGATGTGGGAATGGACGGATTCAACAACTTTGGTCCTGGTGCTTCTTTCACTTTCTTGGGACCTTTCCGCTTTGTCTTGTCTTGTACTATAATGGCAAGATTGTTTTATAGGTTGATTAATGTGTTTGATTGTTTATTGGGGTTTAACGGCCTATCAACAGCTAAGGTCATTTAAGGCCCGGTCAATGGGTTTAGTACTAAATCTCATATATTATCTGTACATGTGGGGGGAAAATCCCAAAATCAGAACTGAATATTTACAATAAAAAAAACTGTATATTCAGCCCTGAAATCAGAAAAATCCTGATCCGATGCCAGGTCCTCGCCACACCAGAATCACTTGGCCCCTCCCAAAAGCAGTAGGATCAGTAATAATCTTACTACTTTTATAATGGGCAATAACCCAATTCAACTCCCTGGTAACAAAAGAGCCAAAGATAAAAACGTACCTGAGGGCCAAACCAGGAAAATCGTTGGGGCTTATGAGTTATGCGACCAGTGTAGATCCAGATCAGCCTGTGCATCCGCACAGTCTGATCAGGATCTGCACTGTTCGCCCGAGGACCAAACCAGGCAAATCATGATTCCTATAAGGAGAATCACTTGGCCTCCTTGATTAATGTGTGTTCGGTTTTACAGCTGTTTCCATTCCCCCCAAGAAATAGATGTTCCAAATTCCCCGAAAAATATTTGTAAAATGACAGAAAATTATGTTTTTTTTTATTTATGGCTCATCATCTTACGTAATTGTTCTTACATGAAATCCTTGTTATGCTGTGTTTTAACCCATTTCATAAATGTGTTAAGACACACACGTAATAACACCTGAAGCGTATTTAAATGGTTGACTGCATCACCGTAATTACATATTCTTATTATGCGCCAACGTTATGTACATTGAATAAAATAGAGATGTTCCAAATTACGTCCGTAATGGTGCGACAAAGCAATAATGTTTTGACATTGACGTCATCATGTTTTAAACGTTATGAGAAGCGTCCGTGACTCATTAAAATTACTGCAATTGTCAGAATGAGCGCCTGTTTGGTAGTATGAAGTGTTTAAAAAGAACATACCTGTTTTTGGCATATTTATAATAATTTTATTGCTAGGATTAAAACTATTTTTCTCTGTGGATATTTTAAACTACATTTGTACATGTAGATGCGAAAATAATCAATGGTATCAGTAGCCTATTTCACCAACATTGCAAAGTATACTTTTCTAGCAAAGTATACTTTGAGGGAGAAATTTTATTTTGGAGAAATTTATTAATTTTTATTATACTGAATTTATTACATTATCACAGCCAATTTGGCTGTGATAATGTAATAAATTCAGTATAATAATTCTGCATACTTTTAATCATCCAATATATGCAGTCGTTAGTTCTATATAAAATAATGCATTTCAGGAAAAATAAATGATTGCTCCCTCAAAGTATACTTTGCTAGAAAAGTATACTTTGCAATGTTGGTGAAATAGGCTACTGCTCATTGATATCTCCAAGTGTTCTGCTCTTTGGAGGCTAAAGTCATGTGATAAACAGAATCTTAAACTTGTTTCCCTTTGATATGAGATTTATGAAACTCGTCCAAAATTGTATGCACTTCGCCAGCGGCTCGGTGCATAAATTGTGCGTGACTCGTTTCATAAATCTCATATCAAATGGAAATTTGTTTGAGATCCTCTATGTATTGTCTGATTTTTTAATACACACATTAGTCATCAACATTCAATTAAATATGGTTTGATATTTACAATTTATAAACCCAATATTTACAAACATGGTCAAAATACAGATGAGTCGGCTCAGAACATCTTTTGTAATTTTGTCGAATCATTCAAATACCATACACTGGTTCGCATGATATCAAATTCCTTTTTATTATTATTACCCAATCTCCAAAGCTATATGTAAAGCAATACTAACAAGGGCATTGCTATCACTATGATAATCCCCTCGCTGGCAGCCTTGATAAAACAAACATTTTTGCCTTACAAACATAAGTCCTCAGTGACCTTGACCATTGGCAGTCGGATGTGGGTCATATGCAGCAAAACAAAGCACCAACTCTAGATACACATTGTGGCCAAATATTATCAAAATCGGTGAAGCGGTTAGATAAGTTACTGAAAAATGAAAGGTGTTACTAACACGTACGTATGTACATGGACTAATGCTATATCCCCTCTTGCATATCGGCAAGGGGATAATGAAAGCTCGGGTAATAACATGGTATCGCGGGTGGGTGGTGCACAAACCTTTCTTTGTGTGTTTCAGGTGGGTGAGGGCCTTCTCGCAGACCTCCATGTCCTTGAATGACGCGGCCACTTGGTCCTCTGAGTCTGTCGAATAGAGGGAGTAGCCCGGGTCTGGACGCGACGGTAATTTCTGCTTCCCCGGCTTTTCGCCATACCGCGGCCTGTCACAGAAGTTATACGGCTATTACCAGGGATTCCGCTGGCGATCCACTTTCGCAATTGGCGATAAAAATAAACAATTGGCGTTAAAAAATAACAATTATTTTCGGGGAAAAAAATAAAAAAAATAATATTTGTTTTGATTATTTTTCTGAAAAATTGTAATTTTTTTATCACCAATGGTTTTATTTTTTTTGAAGTGGCGATTTTTTTATTTTCCCCAGCGGAATCCCTGCTATTACTACTGTCTCTTAACGTAATATGCGCAGGCGGGATTTGGTCAAGGAAATATATTAAATTTGTTAAACCATTATTTGATTGAACATTAAATTTACATATATATGATCGATTACGAAAGGAGCCGGAATTACTTCCCCTATCACACGCTGTTGAATGCCAAGACAAGATACATAGCTAATTGGCAAATTAATTTTGTATGAGCTTTTCGTCAATTTTCCACATGATTTACAGAATATACGATTGATTTTCAAACCAATATCAGCGAAATAAGCTAATGTGATAAGGGTAGTAATGCCAGAGACAGGTATTGAAACCGATACATATGTCTTTACCCCAGACTGGAAGGCAATACACTATTCGTTCTGACATAATAAAACAAATTATGGACGTCCAGATCTCTGTAGTAGGAGTTGGCGAAAAACGTTAAACCCAGAAATAATATACGGCGTTCCAATGATTTTTTTATAAACTGTCGGACATATTGTCCGACATGAAAAAATGGGATTTGGTCCCGATAGAAACGTTTTGTTTTACTGATAGTACTTCTGTGTTTGTCGGACTGAAACAACTTGGCTAACAAAACAATTTTATGTTTTTTTGCCAAATCTGCATATAGATTTATCGCTATAAATACCAATATTCACTCACTTCTTGCCCTGTCCGGTCTTTACACCACTTTTCACTCCAACAGTTTTAAGCTTTATATTTGGCTGAAAACGGAAATGGGACATAGAGATATTATAGGGAATCTATACCATTGTGTTCCTTTCAACAGTTGCAAAAACATGTAGATACATACATAGAGGGCCTTTCCAGAGTGATAAACGTGTATGACATTTATTAAACTAGTGTTAATGAGTCAAATAAATATATTATAAAAACATCAACAAATGTTAGATGCTATTTATGGTATACATGTAACCACAGAAGTATGCACTGAAGCTCAATACTGATCAGCTAATGAGTTTTCCATAGCGGCCTCATTTGCATAACAACAATTCTGCGGAATCAAATGTCTCGCATTGACCCTGGGGCCTTGACCCTGGGGCCCCAAGAATAGTCCTATATTCATATACATATCATAGTAAAGGTATGTATAAAGTTTGACGACTGTAGCTGATAAGGTGTTGAAGTAATGACTGTAACACGAAAACTTAACATTGAATGATGACGACACCGCCGCCTCCGGAAAAGCAAAACCTTAGTCTCGCTTTCCGCTTTTGCGGGCGAGACAAAAATTACACTAGCGTATTAAGATTTTTAATACACCATGTAATTACACTAAGGATGTGAATGCCCAGTTAATGCAATAAATATGAATATGCACAAGTGATGTGATTTCTAGCATAACAATTGATAGTCTCACCTTTGCTGCTGCCTTCCCTACTGGTGCTGACACAGGCTTCTTACTGGGCTTAGCAAACATCACAATGGTTAACAGCTGATATAGACATCAGACTGAAACAGAACAAAGATGGAACACGCCATAAGTGAATGAATATTGTGAGCAGATGTGAAAGCCTATAATACCAATTGAAAGGATCAGTGAAAGGAGGGGGCTAACTCACTCATGGAGTTAGCCCCCTTCTTCCACTGACATTCAATTGCTGTCGTAAATTCGACCTGCTTGCATCAAATAACCCATGTTATAGTCGAGAACATCACCGCCCCAATCAAGTTTTTGAAAACTCCACAGGAAAATGCCACTTTTCAAGAGTAAGCCATCATGACTGTATATCAAGACAGTCATGAAGTCACGACTACCACGTTATTGATTGCAGATTGACATCTGTTCAACAGCAAAGATGGGAATAGGTGCACGTTTTCAGCTTATAGACAATAGGTTGCACTATATCGCTACACCACAATCAACTGTATAAATTAGTGTATTAACACAAACTCACCTAATAAAGTGTGTATTAGCAAAGTTCTTAGGTCAGTCTCCACGATGTAGAAAGTAAACAAAGAACGCTTCAAATGCAAACTTGGAAATACAATTTCATCACAACTGTAATGTAATTTGAGTTAGGTACTCAGAACTTGGATGGGAACAGAATTCACTACTCTGCAGGGAAAGGCTATGGATAGCACCATAACTGTTACTCACAGTATGGTTATTGCTATATCTAGAGCAATAATTAGCCAACAAACACACGTATATCCCGAATGACCGGTGGTGACATGTATTCATATGTAGACGTCATTAATCAGTCAGCTGTTTGCGAAATGAACATGTAATGATGCATAACCAATTCTGATATGTATGCAGAATCTCCTTAATCTGCAAAGATAGGTGGGGTGCGGTAGCCCAACACAATCAGAACCAAATCTCAAAACATAGCAACATATAACTAATATACATATAAGACAAGTGATCCACCAATGGGTCTGTACTCGATCGGAACTGGCCCGAGAAAGTATCTCTGGTATGGATTGCCTTATCGAGGATTAGTACTGGGAAATTAACGAGCCGATATGTACAGGCTCGTGTAGGCTAACGCATGAAGTTAAACTAAATAAATTAAGACAAACCCAATCTGAAAAAGTCTATTAGTATCAGGCTGTAAATATAAATATAAGACAAGTGATCTATGACATGTATTAGGTGGGGTTCAGTAGCCCAACCCAATCTCCAAACATAACAGCATATAGGTTGTATATGTTATATCATCAATACATGTACATTGAAACAATGTATTTAGTGCTCATCCTTTCCATATAGCGTTACATGTGAATTTCATGTTGTTTTTTTAGAATCTTATGTTAAATGTGCCTGTATGCGGGAGGTATATAAATGTACGTATACATGTATGTTTCGTGTGAAGCATTATACTTTGGTATGCGGACGCCGAGAACCCGATACGTGGGAGCTTCACCTGGGCCAGAAGCTGGCACTGTGTACCACTGTTGATTGTTTCGCATGATACAGACGCATGTGAAAGTGCAACAATTAATACATTTGTACATGTACTTCATGTGTACAGGCTCATGTGGGCTAACACATGAAGTTAAACTAAATAGATTAAGACAAACCCAATCTGAAAAAGTCTATTACATATTAGTATCAGGCTGTAGATATAAATATACGACAAGTGATCTCTCCCCCATCCAATGGGTATGTACTCGATCGGAACTGGCCCTGGAAAGTCTATCTGGTATGGATTGCCTTATCGAGGATCAGTACTGGGATATTAACGAGACGATATGTACAGGCTCGTAGGGGCTAATACATGAAGCTAAACTAAATAAATTAACGCAAACCCAATCTCCAAGCAAAACATAGTATAACCAGTATGACAACCAATATATTCGACAATATATAGATGTGTATATATATATATATATATAGATTACCTATGTAATAATAATATACATATCACTGCCCACCCCTCCCTCTGTACCATACACAATTATGATGACACCATATACATCAGGGTTGGCCGGGAAATACCGGATGCGGGAAGTCCCGGTGGGAAATACCGGTATTTCCCGTCCCGGGAAATACTCCCCAAAGTGGGAAATACCGGGGAATATGAATTTTGATGTTATTATTTGATAATTAAAGTTATTTAAATTAAGTTTTAAGCTCAGTAATAGTTAATTAAACAATCAACAACTTAATAATTAGATGTAGGGGTTAATTGCAATGTATAGATCTGTTTCATTCCCAACTAGGGGTACTCATCAGGTGGAATATTTGGCAACCATGACATTTATATTTTGGTTGTATTATTTTTTTGTAAATTACTTCTTCATTTTTTAGGAAGCATCTGAGTGTCTGCTAGATACAATTCACACGGATAACGTCATCATGATCAGCTATGTTTAGACAACAGGCTGTTAATTGTCAACCTTCTCCCACACTAATATTCGGTATCAAGAAATGAGAATAAATGATCTTAGTATGCATGATGTGCATACACATAGTGTCTTACAAGTCTTATATGACTGACAATGTACTGTTGTTTTATGCTTTGCATTTGTATTACTTATTTGCATTATTATTATGACATTTATTTAACGTGAAGACTATGGGCCACGATGGTACGTATGAGATACAGTACCTAAAATCGTTAAAATTAGCCAAAAGCCTACTAATGTTTACTTATTTGCATGTACATTGATGAGACTAATATACTTTAATAAACCATCAGACTATGACAACAGGCTGTTAATTGTCATCCTTTGTGTTATACTGTATAATAAGAACCCAGGTGGTCTGTATATGGTCATGTCAAGTTGTAAAACAATTACACTTACACTGCACATGGATTATCCCTGTTCTCAAAATTCCAAAAGCAGCTTTTATTAATGGCAGGTTACTATAGTAATGAGGGGTGTTCTCATATACAATAAAATAGACAGTTGGCAAATACTACATAGACTTGTATATAGGGAAGAAAATTGTCTAGAAAATAATTATGTTTTTTTTCTCTAAATAAACTTATTATTTCTTTTTTTATTGCAGAATATTTTACCTGTAGGCTTATCAGTCTACACAGATATAAACCATAGTAGATATAGAGGAATATAGACTCATCTTGACATTTTGGAATTAAAAAGACCACCAAGATTCATATTTCCCGGTATTTCCAAGTATTTCCCAGTATTTCCCGCCGTCCTGGGAAACACTCTTATTTCCCGGGAAATTGCCAACCCTGATATACATGGACTAGGACAACTTGCAACCTCTACCCCAACTCCCACTGACCAATAATCGTCTTCCAATACTGGCGACCGCACCCTATACTTTTTTTGTTTTCTTCTTCAGAGGTTAATGATGGCAGCCAATCGCCTCCTGTTCAACCCTTAACCATACATGTTCTCTTGTTTTAAAAGATATGTTGTAGAACCAAATGGACATCGTTGCGGTGTGGCCGGGCACGGAGTGACAGTAGCTGATGCCGTCATTTGGACCGGCAGTAAAGAGCCGGCATTGGTCCCCGGTAGCTGTTCGATCACAGATCTTCATCTCTACACCGACGTATGTGAAGTTGTCATTACTTGCCGGAGGAGGTGGTTTTCCCCGGGTACTCCGGTTTCCCCACCATTCATCAACCGGAGTAATGCAGAATAGACCGGAATTGGCATTCCGCATTACTATTATTAAACATTATTGACTGTAATATGCATCGTCTGAAATCAAATTTAACATTTTGGACCATGACCGGCAGTATGGTATGGGCCACTCAATAATATATGGGCAATTGCTATACAGCCTTGTATTATCTTCTCTTTTTCTTTCGTCTTCAGAATATGTGAAACACATTGTCATATAACCAAATAGTAACAGATAAACGCCGCACCTGAACTCGAATAATAGCAAATCGTATATAACGATAAGCGGCGAAACGACAGTAGCTGGGCCCGAAAACATATTACATCATTCTTTGCATAACCAAATATCGATCATTCCCAGCCTGATATGTTATGCCCTGACCAATCGTCAAATATCATCATTATATAGGATAACACTGTTACGGCTGAATCTCCATATATCACATGCACTCACACTCAGCCTTTTTCACGGTCTTACATACCGGCTTCGTGCGATAGGAGAATGAACTAGGTAGGTTAAATTAACCGCCTCATTGCCTCCTTCATTTAATGCACATATTTCGACTGTATGGCAGATATTACGGGCGACTCTTTGTCACCCGCTTTATGTTACGCGTATATGAAAACTTACCATTCAGTGAAACTATGTTGAACATATGATTGAAAGTGTAAAATTTGTTTTACCGTAAACCGATAAACCAAGCAGACGGTGTTTTTACGACACGTGGTATTACTAATACGGGCGACGAATAATTTGGCCCAAAGGGCCAACTGCTTCTAAAACAAAATGTAGATAACATCGGAAAGTATACATAATATAGCTTACGAAGTTACTGCATTTCAAAATTGTGTTGTCGTTAGGAAGACTAAAGTTGCTTTTATCACAACGCTGAAGAGTCCCCTGAGAGAGTAGAAATGCCTTAAGTGCGCATTGGAATATTTTATGGGGAAAAAAAAAAAAATTGCAACGAAATGGAGTTTCATTATTCCGTATTTATTTTAACACCTTTCTCTCTCTCACACCCATGTCTCTGTCTGTCTGTCTCTGTCACTCTCTCCCATATTCATCTCTCTCTCTCTGTGTCTGTGTGACTCTCTCTCTCTCTCTGTCTCTCTCCGTATCTGTCACTCTCTCTATCTTTCTGTCATTCTCTCTCTCTAGCGTTATGTCTGTCTGTCTGTCTGTATGTATGTCTCTCTCTATCTCGCTCTCTGTCTGTCTATGTCTCTTTGTGTGTCTCTTTATCTATCATTACCTAGAAACCACAACATATCTCTCCCCCCGCACCCCCATCCACCTTCTCTCAACATCATTAGATAGAAACCATAATATTTCTCTCTATCTTTCAACATCGTTAGATAGAAGCACACTATATCTCTCTCAATAGCATTGGATAGAAAGCGCACATGTTGTGATTTTGTTTACAAGACAAAGTCAAGTGATCCATGATACTCTGTGGACATGACTAACAGAAACAAGTATGCATTGTAACTGCTGTTTTATTGCGCCTGCTCGGTTGTGTCACGGCCTGTGCTGTATTCACAGTTCATGACACAAGTACTAACAGCTTAAGTGAAGCTGTATGTAAAAAGGACAAAACTAATACGAAAAATGGTCAAAATGTGCTCAAACGCCACCAGGGATCGAGAAAATAATAGCATCACTGGAAGGACACACCTGGAGAATTTCTAAAGCCGCCACGCTGCACTTAAATTCGCTGATGTGAGTTTAAAAATACAAGACATAGTCAAGCGATCCGGGATAATTGGGGAACACGACTACCAGAACAAAGTATATGCATTGCAAGTGTGCGTCTAGTGCACCTGTTGCTGTAGTCCAGGATACAAACACATCTGACACAGCACTGGGTTAATCAAAAAAAGTAAATGTAAAACTTAACACAATTCATACCAAAAATGGGCAAAATGTGTATAACTCGAAGTGACAGTCGTGCTCAATGACGACTGAGATTGCGAAAATTGGGAATAATATCACTGAACATTCTTAGCCTTGTTATGTTTTCTTAAAATGATCGTAAGTGTACGAATACAGTTTCCATAATGCTTTGCTTTTGCCAGTATACCCTCTATACTGAGGCTTATCACTAGTGGATCATATTTTTATTCATAAGTACATGTACATACAATCAAATACAATCAATGTTCCCGGTATTTAGTCGGTACCCATTTACATCTGGGTGGGCTGAAGCAGTGTGGATAAAGTGTCTTGCTCAAGGACACAACGCACGCCAGGCTGTAACCCACGATCGTAAGATCAGCAGACCGACGCCTCAGACCGTTCGACCACGCGCTCCACTATGCCTAGGCTATTAATGTACTATATATGAAATGGAAATATCTGAATTGTATCACTGGTTCAAATAAGAGAAGTGCGACAATGACACCATTTAACTATAATAGAGAAGTTGTAACACCATGGTAGTTGCGGGAAGTAGTTCTGCAATACTACAATATACTACGGTACCGTTTATAACATACTAACATCATGGTAAAGCTATCAATTGGTAAATTTAGTTTCATATACTAACGTCGCCCGTCATAGGCAGTGCCTATTTCATATTATACTAATGTCGCCCGTCATAAGCAGTGCCTATTTCATATTAGTAAATTCGGAAACAAACGGGCCAACGGTCATTGGCCTGCCACTTTTGGGTTCAAATGCCCGGGTTTGGAAGGTCCTCGAGCCAATTCCTACCCTTAAATATAAGAAAAAAAAAATCTGCAAAGAAACATGTGCAACATAACTTGTTCAGTCATTGACAAGTCAAACTGTCACAGTGAGTGAGTGACGACATGTAGAAACATGTTTTCACTAAAATAAACAACGAAAATTTACATATATATATGCAATCAACCTGCATTAAAATGATCCAAAATTTTTAAATATGAATATATATAGCATGTTTTCTTACTGTCATGTGTTTTCATTAAATGTATGTGCTGTAAACGGCGAATGTCTTGAATTATCAACAATTTCAGTTGAATTTCGAGCCATTCATGTAGCCCAACAACATCGAGTAAAATTATTCCTACAACTTCCGGTAAAATAAAAATGTAGTTCCTTCTTTTTAAAAAATCTTGCAAACGTAATTTGTCCATTGTTTTATATGCCTAGTGATAAAATAATATAAAGTAATATATACAATAAACTGGTGTGTAATACTTAGAAAACTAACATTTGTGTAGGTTACTTGTTATGCGTATTAATATTGTTGTTGTTGTTGTTGTATGTATGTAATTCAGGCGCTTATTTTTCGCCTTAATCTCTCTACAAAGACTGCGAGAATATGTTCCGACACACACTAGTAGACCTGAGTGACCTGTACCTAGTCTAACAACTATCAAATACACGCACAGTATGATCAGGATCTGCACTAATCGTCATTCCATCAATAAAAATGGGCGATTCTATGTTAACCGTGGTACATAAAAAGCTCATAAAAAGGAGTTTGTTTGTTCAGCCACTCCCGAGCTCCAGAGCAACTGCGAAGGTGTGTGGTGCAAATTGGAGATTGTAGGGTGTAAGGCCCTATACCTTTGTTCCTTTTACAGGCCACCAGATGTAACGGACCCAGACTACCTTGATCAATTTAATTCCTCACTGCGCAGGATAATGTCCTATAAGAATGCAAATATACTTATTGGGGGGGATTTCAATTGCGGTGATGTTGATTGGGCCAACATGCACGTACCTCCTGGTGTCCCCAAAGTCAACATTCAGAGACAGTTGGTAGACATTGCCCAAGAACACAGCCTGTCCCAGGTTATCAATATTCCCACAAGACTTGACAAAACATTAGATATCTTACTTACAAACAATCCTGCCCCAGTCACTCGAGTGAAAGGTATGCCCCCCCTGTAGGCAAATCTGATCATGATATTGTCTTTACGGAGTATGACATAAAGGCCAAGAGAACTCGTCAATCACCACGAAAAATTCATCTATACAAGCGGGCAGACATGGAAGGCCTCCGGGACTATCTTAGGACATTTAGTGTCAATTTCCCTACTTCTTCACTTGACAAGTCGGTCAATGAAATGTGGTCTGAGTTCAGGGATGAACTAACACTTACGATAGACAGGTTCATTCCATCCAAAATGACCAAATCCAAATATAGTTGTCCCTGGATAGACACATCCATTAAACGCCTAATCCACAAGCGTGAGAAATTGTACCATAAAGTAAAACACTCTACATCCACTGAGCTCAAGACTAAATACAATAAATTCAGAGCCATGTTCAAAAATCGATTCGAGATGCCTACTGGCGATACATATCTGGTATTTTTTCTGATGAGCCGAACGACTCGGACAATGAGCACAACAGAACAATAAACAAAAAGTTCTGGTCTTTTATCAAAAGCCAAAAAAACGACTCCTCCAATATAGCTTCCCTTAGAGATAATGGTATCTTGAGATCAGACAATAAAACCAAGGCTGACATTTTAAATGCCCAGTTTAAGTCTGTCTTCACTGCCGAACCTGATGGTTCCCTCCCAGATAAAGGACAAAGCCCATATCAGAGCATGGCCGATATAACTGTTGACAAGTATGGCATTGAAAAGCTACTTGGCAAGCTTAACCCTCACAAAGCTACAGGACCGGATAATATCAGTTCTCGTGTCCTGAGTGAATGCCGAAAGGAGATAAGCCCGATACTGGCTTGTATCTTCAACAAATCTATTCAGTCCGGCATAGTTCCTGATGACTGGCGCCTGGCCAATGTTGCACCTATTTTCAAAAAAGGCGAAAAATATGACCCTGCTAACTACCGCCCAGTTTCCCTAACATGCATTTGCTGCAAAACACTAGAGCACGTAATTGTTAGCAACATAATGAAACATGCAGAGACAAACAAAATAATAGTAGACTCCCAGCACGGATTTAGAAGTCGCAGGTCATGTGAATCCCAACTTGTACAATTTGTTCATGATATATCTCCTCCAACCTAGACAGGGCAAACAATAAAGGTCACAGGCAAACAGATATCATTATCATGGACTTTGCCAAAGCTTTTGACAAAGTCCCCCATCGCAGACTAGTACACAAACTTGACTTCTATGGGATAAGGGGAACCACAAACAAATGGATTCATTCTTTTCTTTCAGGCCGAACCCAAAAGGTTGTTCTGGATGGTGTTGTTTCAGACCCAGCAGACGTCTTATCAGGTGTCCCCCAGGGTTCTGTCCTGGGCCCAATCTTGTTTCTCCTCTACATTAATGATCTGCCGGATGATGTAAATTCCTCTGTTCGTCTCTTTGCTGACGACTGTGTTCTCTATCGAAACATAAGTAGAGATACAGATTGCCAAGCTCTTCAAGACGACATTGCCAAACTCGCTAAATGGGAAACAACATGGCTCATGAAATTTAATGCTTCAAAATGTCACACCCTCAGAGTAAGTAGTCACCTGCCAAATTCTCAACTTGTATACGACTATAGTCTTCATGACCAGATACTGGAAAGCGTACCCTCTGCAAAATATTTAGGACTTACCTTTACTAATAATCTGTCCTGGGGCACACATATCCAAAACGTTACCAGCAAAGCAAACAGAACACTTGGTTTTCTTAGACGAAACCTTGCCCTTGCTCCCAAATGTACAAGAGACATAGCCTACAAAACTATGATCAGGTCTCAACTGGAATTTGCTGCTAGCATTTGGAGCCCATATACAGTTTCAGACATTAGTAAAGTTGAAAAAATCAGAGAACTGCTGCTAGGTGGTGTTGTAGAAGATGGCGAAACCAAAGCCACGTTGGCGACATGCTAGAAGATCTGTCATGGCCAACTCTAGCCCAACGTAGGGACCAGGCCTGCCTCATATTCTTCTACAAAATCCACAATGACCTTGTTGAGATTGACAAAAACACGTACCTCCATCTGGTTGCTAATCCCAGGTCAACTCGATCCTCTGCCAAACACCCGTATCAATACAGTAGACCACTGGCTTACTCGGATTCTTTAAAATTCTCCTTTTTTCCCAAGCTTATACCGTTATGGAACTGTCTACCTATCGATATTGTTTCCTCGGAAACCGTATCCGGGTTCAAATCCAAAATCTAAATTTTTGGAACAGTCTGCTACATGATGTTGTTTTTTCTCATGTAGCAGACACCCACTTCTTGTAAATAGTTTTAGTGGCAAGTCTATCTTTGGTCTTTTTCAATATCCTTGTGTAAAATATTAGTACCACATATATATGTTGTTTTTTTTGTTCATAATTATGTACTTGATCAACGCAACTTGCCACCATATTTCCTGTCATAATGCTCCGATTGGAGCGTGCACAGTATCGATAGATAGATAGATAGATAGACATGTAATCTGTACCCCGCTCGACATTGAAAAGCGACCGTGTGTTGTCGGCAAAATACGACATTGGAGGCGATTGTTCATTCACTTGCCGTTTCAATGTGATGTCGTGGTCATCTAGTTCCTTCCAATGTGCAGTTCGTGTTTATCCTCTGAAGTGGGTGTCTTTGTAGCGGATTTGACCGTTCCAAGGCGGTACGTTGGATGTCATGCTTCCTTGTGGCGTACGTATTTCACGATTGGTTGTTGTGGTGGTATCTTGGACTTGCGCTGCTGTGTGTGCACTATCGGAGTGCACAAACGTTGAGTAATTTTATCAAATAAAATGTTACGTTCGGTTGGCATAAACAAATTATATTAACTAATAGTTTACATCAATTTTAGGTATATAAGCAGTGTAAGAGGATTGGAACGAAATATCACAAATTCAATATCTTAAACAGCACCTGAGTGAGACACACTGTGACAGGGCCCTTAATCTGCCACATATGGGGTCAGTTTCACTTCGTACAACTATGTAGCCACAAATACAAGCCCCTTTGCCCTTTCTCCAGTTACAGTCACATATCAGAAGCTAGATTGGCCACAAATACAATAAGACCCGTTTCTACAGTTACAGCAGTCAAATGCATGGTGTTTCGTTCGTACCCCTGGAAGGTTCCCTGGAATGATAACTACGTCAAATCACATATACCGCGTTAATTGGGGTTAATTGGGGTTAATTAGCGCGTGCATCCCAGATGGTACTCTAATCAATATATACAAGTGCATTTTATAAATGATTGCATAAATAGAGGATCTTACATGGTGATGATTTAATATGATATGTATTTAACGAGTTTACTGATTTCGTAAGAAACGAAACTATGCTTATGCCTCGTTCATTTCGAGATAAGTCAGTGAAATATCACGTTAAATCAATAAAACTGTGTGTGCGTGCGTGTGTGGGTAACTTTATTGAGAATAAAATAGTTTATGCTTATATTATCATATTGGGGTCAAAGCAATAAAAAGACGTATTTATAATTGGGAGGTGGTTGGGTGGAGGTGCGCGGGGGTTTGGGAGGGGGGGGGGGGGTAGAGGTTACGGGCGAGGCGGGCACAAAGCATACCCCCACCACCACCACCACCACATACTATACCCCTTGGTCGGCAACATTTTTGCACCACTATAGTACTAGTGTTATTAAACTCCAGTCATTTTTATAAATATAGATCTTACACGAGTGATAATTCAATATACACATTAAACAAATTTACCGATTTTATAGAATCACTAAAATCGTTTAATAAATATCATTTTAAATCATCATTCAATAACATGTAAGATAATCTATATGTAAATCTAACTGACCTATTGTTTCTTGGATGGTTATTCCTTTGTATGAAAACAATGAATGTACCACCTAACGGGGTGTCATGTAGGGACGTCCGTCCGTTCGTCTGTTGGCCACCCTCTTGTTCTAAATGCCGTTCCCTGCATTTCCACTAATGTAAATTGGGAATGGAAAAACAACAAAACCGCAAAGTAAATTAGATTCATTTATCATATATAGAATAATTCAAGAAAACATTATCATACATAATGTACACGTGAACACATGTGACATAAACAGAATTGTCATACACTGTCAACAAAATGGCAACACACACATGCTTCATATCTGCACAAACGTAATACATTGCTTAACCCTTACACCGCTATCTTAATTTTTTGTCGTCTGCTGTTTATTTCCTATTTTCCATTTTTATCATCAAAAATATGATTTGACAGCCCTTCAGAATCATTTCCATTGGAAATGATTCTGAAGTGCTGCCTTTACATGTTTTTATTGAGAAATAAGGCAATATATAAAAGCAACAGCAGACGACAATTGTTGTGTGTAGCGGTCTAAGGGTTAATATTGTGTGAAACGGCTTGTAAGCCGTTTGTTTGACAGCTGAGTATTAGTAGATCAGAAGGACCACAGACGTACGGACGGAACCTCAGCACTGTAGTGTATTGGATCACTTTAACAAAGACATGCGTTATATTCAAGTAAATGCTGTCAGAAACTGCGATAAGCAGAGGAGATAATTTGGGTGGCGATACATGAACCAGAAAGCAGACATTTTTAAATTTCTTTTATGTTGTTGTTGTGAAATGATAATACTACAGCAAGTATATAAATCATTCCTCACTATATACGCTGGTGTAATTAATTTTAATAACATTATTTAGTAACCATCGTTTGAAAACATATGGAGCCCCATAGGGGACATGCATTTTTTTTATGAATTCGTTCCCTCAATTTAAAAATTCGTTCCCACGAATTAGCATTTCGTTCCCTCGAATTAACAATTCGTTCCCATGAAATGACAATGTGTTGCCTCAATTTAACAATTCGTTACCTCGAATTAACAATTCGTTCCCACGAAATGACAATTCGTTCCCTCAATTTAACAATTCGATCCTCGATCGAATTAACAATTCGTTCCACAGATATAACAATTCGTTCCCGCGGGAACGAATTGTTATTTCGTGGGAACGAATTGTTAAATTGAGGGAACGTTAAATTGAGGGAACGAATTGTTATTTCGTGGGAACGAATTAATAAAAAAAAAAATTACGTCCCCTGCCGGGCTCCGTGAAAACATATTTTTAATACGTATTGTAAACATTTTTTGCTACATATCCCCGATGTTTTTCCAGGGAGACGTATAAGTAAAATTGGGTTGAGAAATACGATACAAATCTTCAAATAAACTCTTTTTTCCTAATCCATTTTATTACGTTCTATGCCTATCTGAGAACCAGCCAGTGCCTTTAAATTCTGCCATTAAATCACGATTCTACCGCCGACAAGTGTGTGTGTATGCTTTAACAGAAATATTTTACAAAAGGAAAGCCCAAAAATAGCGATATAGACATGTAGCCCATTCCACGAAAATAGCTTAAATGCTTATCTACATACATGCACTTTGCGGGAGTAATTATTTATTTCAGTGTGCTGCAATTTATTATTTCATAAAGAACGAACTCTTATTTATATTTGTAAATTGTATGTAAACTGATGCAACATTAAAGGTACATGCCCACTCAATGGGCACAAACTGTTCGTTATATCAGAGACATCATCTGAGACATTTTCTGGCAAAAGAAACATTAATTCACCATTACCCCACGTATTGACTGTCATTATTATACATTTTATATGAAACGAAAATTTCCACACTGTTATCAAGGGCGATAACCGTGTTTCCTTAAAATGTTAACGGACATTACTATTTATTCTCTGTATTTATTTTTTGATGTGCAATGATCATACTTTATAATCTGTCTAAAATATTATTTTTTCAGGTGACGCATTTAATTAGTATAAGTAATTAAAAAATAGCATGCCTCATTTGCATATGAAAATAGCCTGATATCACCGAGCGTCACTATCAGTAAAATAAATATTACTAATATAAATGATTATATCTGTATTCCGGGCACTCGTAGATTTTAGACCTGGTGGAATAGTGACACAATTGTTAGTCGTCTGCTGATAATTCATATTTTGTCTTTTCTCCCAGTAAAAACATGGTTTTGCAGCATTTTACAATCATTTCCATTGGAAATGATTCTAAAGTGCTGCCAAACCAAGTTTTTGATGAGAAAAATGGAAAAATACAAAATGTTCAGCAGATGGCATGTACCTTTAAGAACAATATAATAGTCATTGTTTTGACTAGAAACTATGTTATGTCACTAAAGAAAAATATTAATTAATTAATGCATAAATTGAAATTGTTCCCTCAAAGTGCACTTAGGTATATAATACATGCATGTACCAAGTAGCGTGAAGTTGGCTCTGACATCGAACATCCCCCATGTACCATATTAAATTATCACTCATGTAAGATCCACTGTCGAAGTCAGTCCTATAAATAGACTACCGAACCTGGAAAATCACGAGTAACTTCCCCTACAGCTACGTCCGACGTCCGTGGCATCATCAGCATTTGGATTGGCCGAGTTCGTCACTTTGATACCACTTTGCTTATGTTGCATGACCAAGGTGTATGATCACGTGGTACTAACAACAACAACAAGTACCGATTCAAAGTACGTATTCTTTTATAGTGTCCTTATTATGCAACTGATTTTTATGAAATATGGCGCATCAAACGCGTCTTGTTAAGCTGCATTTGGTGGTCTCTGTATTTCCGCCCAAACTTCTCCGACACGGAAATCGATTCTTCGCAAAAACGACATAAGTCGGTGACAAACTCCATAGACCACCAAATGCAGCTCATGAAGACGCGTTTGCTGCGCCATATTTCATCAAAATCCGTTGCATATTAAGGAAACTATCAAATAATACTTACTTTAGAGTGGGCGACGTTGTTGTTATTGTAACCACGTAATCATGTACCTTGATGACGCCAAGCCGACAAATTCAGCCATTTTTAACATCAATGCTCTCAGCACCAGAGGAATACCGGCGGACGCTCAGTCAATCATCGTGGACTCATGACGCAAGTCCACCAAACGACAATATGACAGTTATATCCGGAGATGGATTTCATTCTGTGGGGAACACTATAATCCCATTCAGCCCATTGTAAATATGATATTGGCCTTTTTGACAGTCCTATCGCGCAAAGGACTGAAATACAGCGCATTTCAGACAGCCAGGCGCCCGTTTCATTAAACTTCTTACGACTAAAATGTTCGTAAGTTCAAATTTAAGATCGTCTGTAAATTTCAATTTATGGATTTACATTGATTGAGCATAGGCTGCATATGCAGCATATGCTCAATACATGTAAATCCAATAATTGTTTGCAAGAAAACATTGTTAATGTGAAATTTACAGACTATCATAAGTTTGCACTTACGAACATTTTAGTCGTAAGAAGTTTAGTGAAACGGGCCCCAGATCTGCTATTAACAATGTTGTGCTGATTTGCGGTAATATTGATTACAGCAGTAATTTGTTGCTAAAACGATTCATCAAAGGTATATATCTGCGACATACCAGTCTACCAAGATACAATTCCATATGGGACGTAGATCTATGTGGTGATACAATTTTTAGCTTGTCAAACTTAGTTGACTTTATTGCAGTTGTCGTGTAAACTGTGTACTTTGTTTATGTTAGTGACAGCTCAGCGTTGTCAAACGCATTTAATCGAGCTGTCAGATATTGTTGTTTTTTTTCAAATTCAGGGTGTGTTATTAAAACCTCTCATTTACTGAAACAGACAAAACCGGGTCACCACTTAGAAGATATCCAGCTGCAACAGTATGATCAGAACAAATCTCTATGCCGGAATCCCACTATTCCTACTATACAGGAATATTTAGTGCGTACTCAGGCCATTTCGGAATGGAGAAAATAAGCTTTTGTTGAGCACGCAAATACCACACAAAGCTGTGAGCAATCAGTAGCATATTTCACCAACATTGCAAAGTATACTTTGATGGAGAAATTTTCAATTTAAAGATAAATTTATTAATTTTTATTACACTGAATTTATTACATTATCACAGTCATTTTGGCTTTGATAATGTAATAAATTCAGTATAATAATACGTGTAATCATCAAATATATGCAGTCGTTAGTTCTATATGAAATAAAGCATTTCGGGAAAAATAAATGATTAATCCCTCAAAGTATGCTTTGCTAGATAAGTATCCTTTGCAATTTTGATGAAATCGGCTACAGACCGTGTCTCGGTGGGTGAAGTCAGTTCTCCTTAAGGCTGGTATTGCCATGCATTTAACCCTTTCCCTGATAGAGACGACTTTTCACGCCTCTGCAGAAGATGTCTTTAGGAAACATTGTGGGAAAAGGAGAAATTGCTTGTAACAATTAATTTCTCCTTTTCCCACAATGTTTTCTACTCTTTCAGATAATTTAACAATCATTTGACCCAGCATTTGATTCTTTTATCCAGATGTTTTCGATTTGGAAGAGTCCAAATATCGCAAAACAGGGAAAGGGTTAATATGGTGCACACAGTACAAGGGCAACCTCAGTGTCGACGGCTCTGCAGAAAGGGGTGTCTATTCAAACGATCATAAAGACTGCAGGATTAAACAATGCCAGCACTTTTCAGCAATTTTACAATAAGGAATTGTCGAAACTAATTCGGTTCAGAGGGTTATATTGGGCATGTAAAATATGAGTACATGCATATACATGTAGTTGTTTGTGTTTGTTAAGTTTCATATGACTGGTAACTGAATGCTTAACATTTATTATGTTCATGTAACGTATTAATTGTTAATTTCACGGTAGTAATTACATTCTGTCTGAAGAATCAACTCTAAAGTATCTGTGGGGCCCCAAAAGGGGTTATACAGTTGATACAATTGAATGATTAAAGGTACATGCCCACTCAGTAGGCACAAAATGTTCTTTCTAGGAATTAAATAAGTGTATAATTGTGTCACTATTCCACCAGATCTAAAAATTACAAGTGCCCGCTATACAGATATAATCACTTAGTAATACTTATTTTACTGATAGTGACGCGCGTTGGTATCAGACTATTTTCATATGCAAATGATGCATGGTATTTTTTTTATTATTTATACTAATTAAATGCGTAACCTGAAAAAATAATATTTTCGACAGATTATAAAGTATGATAATTGCATATCAAACAAGAAATGCGTCTGTCGAACGCGGATGCCACCTGCAGCATATTTGAGAAACTGTGACAAAGTGGTTAACCGAAAAGTGTGACGGACGGATGGACGGACAGACGGACGGTCCAAACACTATATGCCACCCGTTTCTTCGAAACCCGGTGGCATAAAAATAAATACAGAGAATAAATAGTAATGTCCGTTAACATTTTAAGGAAACACGGTTATCGCCCCTGATGTCCGTGTGCAAAGTTATGTCTGATATAAAATGTATAATAATGTCAATCAATACGTGGGGTAATGGTGAACGTTTATTTTGCCAGAAAATGTCTCGGATGATGTCTCTAATATAAAGAACACTTTGTGCCTACTGAGTGGGCATGTACCTTTAAACGAAGCTTACCTTAGGGAAGGTGAAGTTTGATCCAGATTTTATCAACTGCAAACCACTTTGGGGGTCACACACCCGCCCTTACCCACCCTAGGGAGCGGGTTTGATTCTTCATTCACCCTGTAGCAGATCCTGGACGCACGGACGCGTGTCCAGCTATCTGTTGATGCTCTAAAGACTGATTTGGTCCTGCGGCAGCTATGCGATCTCTGTGTGACCCCCAAAGTGGTTTGCGGTTGATACAATCTGGATCAAACTTCACCTTCCCTAAGGTAAGCTTCGTTTAATCATACAATTAAAAACTACATCATCATGTGATTTGTTTCTGGCACCTGTGGTTTCACTTTATACAAGTGGAAGCTACTCGAGATATTCCAGGTTCAATAACATATTTATAAGACAGGTACTATTATGTGGCTGTGACTATATAAATGGGGTGTATGGGTTTTTGCGACCAGTGTAGATCCAGATCAGACTGTGCCACCGGCCGGAACAGTCTGATCTGGATCTGCACTGTTCACTATTCAATCAATGGATCATTGATCATGCTTTTAACAAGCAATATAGATCACTATCAGTCCACGGGAGCGTTCTAGTGGATTACTATCTAGACTGGTCATAAAAAACATAATCCCCATTTCTTCAGTCAGAGTCACATACTATAAAGGCCTAAAGAAATTGGGCTTATGGGTTTGTGACCAGTTTAGCTCCTGGTCAAATATCACTCTCCTGTAGCGTGATAACGACCTAAATTGCTTGTTAGAAACATGAGGGGTGTTTCACTGATGGAATGGCGGACAGTGCAGATCCAGATCTGACTGTGCGGATGCACAGGCTGATCTGGATCTACACGGGTCGCAAAACCTTAACCCCCGTCACAGCCATATAATTATAATCCCGGGCCCAGCCCTCCGACTCTACACGATGTTATTATTTTGACACTGTGTCCGCAGTTGAGCTTTCCCCTCAGTAGAGTCTATGTACAATATTCTAGCCACGTCCTCCCGTCCTATACTTCGTAACGCTGCATCAGGTTACCGATCGTGGATACGTTCTGGCGTTTCCAGTCGTGCATCATCCGCTTAAAGCCGCTGTTCCTTTCACCGCCCTTCGTTTTTATCTCGAACTGGGCAATTGTGCTGTTGTCGTAACCTAACAACAATAAATTGGTATAATAATGGTTGATATTTTTGTTGACAAATTTGCATATTTAATGGTTGATCTTTTGTTGAATTCAACAATTGTTGTAAAACATTTCTTGATAACAAAAAAATCCATTATTATTGTGCAATGCAGGGTTACTCATATTATTGTATTTAAATTAATGAAACAAGTGTCTGTAATGGTAAACACTTAATTTGTTATACTAGTATGTGGCATAGGATCATCATGTCACAGCTAAAGGACGTTATGTTTCACAATTTGTGCTTCCTGTCACAATAATAGAGGAAACTAATTACTAAATTATCTCCCCTGTTTATCACTATTCTATGATATACATTGTAATATTATAAGAAAATAAAAACGGGTCCCACAACAGTCCTACTTAAAAGGAAACAAGAGGAGAATAGCCACACTTGCGGTAAATTGATTATGTTATATAGGAAAAATCAATGGCGGTGACCCACCATTGATATGCAAATTTGTCAAGAAAGGTCTATGCCAGAATTGGTCTATGTCCTATGGTCTATGGCAGAGATGTTACAAATACTACAGTACTCTGTCAATGTGTATGATCACGTGGTACCAACAAAAACAACAAGTACTGAAACTTCCAGAATTCATCTGATTCAAAGTACATATTCTTTTATATTGTCCTTATTACCTAACGGATTTTGATGAAATATGGCGCATCAAACGCGTCTTGTTAAGCTGCATTCGGTGGTCTATGTATTTTCGCCCAAATTTCTGTCGTTTTTGCGAAGAATCGATTTCAGTGTCTCCGACACGGAAATCGATTCTTTGCAAAAACGACATAAGTCTGTGCCAAACTCCCTGGACCATCAAATGCATCTCACGAAGACGCGTTTGCTGCGCCATATTTCATAAAAATCCGTTGCATATTAAGGAAAATATCAAATAATACTTACTTTGGAGTGGGCGTTGTTGGTGTAACCACGTGATCATGCACATTGAATATACTGTTACCTCCTGTAACCGTACGCTTCGGTATTGTTATACGGTGCAGCATTTCCGTCATACGGTGCAGACAGGGTATACATATGCCTATTCCACGCTCAATGCATAATAATTCCACAAAGCCAGACGTCAGGAATAATTCTGTACATCAATGCCTCAAACCTGGGTTTGAGGAGCCGGGTTTGATGTATCATATTAGCAACATGTATATACAGTGTCTACTCCGTATCACGGAAACTCTGCACCGTATCACAATATCGACGACAGTGACATAGAGGGCAACTTACTAAATATTGAACGTACTTATTGTACAGTTTTCTTACCTATTTCTCTAGCTAAGATTTTCCAGCCGTCTGAATGTGGGTTACATAGACACTTTTCTATTTCTTTCCGTTTTCCGTGCGGTAAATCCCGAACTTTTGATATCATAGAATCTATAAATAGAACGGACATTGAAGAAATGTAAACAAGACACTGGCTTATAATACGTTCTGAGTAGGTTCTCAAAATTTGTACTCGAAATCAGGTAGTTTGATTGGCCGAGTCTGAGCACAGCTCAGCCTCGACCAATCACACTTCCAGAATTCGAGCGGGAGAACGGTGTGCGCACTCAATATGTTTTATAAGCACAGGCAATACCGGCTAATTTTCTATCGTACCAATTTCCATGTCTGTCTACAGGTACTTCGAAAGAAGTGGACTCCACAGAAACTATACAAGTTACATGTACATGTAGTATGTATCTGTGATAGATGATAGAAGAAAACATCCCCGGCGGCAGATTGAAGAAACTCCGCCAATCTTCTTAACCGAACCAACGGGTACACACACGGACGGACGGATGGACGCACATACGAACGGACACACCATCTAAGCACGATATGCCTCTAGGCTCTACCGAGACCGGTGGCATTAAAATGAAGGCTATTCATCGACAAAAGTGACACAATTTATGTACAGCGCTCTTATAAGTAGCGTATTGGCGTATTTTACGCAAATATGTTAGCTGAATACGCAATGATGATCAAATGTTGGAGTACAAAATACGTACAGCAATGTGAAAATATTGATTTTCAAATTGAGTAGTGAAAACACTGTCATAAAGTTGAAAATCTCTAAGTTGACCTGCAAAATAATTCACATGTAAAGTAAAATACGCAATGATTTTGAAATCAGGGGGTATAGTACGCTTTAGACACAAAGCTTATCTGGAGCTCTGTACGTATCGAGCCACATACACCACCGCCTGCGCAAAACTCACCTGTACATGTATTTGAATTTATTTTTATTTAAAAAAATACTCGAAAAAACCCAAGCAGCTTGGTTGGCTGAGCCTGAGCTGTGCTACAGCTCAGACTCAGCCAATCAAGCTGCTCGGTTGCGAGTTGATATTGCCAATAGATGTTCAGCAAAGATGACATATTAACGCAGGCGGATGTGTACATGAGGGCCAAAGTGGTGTTGGTATTGATATATTATACAATATACCAGCAGGGCTCCAGATAAGGAATTAGTAATTGAGTATTGTTACTCAATCATTTCTGAAGCAATTGGGTATAACACAATTTTAATTGGGTAAAATTAAATCACACTACTGTTTACACATCAACAGACAGCACTTATTGAATAGTTTGTTTCGAAATGAAAACATATCTTGGCATTTCATTAGAATTGTCTCCTTGGAGACAATTCTAATGAAATGCCAAGATGTGTTTTCATGGAAAATAAGAGAATATGCTATATAGGTGGTCTGTTTATTGTTTTCTGCAGCATGATAAAGGTAGCACAATTGTTCTCATTGCTTTTTGATACTCACGACTTGAGTCTTCTGATTTCAATTGGGTTTTTGGCAATTTTAATTGGGTATTTACGCAAATACGCAGCTTATCTGGAGCGGTGATACTAGTAATGAAGACATATTGATATATTATGCAGTATAATTGCCAAAAAAGTATCAACGCCAGTGGCGTAGCCAGGCATACGCACGTACGCACGTGCGTACGAGAAAAAATAAAATAATTAAAAAAAAAAGGCTTATTTTTCGAAATATGCAATAAAATCTTGGGGTGGTGGGGGGGGGGTTGCTATTGAGTCTGGAACAGAACGCATTTTGTATCAAACGTACATGTCGATTACAAGCAAATGGTGCCGTAAATAATGCAGGAAAACGCGTTAGATAGGATTTCCGTTTCAAAATAAATCCGGACCCCCCTAGCACTCTCCCTCACTTCGCTAAGTCGACGTCGACGAGTGAGCCATGCTCACCCAATGTTCTACCATAGCCAAGTTTTCCACTCAATCTACGCACCACGCAGCCGGTCCACTAATGCAAATCATGTATCCTTCCGCCAGACAAATCGCATCATAACCATCCGTGCATTAACAAATAGTTCTTTTATAGAGAAGGCGATACCATAGAATATTCGCTATGTGACGAATCAGTCCACGTGAGGCAAACAGCTGTCAGGAACAAAATCTAACTTCAAATGTGGAATTTTCCGAATGTGTGTTACACTTTTCCATAAGTCCGTCCTTCGTGCTGCTGACAAAATAGAATGGCGCGAAAGAGTGGGCAAAGCCTTAACACAGTTATAACGGAGAACTACGGTATGTGTATTGTACAACAACAATGGTTCCTGTGTCTTGAAAATGGCAAAAAGTGCACTCCACGACCAGCAGTGTAAAAATTCAACACCACACAACATAAAAAAAGCTATACAAAAGCAGTACAAGCCCCACAAAACACATCCACCCTCATCAACATTGCAAAGTATACTTTCCTAGCAAAGTATACTTTGAGGGAGAAATTTTCAATTTTAGAATAAATTTATTAATTTGTATTATACTGAATTTATTACATTATCACAGCCAATTTTGGCTGTGATAATGTAATAAATTCAGTATAATAATTCTGCATAGTTTTAATCATCAAATATATGCAATCGTTAGTTCTATATGAAATAATGCATTTCGGAAAAATCAATGATTGCTCCCTCAAAGTATACTTTGCTAGGAAAGTATACTTTGCAATTTTGATGAAATCGGCTACAGATGACCGCGGTCCGCATGTAGATGATGATAAACGTGATGTTTCAAGTCAGTCTATCAGAGCTCCAAATAAGCTGCGTATTTGCGTAAATACCCAATTAAAATTGCCAAAAACCCAATTGAAATCAGAAGTAGCGAGTATCAAAAAGCAATAACAAGGAGACAATTCTAATGAAATGCCAAGACATGTTTTCATTTCGAACAAACTATTCAATACTTGCTGTATGTTGATGTGTAAACAGTAGTGTGATTTTATTTTACCCAATTAAAATATTGAAATACCCAAATGCTTCAGATATGAAGATTAATAATTCCTTATCTGGAGCACAGGTCTATTATTGCAGAGATAATCCAATTTGCAAAAAAAAAAAAAAACCGCACCAGTTTACGCTACAATGAATCTTGACAACTATGGTTCCGCCTTGGAACGGTCAGTGAATAGAAACGCCGAACCCAACTCTAACGTTCGATGCCAATTAAGGAAATACAAATGATTGATGGAAGCATAGCGGTGATAGTTGTCTATGAACACATATTTATTAATTTAGAATTTGCTATGAAAAGATTGTTAAAGAAATAAATAAAAAAGTGGCGCCATGTTTTCCAGGGATGTGCACAAACTAATTTTTATTTCCTCATTTCTTTCATAAACATTATACATAAATGGACGCCCACTTTAAATGAAGTGAGAATTATTTAAATTTAATATTTCACACAAAGGGCTACATATGTTACTGTAACTGGATACATGGGGCTTATGGGCTTTGCGACAAGTGTAGATCCAGATCAGACTGTGCATCCGCACAGTCTGATCAGGATCTGCACTGTTCGCCATTCCATCAATGAAACACCGCCATGCTTCTAACAAGCAATATAGATCGTTATGAGGTTACATGAGTCACACGTTGAAGTAACGGACCGAGGTCTATAAATACATTAAATATGCATAAAAGCATCAATAAATGAAGAAAAAAAATAAGGCTAAGTATGGAATATATGGAGGGGGTAAACAAAATATTTTTTTAGCTTATTGTTTTTCTTCATTTATTGAATGGAGGGGTAAAAAAATAATATTTTTAGCTTATTATTTTTCTTCTTTTATTGATGCTTTTATGCATATTTAATGTATTTATATACCTCTGTCCGTTACTTCAAACTCTGAGGAATGTGCTATTTGATCAGGAGCTACACTGGTCACAGATCCCATAAGCACCATGATTTCTCAGTTTTAAGTTTTTATTTCCATGATGTCTCCAGTCACTCAATAGCATATAACAAAATTCGCTATTCCATTGTCTGTTAACCCATTTCATGCTGAGGATACACAATTTTGTTTGTGGAAAATCCTAAATATTATATTTATATGAGCTCAGAAATATATGTCGTGACCACCATTTGAACCGTCTCATCGAGACGGTTCAAATGAGTGGTCACAACATATATTTTCATTGAGAAATAACAAACATAAAAATAAAATATTTTAAAAATTTCGTACCCATAAAGGTGTATTCCGAATGTAATGGGTTAAACTGAATCACCGGGTGAGGATAATGGTACACGTGACACTATGTATGCGACTGTTACTGGAGAAATGGGGCTTATGAGATTTATGACCAGTGTACCTCCTGATCAAATATCACATTCATGTCGCGTGATAACGATCTATATTGCTTGTTAAAAGCATGAAGGTTTCATTGATGGAATGGCGAACAGTGCAGATTCTGATCAGACTGTGCGGATGCACAGTCTGATCTGGATCTACACTGGTCGCAAAACCCGTAAGCACATTTTCTCCACTCACAGCGACATATATCCTTTGATCTTTAATCGGTTTTATAAAAGGTTTAAGATGCAATAGGGGAGATACGGTTTCGTTTTTTGGAGGATAACATTACGTGGGAAATCGATAGTCAGACGCAGTACCAGTTCGTACGCCGTAATTTTCTTGACATCATCTGACATTAATTAATATTTGTCACATCACCAATATTATGATCTAACGCGAAGGGGACTCGATCTGCGCGCAGCAGATGCGCGTTTTTGGATATGTGAACAGCAACAATAGTTGATTTCGCATTAATTCAGTCAGGTATTATTTTTAGCATAACTTTATAATTCCATCGATTTTTATGAAATAGCCTGCATTTAAAACGCACGGGTCGCGAAAAGGGGTGTTATATTCTAGACTGCTGACACGACACTTTCCTGATATTTCCAGCCAGTTCCTCAAATAGTTCGGAAAAAGAAATTTGGCGTGATGAAGTTATCAAAACTGTCCCGAAGAGTTTGAGGGTCTGGCCTATTTCACCAACATTGCAAAGAATACTTATCTAGCAAAGTATACTTTGAGGGAGAAATTTTCAATTGAAGGATAATTTTATTAATTTTTATTATCCTGAATTTATTACATTATCACAGCCAAAATGGCTGTGATAATGTAATAAATTCAGGATAATAATTCTGCATACTTGTATTCATCAAATATATGCAGTCATTAGTTCTATATGAAATAATGCATTTCGGGAAAAATAAATGATTACTCCCTCAAAGTATACTTTGCTAGATAAGTATATTTTGCAATTTTGATGAAATCGGCTACATGAATACTACACACATCTTCGCGGTCCCTGCGGCTGCGCATTATTTCATCAAATTCGACGGAATAATTATCATAAACTATCCATGTACTTATCGCTTCGAGGCGAAATCAGCTGCACTTTACACTTGCAAACCGTGTCAACGGCCATCAAGGATTTGGAAACTAATAATATCACTGAAAGAACGCAATGTGACGAGACATCCCAGAGCCGCTAAATAGATAATACCAGTGGCGGATCCATCATTTCGCCCAAGTTGGGGGGGGGGGAACAGTCTAAATTCGAACGACGACTAATTTTCTGTACATAATGCTTGTGATAAGACACGCTGTGACGAGATATTCCGAATGGGCTAACTATAATATGTGGACCTTGGTCGCAAACTTGACTTTTATTTTGTTTACAGAATCAGGCAGCTTCTCAATGGCAAAACAAATCTGGAACCCTGACAGGAGCGGAGGCCCGGGCAACCCCACTGAATCCGCCACTGAATACTGTTTAAGAAATATCACAATTTAATATTCTACATTGTATTTATTAAATACGTACACGTGTAATTTTTCGGTGAATCATTTTCCACATAAACCCCACTGTCCGCCCCAGATGCCTTTGAATATTCAACATCCTCGTGCGGGTCACGTGCCTTGTGACTTCGCTTGGCCTGCATACGGCGCCAGTGTTTGTAGATGACGTAGGCGACCAGGCCGACGACAACGAGGCCCAGTAGGGAGCAGTATACGGGGATAATGCTGCCGCCGTCGGCGGCGTTGTCGTGGTATAGTACCCGCGGAGTAGACGTGTTGTAGGAGTACTTCGGTCGAAGCCCCGCCCCCGCGTTTACGCCTGCAATAGAAGGAGAATTAAAGAAAAATTAATAACGAATGTGTGTAATACGTCTACAGTCTCTATTAAGACTTTGTGATATTGGTAACCGACAAGGGAAAGGGACCAGATGGGTCGTTTAATGCAAAAAGCGTAAAGAGTGTAATTTCACAAAAATACCATAATCTGACATTTTCCCATTTTCTTTAAGCTAATGCGCAGGCTGTTCTGGATCATCACTGATCGCAAAAACCCATAGGCCCCGTTTCTCCAGTCACAATCGCATACATCTGATATGGCTCTGTGATATTTTAGGCAGTTTTCGATTAAATAAAATTGCCGGGTATGGAAATTTATTTGAGCCTGTAAGCTATTCCCACCCTTAAAAGTGCATGCCCACTCAGTAGGCACAAACTATTCTGTATAGGAATTAAATAAGTGTATAATTGTGTCACTAGACCACCAGTTCTAAAAAGTTACGAGTGCCCGCTATACAGATATAGTCATTTAGTAATGTTTATTTTACTGATAGTGACGCGCGTTGGTATAAGGTTATTTTCATATGCAAATGAGGCATGATATCTTTTTTACATATTTATACTAATTAAATGCGTCACCTGAAAAAAGTAATATTTTTGACAGATTATACAGTATGATCATTGCACTTCAAAAAATAAATACAGATAATAAATAGCAATATCCGTTAACATTTTAAGGAAACACGGTTATCGCCCCTGATATCAGTTACGTCTGATATAAATGTATATATATAATAATGCCAATCAAAACGTGGGGCAATGGAGATGAATGTTTATTTTGCCAGAAAATGTCTCAGATGATGTCTCTGATATAAAACATTTTGTGTCTACTGAGTGGGCATGTACCTTTAAATATAAGATCAACCAAATGAAAATGCATGCCTGTGCATTCGCCAATGAAGCGGCTATAGGCTGTGCAGATCAGCTGATCTCTGTGTTTTCGATATGTACACCTGAAAGATGTTAGGAAAATACAATTAAGTTGTTTTTCAACAGCCCCTGGTTATATAATCACGAGCGAGACGGGACAACTCATTTTAACAGTCCCTGGTTATATAATCAAGTTGGGACGGGACGTATCATTTCAGTAGTTGCTTGTTATAGAATCAAGTTTGGACGGAACCTATCATTTCAGCAGCCAGTTGTCTGGCACTGGCGGAATGGCGAACAGTGCAGATCCTGATCAGACTGTGCGGATGCACAGGCTGATCTGGATCTACACTGGTCGCACAACCCATAAGCCACATTTCTCCAGTCACAGACACATATGAGATTTGCAAATCGTTTATGCAGGTTCACAAATGATATCCCTGTTAAATGAAGCGAAATGCACAGTCCCGGCTGAATATGAATGCTCGCAAGGGGATGATTTTGTAGCTAACATGGCAGAATATGCGAGGTTTTATTCACAAACATAACATCGTGTATATATGTGGCTGTGGCTGGAGAAAAAGGGCTTATGGATGTTATTGATGACCACTGTAGCTCATGATCACATAACACACTCAAGTAGCCTGATAACGATCTGTATTGCTTGTTAGAAGCATTGTGCGTGATTCATTGATGGACAGACTATGGACTAGCGAACGGTGCAGATCCTGATCTGACTGTGCGGATGCACATGCTGATCTGGATCTACACTGGTCGCAAAGCCCATACGCCCCATTTCTGAAGTCACAGTCACATATAAGTGTGCGTTGTTATGCGTCAATCTCATGGTTTCATCATCGGAGTTATCGACCCTGTCTGGGTTTTTGTGCGGTCTCTCAGAGAACCGAATCACACCCCGAAATTTGAGCCGACATCTAACATGAGTCAAAATTACGTCATCATATTGTACATACATGTAATCGTATGTTATTAACATTATCTGCAGTTATTTTGGAAGTCAGTAGAATCATTTCCTAATTTCTATAACACATCGAATACGATTAATTACACAGTTTATATAAAATACGCATGGCGTAACATTTATGGACTATTTATTTTGTATTATGATTAATAACAAAATGTATCTTTAAGTTACACTGACTATTTAAGTGACACTATTTTGCGATTGTTTTTTTTCTAGTACCGAACTACATTTATTTCTCACTCGGTAGTATTTCTAGAAACTAACGTGTTAGTTTGGACGGACTATTTTTATGTTGAGGCGTTTTCTGACGGAATGATTTTTTTTTCTGCACATATAGCTGTTTTGTGAGTGACTATTTTCATAAATGGCTCTATATATCAGATTGATTATGTCATGTATAGAAATTATATTTTCATGAAGTAACAGTATATGTTGGCTATTACATGTGGCAGTGCAGAGTATATATAGACGGTATATGTGTGACCGATTATCTTCATGTATAAATATTAAATAGTATACATGTATATCAGAATTTCATGAAATATATTTACAAAAGTTACGATAGATTCCGTAAATAACGTCGAAAGTTGACGAAATTTTCATAGCAATTGAATTCCGCATTTGCTGTAAAAGTTTCGTCATCTTTCGACATCACTTACTGAAAATATCACAGTTTATGTAAACATATTTCACGAAAAATCGCACATGTTCTTATGTACAAAATCGCATTTGTTGCGCATATTACATCTAACCGATTTCCTCCTGCGCCAGAAGTTCTATGAAATTAATAATTCAGCGCCAGCTTATTGCACCGACAGAATACCACATGATATATTCGTTTGATACTTAATGTGTTCTACAGACCTTTGAACACTTTGATCTTTGCAGTATCCAAAGCGGGTCGGTACGCGAGAACGCGAAACGCATGCGCAATGTAACAGTATAGCATACACATAATAACAGCGTGTATAAATCCCCGAGTATAGTTACAGTATGGTATACAGTGAAACCTCTCTAAACCGGACACCCTCCCCAGGGTGTCCGGTTTAGAGAGGTTTTACTGTAAAGCAGGCATTTGATATTTCTGAGCCATAGGTGGTTGATATGCGATCATGAACAGGCATTATCACCCGAGATAAATGACTAAGAAATTTGCGGCCGCGGGTTCAAACAGTTCCCTCGGGCCACAGCAAACGTTTGCACACGGCTGGACATGATCAAACGTTATTGTTACACTTCCAACAAAAAAAAAGATGTAATTTGAGCATTATATTCAGTATTTTCAGTACTTTTATAAAATCGTCCCATTCACGTAGATAATTTTCGGTATGAATATTCCGGGGCCGCGTCATGAACGTCATGAACGTAGTGACGTCATGAAGGCACTTCCGCGTAGTGACGTCATGACGTAGTGACGTCATCTAGGCGCGGCCCCAGAATGAGCATTGCCTAAAGCCATATGCAAACAGCATGCGCTATATATGTGCAAACAACGGAAACCATGTAACAATAGAGGTTTAGAGAGGTTCCGCTGTATATGTTCTGCCTGTAACGCAGGGCGACTTGCGTAACACCGTATGCTATATGCTAACCCGAATTTTCTGTAGTGTATGTAAGTTGGAACGCACTGCAGGTCGTCTCGAATAAGTCGCCCTGCGTTACAGACAGCAAACTCGGGTTTGGTATAAATAATGAGATATGTATTAAACGAGTTTACAGATTTCATAAGGAACGACGCTGTGCCGATGAAATCAATCAACGGGTGTAATTATTAAATCAACACAAACGTTGTATGCTATATATTGCATAAACACAACCTATACTGTACTGTTTTACATAGCAGTCTCATTTGCATATTTATTACACTAGTGTATTATGACTTTGAACTTTGCGTTAGTTGTTAAGGGGTACCGCCTCGATCAGTGTAACTGATTTCTTGTGATAGATACCTGATTACACATCGTGAATTGCAATGTTACTGATTTCTTGTGATAGATACCTGATTACACATCGTGAATTGCAATTCTACACTTATTGCATAACATCACGCAGTTGTTGTTGATTTTTCAAAGGGAATGCCGAACTGTTTGTGGGCCTCTGTGAGTTATGTTGCCATGGCACCACCATAAACAACTACTTTATGTTTCATATGTTATGTATATTACAGTATGTGCATTATTAATGTTTTGAGTGATTCTGCCAGCGACATGTATGATGTAGACCCTGGATTGTGTCTGTGACTGGAAATATGGGGCTTATGGGTTTTGCGACCAGTGTATATCCAGATCAGCCTGTGCATCCGCACAGTCTGATCAGGATATGCACTGTTCGCCATTCAATCATTGAAACACCCGATATGCTTCTAAGAAGCGATATATAGAGACTACCTATGCTAGTGTCTTGATATCAAGTTTATCAGGCAAGGCTAGGAAACGCGTAGGAATTCCGAGGCTTGCCGAGGAATTCCTACCGTTTCCGAGCCGAGTCTGATAAACTTGATATCAAAAGACACTAGCCTGGTATTCTATTTATCAGGTAACGTTTTATGCTCGAAAATGACGACAGATGACGTCGTTATCTATGGACAGAACGCGGACTTGTTTACATTGCGTCATTACACTGACATCATTCGGTAACGTCACGTGACTTCATCCGACCAATGTAACGTCAGTTTTCGCTTCGTTGTAACCCGGTTGTTTGTATCAGGTCAATGCCTGATACAACAATATGTTATCAGTCAGTACGTATTCGGCCAATACAGGGCAGGTTACCTGATAAAGATCACAGTAGTGTGCTATTTAATCATGGGCTACAAAACTCAAAGTTGTCAATAACCAAGGTGCATGATCACGTGGTTACAACAACAACAATGTGTTCCTTAATATGCAACATATTTTGATGAAATATGGCGCAGCAAACGCGTTTTCATGAGCTGAATGTGGTGGTCTATGGAGTTTGGCACAGAATTCTGTCATTTTTGCGAAGAATCGATTTCCGTGTCGGAGACACGGACAATCGATTCTTCGCAAAAACGACAGAGGTTTGGGCAAACTTACAGAGACCACCAAATGCAGCTTAACAAGACGCGTTTGATGCCCTATATTTCATCAAAATCCGTTACGTAATAAGGACACTATAAAAGAATATGTACTTTGAATCGGTACTTGTTGTTGTTGTTGTTGTTGTTGTTGTTGTTAGTACCACGTGATCATACACCTTGATAACGGCATGCTATTGATGTGACCGGCAACTTCGCTGTTATATGAATTGCAACAAAATGACGTGAAACAATAAGATTCCTAATTTTAACGCCGTATTCGGTTATTTACATTTTTGAAAATACCCGAAAATGCAATATAAATATAACGTTTAAAGTTTGCGAGGAGTCATCCGGGCCCCACGCACTATAACATACCAAATGTTGTCCGTACTATAGTAAGCGCAACAGACCATGGTTTATTCCTTAAATACATGTGGTTTGATATGATAAAACATGATTTATTGCATTTTTGAACAGTGTAGCCCCAGATCAGCATCCGCGCAGTCTGATCAGGACCTACACGGTGCGGATACACAGGCTGACCTTGTTCAACACTGATCGCAAAGCCCCATTTCTCCAGTCACAGTGACATTTGTGAATTTGTGAACAGTGTAGCAGTCTGATCTGGGGCCACACGGTCCGGGCTGCACAGGCTGATTTTGGTAAACACTGATCGCAAACCGCCATTTCTCCAGTCACAGTGACACTTGTGTTTTCTTCGCGAGGCGTCTCAAATGCCCCTGGGGCCAGTATGTACAATTTAGATGCTTTGATCTTGTTTAATATGTACTGAAAATTATCTGATCGATACCAACGAGTGGAGTATGTTACGGGACGGTGATATTATTCACAAAATACGAATCCAAGGTGCATGATCACGTGGTTACAACAACAACAACAACAACAATGGATGAAAGTGTTGAAAGCGTGCCCTCTCCACGTAAGTATTATTTTATATTTTCCTTAATAGGCAACATATTTTGATGAAACATGGCGCAGCAAACGCGTCTTCTTGAGCTGCATTTGGTGGTCCCGGGAGTTCGACACATACTTATGTCGTTTTTGCGAAGAATCGATTTCCGTGTCAGTAGACACGGAAATCGATTCTTCGCAAAAACGACAGAAGGTTGGTCCAAAGTACCGAGACCACCAAATGCAGCTTAACAAGACGCGTTTGATGCGCCATATTTCACCAAAATCCGTTGCATAATAAGGACAAAATAAAAGAATACAATACTTTGAATCGGAGAACTTCTGAAAGTTTCAGTACTTGTTGTTGTTGTTTTAAACACGTGACCATACACCTTGGAATCGGTCCATCAATGAAACACCCGTCATGTTTCAAACAAGCAACATAGATCGCTATCAGGCTACGGGAGTATGCTTGCTAATTGATAAGCAACTACACCACCGGTCACAATCCCATAAGTCCCAATGTCTCCAGTCACAGCCACAACTACGTGTGTTTACCAATCACGAAACAAAAACGTGTTCTGCAATAACCGGGACTTTTTACCAATATACGATGCCAAATCAATTAAACAGTTTTTGCTAAAGGCGAATAATAATTTTCCTGGAATATAGGAAAATAACTACTAAAACAGTTTGATTCATTAAAGGCACTGTGTTTCAGATGATGTCTGAGATATTTATTATTTGATTTTTCGCATTATGAGCTGCAAATGACGTATATCAACGAAGAGCACCATTTTATTTGATCAAATTCCAAGTCGTTAGTGTTTATTTGAGACTGGGGAAATGGGGCTTACGGTATTTGTGACCATTGTTATCAAATAGAACACGCCTGTAGCCTGATAACGATATAAATTGCTTGTTAAAAGCATCACGAGAGTTTCATTGATACAATGGCGACTAGTGCAGATCCTGATCAGACTGTGCGGATGCACAGGCTGATCTGGATCTACACTTGTCGCAAAACCAATGAGCAAAATTTCTCTGGTCACAACGAAGAACGAACGAACGAACGAACGAACGAACGAACGAACGAACGAACGAACAATTTATTGATTGGTCGATTATTTTCTATTTCGTTTATCTATTGATTGATTGCTATAAATTACAATTGATTGATTGGTTGACTGATTAATTGATTCATTGGTTGATTGTTTAGTTTAGCATTTATTAAATAACAAGACCACAACGGGTGACTGGATGTAACTCGCCAACTGAAAATAAAATTCATACCGTGGCCAACAAACGACCGACCGTCCTTGAAATATGCGACCAGGATTTGCGACCAGTGTATATCCAGATCAGTCTGTGCACTCGCACAGTCTGATCAGTATCTGCACTGTTCGCCATTCCATCAATGAAACGCCCGCCATGCTTCGAACAAGCAATACATATCGTTATCAGGCTACAGGAATATGTTATTTGATCAGGAGTAAAACTGGTCAGAAATCCCATAAGCCCCATTTCTCCAATCACAGCGACATGTGACCATCTTATATTTCAATTCTTTCAAATAAGTGGTTCCACCATGATGAAGTGTTATATTGTTTTCTTCCAAAGTCTCAACATCGAAACCTACATGACCCGCACCGGTCTGTGGTGTGTAATTTGTAACTATTCGCACCTAATTACAAACCACGTGCAACGAATAAAGGCTATCATTTGCCAACAACATGCAACAAAGGGGGCTATCATTTGCACATAACCGACATCCCAGACATTTTAATTGCGCAGTAATGACAGTGCGCATGTGCGAGAATATAGCCCGTAGTAACCAGGTAAGGACTTGTGAAGGAAGACAGACTGTTTATTACCGTGGGCAAAAGATTCATATATCGCGACTCGCCATCGGTAAAACAGGCCTTATTATCAAGGTGTATGATCACGTGGTACTAACAACAACATCAAGTACTGAAATTTCCAGAATCCATCTGATTCAAAGTACGTATTATTTTATAGTGTCCTTATTACGTAACGGATTCTGATGAAACATGGCGCACCAAATGCGTCTTGTTAAGCTGCATTTGGTGGTCTCTGTATATTCGCCCAAACTTCTGTCGTTTTTGCGAAGAATAGATTTCCGTGTCTCTGACACGGAACTCGATTCTTCGCAAAAACGACATAAGTCTGTGCCAAACTCCCTGGACCACCAAAAGCATCTCATTGAAGACACGTTTGCTGCGCCATATTTCATCAAAATCCGTTTCATATTAAGGAAAATATCAAATAATACTTTCAAGATTTCAACACTTTCAGCCACTGTTGTTGTTATGCCATGGATCTGATTGTGCAAAGAGGAAATATAGACTTATGACGTATCCAGCTAACACACATATGTAACACTATGTGACTGATGCACCAAACAAAATGTGGCTTATTTAGGTTACCATCATTGAGGTACACTTTGGGGTACATTTGTTGTTATTTTGTCAGCAAAATGAAAGAGTTGGGAAACTGGAAAATAATCTAACACTGAATTATACTTCTTTCAACTGAAGTGAGATTTGTTTGTGGAAGTGACAATTTGTCCTGATTCGGGGATTACACTGCTTAATACTATAAATACAACACATCCTTAAATTACTGGTTTTTGGGACGCTGTCTAAACGGACCCGCGGACATAATAGACACATGTTTGAAAGTAAATGGTAGTCTCAAACGGAACTACAGTAGGTACGAAGCTGTGCGGGGAAACATACAGAAAGTCCGATTTGGCACAGAGGCGTCCCTTGAAGGTTTTCAAGGGACGCCTCGGACTTTCTGTATCTTTTCCTGAGCACAGCTTTGTAAGTCAACATAACAAAACAGACCTGGTAATTTATGCAACATATACAGGCCCACGAATATAGCATCGAGCACATTGCATCATCAAAAATAATACTTTCAAGCATATTACAAATACAAATATTTCCATATGTCTATTTCCATATTATATAAAATGCTTAGCGAAGTAACCGGTGACAATATCGTAGTGCAATTAGTGGTGGGTTGACCTGTCTGGATCCAAATCCTGACACACTCTATAGTTAATCATTGATTGTATTTGTTATTGCAGTGGACATTATACATTTAGTTGTAGAATCAATTGCCAAACGTGTATTGCATACAAAACATCCCCAGACAATTTATTACACACTAATCCCCAGGGATATTGGTACAGCGATGTCATCGTCAAGCGTCTGACTGCAGATTTTATCCTAAGTACAATAATTTTAACACCAGTCAGACTGACCAAATCGTTAAATTTCTCAATAAAAGCCAAAGTAAATCGCCTCTATTTCCGCAAACGCTACATATTTATTGTCCATTGAGGTCATAAACCCACGACACCGCCCCCCATTAACCACCTAGCGCGATTTGTGGTCAGAAATATGCAGCGTCGACCGGGCAATGCTATCGTCTGACATGTTTATGTCTCGATCGTTTTGTTTCATTGCTCTTTAACAGGTCCATGATGACGCTCACTTGATTGTCTGTGAAAAGCTACTGCCTATGGCATATATATAAAATTCAGAATGTGAATACGTATAATTTCATATGTGCATACATGGTCGCGATCGGAGGTTGAGAAAATTGACATTATGATATTTGCATATCTTGGTCCTCTTGTACTGTTATGCAGTCGATTTAGAATCAAATTTTGTATTGAGAATATGAGCTTGCTTCAGTGATCAGCTACCAGCATAGACCCTGATCAGCATGCGCAGTCTGATCTGGGGCTATGCTGGTCACAACCGTCGTAATGCCACATTTCTAAGCCACGAGAATTCATTTCAAATGACGGTCCAAGTCGGTAACCGTAACGTCAAAAACAAGAAGAAATTGTCGTCTGTCGGCACACAAAATCCCAAGGTGCATGCTCACGTGGTTATAACAACAACAGCAGTGGCTGAAAGTGTTGAAATCTTGTCCACTTCAAAGTAAGTATTATTTGATATTTTCCTTAATATGAAACGGATTTTGATGAAATATGGCGCAGCATCTTCGTGGGCTGCATTTGGTCGTCCAGGGAGTTTGGCACAGACTTATGTCGTTTTTGCGAAGAATCGATTTCCGTGTCTACCAATCGAATCTGCGCAAAAACGACAGAAGTTTGGGCCAAAGTACAGAGACCACCAAATGCAGCTTAACAAGACGCGTTTGATGCGCCATATTTCATCAAACTCCGTTACGTAATAAGGACAATATAAAAAAATACGCACTTTGAATCGGATGGATTCTGGGAGTTTCAGTACTTGTTGTTGTTGTTAGTACCACGTGATGATACACATTGAATCCGCCGATGGCAGATTGGAGAAAACCGGACCCAGGGCATGCGGACGGACGGACGGACACACTGTTCAAAGACTAAACCCGACCGATGTGCATACACACAAAATACATCTGCTATATGTAACACCCGACAGTTATACTTACTGAAGCATATCGTATCCTTCTCTATTGAGCATGCGCGTAACGTCACTTCCGTATCCGAACACAATGTGCACGTCTGGCATCCAAGGAACGGGTCGAGCGTCGTAGAATACGTCACATTCTGCACGCACTGGGAGCACTCTGTATTATGTCGGCTGCTGCATTTTATTGACGCTCCCCAACCCGCGGGGCAAAGGTTACAGAACTTACATTTGTCGTCTGCAGTATTATAGTAAGATCCCTTAGGACATTCACAAATCGTGTTATGGGTGACGTTGCAGGGGTGCAGCACAAAGTGATGGTTGTTTCCACACGTTGAGCAGGTTGTACAGGTTTGGTTGTGACTATTGGTTGACTGGAATGTTTTTCCCGGTATGCATGGTTTGCACTCGGTGTTATTTTGAGACGGGGAACATTTTACACTGACACCGTATCCGGGTTTGCACGTGTCGCAGCACCGTGTCGCATTTGAGCTGTCATTTCCGGTTCCGTTGATGGAGAGTTCAATTTGATCGTCTGCGCATTCGGAACATGCTCCCGTAATCTGCAAGAAATAAAATAAACATTTATTATAAATGGCCTATAAATGATCTATGCAGACTTCAGAATGTGATAAGAACATATGAAATATTCCCGCGAAACGAAAGAAAACACAAGCTATATGTTGAGAGGTTGATGGTTCCAAAGCACCCAGACTTCACCGACACATTCACACGAGACAAGGTGTACTGGTGACACGTTAATTCCTCGTTGACATATTTGCATATACAGCAATATAATATATACGTACGCTCACGTGTAAGATACTACTAGTAATACAAGATTCATGAGTTTCTGAATATTTCACTTGGTTAAAGCTAAGGATACAGGTAGTTAACAGGTAACGGGCTTTGTATTGGCCTAATACGTACTGATTGATAACATAATGTCGTATCAGGCATTGACCTGATACGAATATCAGGGATTCAACGAATTGAAAACTAACGATGCACTGCCACTGGTCCAACGGCCTCACATGACGCGTCTCTCAGCCTTGCCTGATAAACTTGATATCAAAAGACACAAGCCTGATAGTCTTTATTTACAGATATGTCTAAAAGTATGAAGGCATTGTGCAGTGCTCCAGATAAGCTGCGTATTTGCTTAAAAACCACCCAATTGAAACCAGAAGTAGCGAGTATCAAAAAGCAATACAAATTTTGACAATACTCAATTTACTAACTCCTTATCTGGAGCCCTGATTGTGGTTAGTGTAACTAAGTCAATGTGATACATGGACGTGTATTAAAATAAAACAATTTATTATATACGTACTTTCGTTTCCCATTGAAACGCAATGCAACGCAAGACGTCAATATTATTCTCGTGAGTTCATATTGGTCAGTGCCGGAACTACGTGTCACCTCGCAAAATAGTTCCTTCTAAATCACCACTAATTTGTTTATGTTATTTACATTTTGTATAGCTTGCGAGTGATGTACGTATATAATAAAGAGGTTATTTGATTTGTAAGTGGATATATGCCACTCGTTCCGCCGCGCAACGATATTGCACGCTGCGGAACTCGTGCATATATCCACTTACAGATCAAACAATCTGTACATATCGTCCGCCTTTTATAATGTGCAGGCCCGTACGCAGGAATTAATTTAGGGGGGTGCGTTATCGACGGCGCGAACATTGTTTTTTTTTTGCACATTCACGGACAGACATCGGCAGATTAACCATTTCACCCCTAAATAACTGGAATGGATTTTGATATGTTAATTTTGCAACCCATTCCAATCATCACAAAATGATTTCCAGATTAGTCCATTTATGAACATGAGGTGTTTTTGTTCTCAAAATTATGACAATTACTTTCAAAAAGTGCAGATCCTGATGAGACGGCTCGTCACGAGCCTGCTCATCTGGATCTACACTTTTTGGCAATACCACTATACAGGCCTGTGGTGTTGAACGGGTTAAAGGGGGTGCGTACGCACCCGTCGCACCCACTCTGCATTCGGGCCTGATGTGTGCATGTTATCTATTCCATACATAAACTATGTCTGAAGAAAATCACATGTGAGTCAATCGTGCATATGACTAGACAAACAAATAGGCATTTAAAATTGTATTACTTTATGACAATATGTGGGTGGGATAATGAGATTTTAATGTTCACTATTTTAGTCATAGACCATCATTTATCACCCGAAGGAATCGCTATTTCTCGTCTCGGAGGTGATAATGAGATACATTTATTTCGTATGTACCGTCAACTACCGTTATTGTCATTTGCCGACTGTCTGGTGATGTCTCATAAACTCACATACTATCTCGCATTATTACTTAGATATCAATTTTTGCCTAGAAATTGCCTGTATTTGCCTACAGCAATAACATACACAGTCCAGGCTGATAAAGCGGGTTTTCCAGTCTGATACTGAAACTTCTAGTCTGATACTGCCATTTCTAGTCTGATACCATCGTTACTAGTATGATACCGCCGTTTCCAGTCCGATATCATGTCTCGCGCGCGTATTAAACCAGTTCCTTTGGGCATGCGCATTGCGTATGTTTACTTTATCGACTGCGTAAATTTTGACAGATGCTGGGAATTTAAATGTGTAGGCTTTGTCTTTCATCATTCAATCATGGATAACGGTATAGATTTTAATATAGGATTATCACAACTGCCGGATGATTGATATTGAAATTGATATCTAAGTAATCGAAGTAATAAAGACGTTAATACGTGTCTTGTTTGATATCGGCCTAGGTATCGTCCCTCGGTAACTTGGTATCAGCCTTCGACCTTCGGTCTCAGGCTGATACCAAGTTACCTCGGGCCGATACCTAGGCCGATATCAAACAAGCCACGTATTAACCTCTAGTTATACACTATAGTCTAATTAATACACAATAACATCACGATGCCGATTCTTAGTTTATATATCATACATGTAATTGTAAAAGCTGATAATTCTAATAACATATTGAGACACGCAGGCGCCAATCTATGAAATTGTATTCAGCATATACACCCACCCACCCCACTCTCCCAACATGATTTCAACCAGATGAAAACGCTAGTTTTGAAATTAAATCTTTTTCATATATTTCCAAAAATGTGAAGAACACATACTAAAGTGTATTCCTATTGCCCTTGGTATTTGCTAGAAAATGGAAAGTCCAACCTAAAATTCATAGAACAGGTGTAGCTTTATTTGTCATTACATGCAGTGCGTTAGGAATTTGATCTCTAAAGTTTGACCTTCATGGGAATGCATGGACACTTGTCTGTAAAATATCATTAAACGTTCAGGTTTTCATAGTTCAATTTTATTACACATGACTTTCGTTTACCACTATATAATATACGTTTCTTTTTTGTTGAGTATACTTCACATTTTTTTACTTGTTGGAATAGTATGTGGAGGTGAGAATTGGCTCCTAAACCTATGTACCCGATACTATTTATATACCCTTACAACTGGCCTCTATAAACCGGACACATCCCAGTGCACAGTGAAACCTCTCTAAACCGAACACCCCGGGGGTCCCACTTTAATTTAGACATACAAGCATGTTAACAGAATGCTTGTATATTTTCGATGAAGAACATACGTTAAAATCGGGACTAAATGATAACGAAGCCGATCAAAATCAAATAAGCAGAGGGCCTCTTCCATTGTGTCGGTATACGGAGGGTAAACTGTATAAAGCCTCTATAAATCGGACACACCCCAGTATACAGTTGAACCTCTCTAAACCGAAGGGTGTCCGGTTTAGAGATGTCCCACTTTTTAGACATACAAATGATAACGAAGCCGATCAAAATCAAATAACCAAAAGGGCCTCTTCCATTGTGTCGGTAGTCGGAGGGTAAACTGTATACAGACCATGTATGAATACGAAAACGACAAGACAAGGCACCGATGTTAGGCAATGGTAATTACTGCTTTAGTCCAAACACATCAGAATGTAATTAATGCTTGCTACAAATAATATGGTTGATGCTGAGTGCCATCGATGCATGCAAATGTTACGTGTATGCATGGTATGCATTTGTTGCAAAATATAACGTGCATTATTCCACATACACACATGTGCATGTGTTCTTACACTTGCGTTTTCATCAAACAAACCGTTTTTGTTCAACACATCCTGCTAAGATGAAAGAGCAACATCACTCAAACGATTGTTGTTTAGTCTGCAAGCGTCTTCAAAGCAGTGCACGGCACTGCGCATGCACGGAAATAGCAATTGGAAACTGCATCAATGATGGCAGAATGTTTCTTAATTACGTATTTATTTCACACAAAGAGTTTGGTATGTCTTTGTGTTAAAGCTACAGTAGCTTATAAAGAGAACATAATATAGTATACCAGTATAGAAAACAGGTGCTTTCAAACACATTAAATTGTTGGTTGTTGTTGTTTTTATTCTAATATTTTTGACAACGTTGATGATGACCATCAACGTTGTCAAAAACATTAGAATGAACAACAACAACAACAACAACAATTTAATATCTTTGAAAACGTGTGAAAAATGTACATATTGCTGTGTCCTCTATTGTAGAACATTTTGTTGATTGCTTAGTCAAGGTGCATGATCACGTGGTACTAACAACAACAACAAGTACCGATTCAAAGTACGTATTATTTTATAGTGTCTTTATTACATAAAGGATTTTGATGAAATATGGCGCATCAAACGCGTCTTGTTAAGCTGCATTTTGGTGGTCTCTGTATTTTCTCCCAAACTTCCGACATAGGTTTGTACCAAACTCACTAGACCACCAAATGCAGCTCATGCATGAAGACGCGTTTGCTGCGCCATATTTCATATATCAAATAATACTTACTATGGAGTTGGCGACGTTGTTGTTGTTGTAACCACGTGATCATGTACCTTGTTAGTTGGGTCATTGAATCCATTTTGACGTCGCGTTCAACATCAATGTCGCGGACAAGAAAACGTTTGCCAAAAAATGAATTCGAAGTAAACAAACAGTTGGCAAATAATCACAGGGATTTTCATTAGATGGTACACATGGCGTTGAGTCAAAATCCGCCATGTGCACCAAACTGTAGACAAACCCAGGCCCGTACGCAGGAATTAATTTAGGGGGGTGCGTTATCGACGGCGCCAAGGGCTAAACATTGTTTTTTTGCACATTCACGGACAGACCTCGGCAGATTAACCATTTCACCCCTAAATAACTGGAATGGATTTTGATATGTTAATTGTGCAACCCATTCCAATCATCTCAAAACCAGTCCATTTATGAACACCAGTCCATTTATGAACATGAGGTGTTTTTGTTCTCAAAATTATGAAAATTAAATATACTTGCAAAAAGTGCAGATCCTGATGAGACGGCTCGTCACGAGCCGGCTCATCTGGATCTACACTTTTTGCCAATACCACTATACAGGCCTGTGTGTTGAACGGGTTAAGGGGGGGGGGTGGGTGCGCGTACGCACCCGTCGCACCCCTCTGCATACGGGCATGAAACCAGTGAATGAAGTCAAAGCCAGCAAACATTTGGACGGATCAGGTTGTAGGTGGTTTCGTGCAGATGATGCACGTTGACACACTCAACATACTTTGAGTGTGTCAGTGTCACATTGAACCACGTGCACCAACTCTTAATACATCGAGTGAATAAAATCAAAGCCAGCACACACTTGGCGAAGTAATTGCGTTGTGCATTTCGTGCGTGCACATGGTGCAATTTGACACTCAAATTGCGCCACGCCAAACTCTAGACAATCTACGTGACAGAAATCAAAAGAACCGATGCTTGGAAGTCACAAAAACACCAGACAGTATTACAAGATACTTTTGGAAATGAAAATGAAATCAAATTAAGCAAGCGTTAGGTAAGACATTTCAAAGCAAACTAACCTAGAAACATTTGGAAAACGATGAGAACCATGGCAACAGAAATCAATGAATCCGAACGTCTAGAAACTATAAATTGACCAAAAACAAGAGAACGCTCACAAGCGAACACTAGCCAGCTGATAACAAAGAACCAAGCATTGTATTCTGGGATAAGGCACTAACAAGGTGCATGATCACGTGGTTACAACAACAACAACAATTATATTTTCCTTAATATGCAATGGATCGTTATGAAATATGGAGCAGCAAACGCGTCTTGATAAGCTGCATTTGGTGGTCTCGTGAGTTCTGCACAGACTTCTGTACTTTTTGCGAAGTATCGATTTCCGTGTCGGTAGATACGGAAATCGATTCTTCACGAAAACGACAGAAATTTGGGCCAAAGTACAGATACCACCAAAATGCAGCTTTTGATGCGCCATATTTCATTAAAATCAGTTACATAATAAAGAAAAATACGTACTTTGAATCGGAGGGCTTCTGGAAGTTTCAGTACTTGTTGTTGTTGTTGTAACCACGTGATCATACACATTGACTAAGGTCATTAAAGTGAGTATAACGTCATAGTTATGTCGATGCTTAGCATACGGATCTGTGCTTTCATTGGATTTTATTTTGGGTATACGTGTACATGTGTATACATCTATGTTTGCAAATATTACCCACGATGGAAGCTGAAGCAAAAGTTACGTGTTAATACCATAGTTATGATGTATGCTACTACATGTGAAATATAACTGCCCCAAATTCCCACAAAAGCCTAAAAGACAGCCACACTCACGTGTGCTAGATTTTATGTTCATCCCAAGGTTTCTCAGTTCAAACATCTTAATACGATGTCGATGTTATGCGATTATAATTCCAGCACAAAAATATTTACACAATTCCTTAACATTTGATTGGTCCGTTGCAAGTCTCTATCCAAAATGTATATCCCAGTAAACTCCCACGCCGAACTACTTTCCGTAACCGTGAGGCGCAGTTAAAATAAGTATTAAGAAAACGGAAAATAAACACATTTTCTAGATGAATTTATTTCAAATGCTGGAATTATAAGGAATGAATGGCATTTTTGTTGAATTTATCGGGGATATAAACTTGGAAAAGTCGCGGGAATACTGGACGAGGCCTTCCGGCCTTCGTCCAGTATTCCCGCGACTTTTCCAAGTTTATACACCGATAAATTCCACAAAAAGGCCATTCATTCCTATAATCATAGCCCCAATTGTTGATGAAAAAAAAGTAATATTGCGCATGCTTTGTTGGAATATGAACAAGCTATCATCTGTAACCAGTGTAGATCCTGAGGAATTGGCAAATCTACAATTGGAAACACTGGACCTCAACATTCCAGTAACTCAGTAGTAGTAGTTTTTTGATGATGGTAATAAAACGCCTATTTAAAAAAGAGAACAATATCAGGGGCCCGTTTTACTAAACTTCGTACGACTAAAATGTTCGTAAGTGCAAATTTAAGATCGTCTGTAAATTTCAATTGATGGATTTACGCTCAATAAATGTAAATCCAATACGTGTTTTACACTTACGAACATTTTAGTTTTACGAAGTTTAGTGAAACGGCCCCCTGGCCCGTAGCAGTGAATACAATAATGCCACGGTGGACTATTGAGCGGGGGGAGGGGGGGGTATTCTACATAGACCCTCAAAAAGTTTCCTGCGTTCTAGAGTTATAATACATGTAGTGTCATGTGGCTGCCGTGGCTACCGTGGTGGTGTCTACGGCCGTGAATATAGCCCCAGATCAGACTGCGCATCCGCGAACAATGTAACCCCAGATCAGAGTGCGCGAATGCGCAGACTGATCTGGGGCTACGCTGGCCGCAGACATCATGATGTCTTTGTTTCTCATTCATGAGCAGAATATATCATGATCACAATACGTATGCATGCATTAAGTATACAATGTACTTATTAAACATGGTTATCCAGTAGCAACAACATCACTATATTGACCGAATGGCGTCGAACGTAGACCCTGATCAGACTACACAGATGCACCGGCTGATCTGTAGTCGATTTCATCAAAATTGCAAAGTATACATATCTAGCAAAGTGTACATACTTTGAGGGAGTAATCATTTATTTTTCCCAAAATGCATTATTTCATATAGAACTAACCACTGCACATATTTGATGATTAAAAGTATGCAGAATTATTATACTGAATTTATTACATTATCACAGCCAAAATGGCTGTGATAATGTAATAAATTCAGTATAATAAAAATTAATAAATGTATCCTTCAATTGAAAGTGTCTCCCTCAAAGTATACTTGGCTAGACAAGTATACTTTGCAATGTTGGTGAAATAGGCTACAGGACACAGGCTAACGGACCCAGTAGTCTATTTCACACGTGCCGTAAGGCCCTTTTGTTCTCTCATCCAGGATCCCATATTTTAGGGGCCCCAGCGGACATGCACGCGTACTCAAAACATGGGCATGCATCTGGGATTAACCCTTACACTGCTGAATTAAATGTTGTCGTCTGCTGTTTATTTTTTATTTTCGATTTTTCTCGTCAAAAACATGACTTGACAGCAGTTTAGAATCATTTTCAATGGAAATGATTCTAAAGTGCTGTCAAACCATGTTTTTGTTGAGAAAGAAGGCAAAATATAAAGCAACAGCAGACGACAATTTTCGTGCTTGGCTGTCTAAGGGTTAATATCTACCATATCGATTTCTCCGTATTATACCAATCCTGATTGATAAAAAATGCGATAATTTCCCTGAAATACGCCGAAAGTCGGCACAAAACACAGTTCCACTACGGAATACATTCCCGAATCAACGCTGAACATTTCACCCACTTTCGACGTTATTTACGGAAATATATCGTCATTGCATAATAATAATTCAAAATATGCGATAAAATACTTTATTTCACGTCGCCCCATCATCGTGTGTAATCGACAGTCTCCCTTTAAAAGTTAATGACGCCGTCCAACCATCGTAGCTAACTGGATCATAAATGCAAGATCAAACGATCGCGTTCAAATTGCTATACTTTATGCAATTTCCACAAATTTGTGTTTTTACACCATAAACTGATACAGATACCTGTTCAAAGTTCAGAATCACATAAAAGTATAAAAGCAACGGGACGAGAACAGGGGAAAATAAACAACAATGTGGTCGGGGGTTTAGAGATTATATTCAACTTAGACTGCTGGGAGCTTAGACCGCAGGGGACGTAGAAATCTTTTTTTTGTTAATTCGTTCCCATGAAATAACAATTCGTTCCCACGAAATAACAATTCGTTCCTTCAATTTAACAATTCGTTCCCACGAAATAACAATTCGTTCCCTAAATTTAACAATTCGTTCCCACGAAATAACAATTCGTTCGGAACGAATTGTTAATTCGTGGGAAAGAATTGTTATATCGTGGGAACGATTGTTAATTCGAGGGAACGAATTGTTAAATTGAGGGAACAAATTGTCATTTCGAGGGAACTAATTATTAATTCAAGGGAACTAATTGTTCAATTGAGGGAACGAATTGTTATTTTGTGGGAACGACTTAATAACAAAAAATCCATGGCCCCTGCCGGGCTCCGTAGAGATCATATTCAACTTAGACTGTTACATTGCATGTAAACCACGGTCTGCTTCACGAAACCTGCTCAACTTTTACGGCTATATATAAAGCTATCTAGACAGGCTTCAGCGTACATACTTATTGTTTTTTACTCCCCCCCCCACCCCCAGCTCCTACACGTCATTTCGTTAAATTCGCATAGGAAAACGTGTTTTCGCAATAAAATCAATATTTGACCAAAGTTCACGAATTGAAAAGAAGACTTAATTCCAAATGTTGCTATAATTTAATATTATCGAAAGAAATATTGTTTTTGCATTGTTTATATGGCCGTAACATTTGGGCAGGTTTCGTGAAACAGAACATTTATCTTCCAATCTACTGACAATAAAGCCAGCATTTGTAGATCCAGATGAGACGGTAAAAATCATTAACCAGTCTATGCCAGTTAGGGATGGATGAAAGGCTTAACCCTAACTACGCTGAATTAAATGTTGTCGTCTGCTGGAAATGTTTTATTTTCAATATATCTCGACAAAAACCTGGTTTTGACTGCACATGAGAATCGTCTCCAGTGGAGACGATTCTCATGTGTGGAGACGATTCTCATGTGCTGTCAAAACCAGTTTTTTTGTTAATAATTAAAGCAAAAATGAAAAACAGCAGACGGCAATTTCCGTCAACAGCATAGGAAGGGTTAATAAAATAAGAGGTCGGTTGGTAGAACTATTTTTATTCGAGCGCTGTAGCCTAGAAGTACATAGCCAAGTTTTCCTATGAAACAAATGCATCAGTTGAACACTCCATATTTCCTATGAATCACGACAACTTTTAACGCTCTTATTAAACCACTTTGCTTCGCTTTCACATCATTCAAACATTATATTGTAAAGTCAGTCACCCACGGATGACTACAAAGGCATTCCGAATAATATTAGCTGCGATAGATAAAACGAGAAATGGAGTAAAATTAACCGTATCTATTTTTTCCGCAAGTACAAAACGAAGAAATAATTATTTAGCGTGTAAATCAAAGTAAACTTGCACTTATTTATCGCAGTTATATGTCGGTTACTTATCATTATAGACTTTACATCTAAGGTAATTGTTTAACATCGCTTCACGCACAATGAAAATGTTTTTACAATCGTTCGATGGTTATGTTCATGCTGTTTGAAGTCAATTGTGGATTTCATTGTAGGTTTATATACATTTAAAACCTTATATGTGTGCGTATATGTTATAGGATTGTTTCGTAGGGTTTTAATCAAATCGTACATATGAAACTAGAGTCAGTGAGCAGGGGCTCACGGATACCCCCGACCGCCGCCTTGTCCGACCAACGAATATTGGCATTTATCCCGTCAACACAGTGCGTATGTGCCGTGAAACACGGTGCCGTGAAACATTTTTGATATCCTGTCAATACGACCTAATCACTGCGTATGAATGTGTGCGGTTCGATTCTCCGATTTTGAGGATGCGGATGGGTTTATGTTTTGCATTTTAAAGCTACATGTTTTTGTAGGTGTTGACGGGATAAAGAGAATAGTAGGTCAGTGCCGTTCATGGGGAAAATATCTGGCGCGGCACGGCAACCGGATGGGCGAGGCTATTCCTAAGCCTTGCCAGTAGCCTATTTCACCAACATTGCAAAGTATACTTTTCTAGCAAAGTATACTTTGAGGGAGACATTTTCTATTTTTATGATAAATATTTTTTTTTTTTTATTATACTGAATTTATTACATTATCACAGCCAATTTGGCTATGATAATGTAATGAAATAACATTCAGTATAATAATTCTGCATACTTTTAATCATCAAATATCTGCAGTCCTTAGTTCTATATGAAATCATGCATTTCAGGGGGAAAAAAAGATTACTCCCTAAAAGTATACTTTGCTAGAAGAGCCTCGCCCATCCGGTTTCCGTGCCGCGCCAGATATTTTCCCCATGCACGGCACTAACCTACTATTCTCTATCTATTTTCCTTATTTCTGAACTGAACCAAAGTATATGTTGTGACCACTCATTTGAACCGTCTCGGCGAGACGGTTCAAATGAGTGGTCACAACATATACTTCTGATGAGAAATAAAGAAATTCTTGAGCCTTGCCGGATATTTTTTCCCATTCACGGCACTAACCTACTATTCTTTATGAGTCTGTGGCCCAGCCATGCGAACCTTGTACCTTGGGTACAATGGTCGTATGAGTGGGTCACACAGACTCAAACCCAGACATTTGGAGAGGATTTCAATACGTTTTATAAGCGTTCAATCCAATCCAAATTACTACTTATGTACATGTTTGTATGTGAATCAGTAAATAAATATGTTTATACCAAACCCAGACATTTGACACATTCTTAAACCCGCCATGCTCATGCTTGACCTAAGGAAGATTGAATAGCTGAGAATGAGCCAATCATGACTTTGCCAATCCAATTACGAAGTTGGAGAACATGCTCTTAACATGTTATAAGCACGGGCCCAGCCTCATTCCCAGATTTAAGGAATAAGATCTGTGTCTAATTCCGTATAGTGTGAACAGCCTTTTGCCCATAAACGTGGACGTATACCATTTTACTAATTTGCATGATCACGTGGTTACAACAACAACAACGTCGCCCACAAATCCAAAGTATGTATTATTTGATATCTTCCTTAATATGCAACGAATTTTGATGAAATATGGCGCAGCAAACGCGCCTTCGTGAGTTGCATTTGGTGGTCTAGGGAGTTCGACACAGACTTATGTCGTTTTTGGAATCGATTTCGCAAGAACAACAGAAGTTTGGGCGAAAATACAGAGACCACCAAATGCAGCTTAACAAGACGCGTTTGATGCGCCATATTTCATCAAAATCCGTTACGTAATAAGGAAACGATAAAAGAATACGTACTTCTTTGAATCGGTACTTGTTGTTGTTGTTAGTACCACGTGATCACACACCTTGAAGATCGTATGATTCGTTGAACTTGACGTTACCCTTGATGGGTGGTGTACGTGAGGTGATAGAGGGCGAGCGATGCGTATATTTGGAGTGGTGTGTCAGTGAGTGGAAGTGGGGGTGGTGGGGTCGAGCGATGGGTGAATTTTGGGTGGCGTGTGGGTGAATCGGTGGGAGGAGGTGGTGGGGGTGCGGACGATCGGCGGATTTGGGATGGCATGTTGGAGAGACGATTTGGGGATTAGGGCGGACGATGAGCGGGTTTGGGGTGTTGGGCGTCGGTGAGAGAGACACGAACCTCTGAGATAACACCAATATACCAGACATATTCATTCAAAGGGGGTGTAATTACGGTACGCAAACAAGAATCTCTTTCTAATACACTTGAACGCTATTTTATGCTGCGATACAGAAAACCATAGAAGAAAGCTGTCTTCGTCTTTTATTACATAATTAGCCATAATATGTGACTGAGACTGGAGAAATGGGGATTATGGGCTTGGCGACCAGTGTATATCCAGATCAGCCTGTGCTTCCGCACAGTCTGATCAGGATCTGCACTGTTCGCCTTTCCGTCAATGAAACACCCGTCATGATTGTAACAAGCGGTATAGATGGTTATCGGGGTACATGTGTGTGCTATTTGATCAGGAGCTACACTGGTCACAAACCCCATAAGCCCCAATTTTTTCAGTCACAGCCACAGACGATGCATCATCACAGACATGCGCGTTGATGGAATGTGTTTGATTTCATTTGGTTACACGAATACGCAAGCTCGTGCAAATACCCGGATCCTAGAATACGTAATGGCGACAAACATTCAATCAAAGTACTGAAAGTAGTGAAATATGGTATCTCCACAAAACTGATCACTTGCGGAACTGGAGACTGATAGTTGCATATTTTGAATATTTTCTCAATCATCATCCAGAGGCAAATGTACTGTGATGGTGCAAACCTATTCCAATACATACGTTTTCTCTAGAATAAATTACTGTTTGAAACTCCCAGAAAAATACTGTACGAAACTGGCAGCTAACTGTTCACTGCTACCTAACTGTGAGAACTAAATATAATAGCTGCTGTATTCATACGCACGAAATGTTTTGATTCGTATTTTTTAGAATTTAACTGATAAACTGAGCACAAAACTGTGAAAGCGATAGAGAATAGTATATGTAAAGTTTTAGATACCAAGCAAGACATACCAAAACGCCATGAGATTAAGTTGGCACATGGCACTATTTTCTTGGCCGTACTCGCCGTTTAGGCGTAGCACGATCAATGGCTACCATAGAAATTTGCGTGACAAAATATGCTATCTCAAGGGAGATAAAATATGAAAAGGGGACCGAATACGTCTCCCTAGATTACAACCTGTCCATGTTTAATCCGAACAGGTGAACGTGTAATCGTGTCGCTAGAATTACGAGTTTCCATGGACCATTGCAAACAGCTTAATTTCAATTAATTTCGATTCAACTTAGATTTGGCAGCCTGGGAGCGAACAGCCGCCATAGTAAACGTTGGAACAGTCCACCATATAAAACATTGGAGCAGCCGAGAATAATCTGTATGTTTGATTATGTAATACAATTTGACAGCCTGCAATCAAACTGCCGCCAAAACTTGCGCCGGAACATCCCAGATTAAATGCCGGTTGCATCAAGCGCCCATGGGATTACTTGATTGTATCAAATGTACGAGAAAATGTGACAATTGCCGTCTGAAGGCGAATATGTCAAAGAGAACAGATCGTTGAGGAGCACAATCAATTCCTACACATTTCCTGGCATAACCAACATTGAAAATAGCCTATTTCACCAACATTGAAAATAGCCTATTTCAGCCATTTTGGCTGTGACAATGTAATAAAGTCAGTATAATAATTCTGCACACTTTTAATCATCAAATATATGCAGTCGTTAGTTCTATATGAAATAATGTATTTCAGGAAAAATAAATGATTACTCCCTCAAAGTATACTTTGCTAGAAAAGCATACTTTGCAATTTTGGTGAAATCGGCTGCTGATAAACTTGATATCAACATACATTAAATTGGTATTCTTTCATTCATTTATTCTTTCGGCATATATTTAAGGGTGGAAATTGGCTCTATATATGTATATTATTTACATCAATTACGATACTAGTCTTCACAACACCCAAAGCACTCTACACCCTCCAAACACTCGCTCCTCCCCCTACCCCCACCAACCCATACATCCCAATAAAAAAAAGAAATAACTGGAAAGACGGCAAAAATCCGCAGATGACGTCTAACGTATCGATATTCACTCTAAATTTCAACCAACATTTCGCTTCAATTTACACCACAGCAGCTGTGCTTATTTCCGGATGAAAACGTGCCATCAATTTACACCACAGCAGCTGTGCTTATTTCCGGATGAAAACGTGCCAAAATGGTACATTTTCTCGTAAATAGGTAGACTCGGTATTGCAAACAATGTAGATCCTGGTCGAAATACAGACTGATCCGGGACTACGCGAGTTGCAAATAGTCCGCGTTCGCATTTCCCCTTGGATTTAATCAACTGTTGCGTGTTTCGAGAGAATTACATGCATGTATGAAGCTAAATACGCGGTGTTTAGAAACTGTTTGCTTTGATGTCTGCCTGAATGAAGTCCAACTACAAAATGATTGCAGCACGGTGAGAAAAATCGATTTAACAGTTTAGCTGTGAATGTGCGAAGTACGAAAATTAATACAGTTTTAAATACTTGCTCCGTGTATTCGTTCGACTGCGATGGATTTTCAAGTTTGGAGATGTTTTAGCGTTGTTAACGTTGTTCCTTTCAATGCTGAAGTCGTCTGCAGCATTTTCAGCTTTTTTTTTCTAAACGAAAATCATGTTTTGGCATCGCATGAGAATCGTCTCCATTGGAGACGATTCTCATGCGATGCCAAAACATGATTTTGTTAAGAAATAAGCTCAAAATGAAATACAGCAGACGACAATATTCGGTTTCCGCGTATAACAAGTAGTTTATGCTGGTCATATAATTATGAATAATGTGTTTGTCCAACATGTTGCATGGATAAACCATACATGCACACATTTAGTCAGGGATTTTCGAATACAAAGTTAATGTTTTTAACAATACATATTTCAGGAAGTAGGTCTATTGCCTAACTACACATATGTTATATGGTCTCTTACAATTCTTAATGGGATGAGAATACACCGTTTTTATTCCATGTGTCCATGCGACTCCACACACACCCCTCGTATAATAATTAAACGTTGATTATAGATGTATACTACACTGAAGATTTGTTGAAGGTTCCCAAACGAAAACGACTGGAAAACGAAGCGAAAACGATAGTTTTGTACAACGATATGCATAGAAACGATTATCGTTTTGTTTTGTGAAAACAATATTTAAACGCTTGTCGTTTCTTTCAACGCATCGTTTTACACGTTTAAACCAACGAAAACATCGTTTGCTAATTATGAAAAAGAAAACGATGTCAAAACGATGTGCAAACGATCGTAGATAATAGTTTGTGGAACCAGGACCGGCAAATCCAGACTGTACATACAACTCAGGTTCAAGTAAAATTATGTCAATAATGTAGATAAAATTTGTAACTCACCAGAACTACAAGAATGACCAGTCCACACTCCAACTTCCGGTAACAGACGGGTTCCATGGCACCACTATTCCGGGTGCAGAAAAGTTGTGTAACTGGACAGATAATACTAGTCACAGTCTCATCCAGCGACCTCCGTGGTAGTCTCGTTTCTGTCACCTTTTGTTGCTGTATATTTCCCGCGGTGGATTTTTTATTGTCTCTATTTTAATAAATGCATCTACGTCCGACATGCAGCTGTGCAGTTACATTAACTACAGCATTAAAGGTGTCTAGAAGACTTTGACAAGTCACTAGTTATGCTGGAATTGGAAACCACTAGGATACCAGCATATTTAGTCTCATAATTGGAACGAATGGTTCTTTATACTAGTGTCTTCTATACAGATGGATCTATGAAAATTAACAGTATACAGTGACACAGAAGGATGTGTATCCGCCTCTTACATGTATACCAATAGCTATATATCCATTTCCTCTTCACTCGTGTCAAGAATTAATTGTACTCACTACTGAATGATTGCTTCACAATTAAAATGAATACTGGTTGCGTCGCTTATTACATACTATTTCCAGGCATCAACTACGAGTTCAGCTATTAGCAAAATCAAATCCGGAACCGTCTGAATTAAATATACACCATATAACAGTCATATAATCCTTATGAATAACCAAGTAATCACACAGCGAACTACTTCATTAATATATTTCTATTAAATATTCGGATGGTATATTTCGATATATATCACACGGCCCTCAAGCAGCAACGGTTTACTACATCGCATGAAGCAACTGCACTGTCGTTATATATCGATATAATCGCGTAATTATATAACCTTCAGCTCGCGGCAGTATCTGCATTTTGATTGGTTCCCGAGTCGATCACAGCACGGGAGATATAATCTCTAAACCGCGCTAAGCCTGTACGTGTTACCCATAATTCTCGGCAGTTTCACACCAGTTCCGACACCAATTTACGGGTTATTTTCATCCGTGGCTGTGACTGGAGAAATGGGGAATACGGCATTTGTGACATGTGTAGCTCCTGATCAAATAGCACACTCCTGTAGTCCGATAGCGATTTATATTGCTTGTTAGAAGCATGCCGGGTGTTTCATTGATGGAAAGGGCGAACAGTGCAGATCCTGATCAGACTGTGCGGATGCACAGGCTGATCTGGATATACACTGGTCGCAAAACCGTAAGTCCCATTTCTCCAGTCACAGCCACAAATAAACGCTCTACGCTGCTCGCTATTTTGTTAGAAAATCATTTCTGATACGAATAATGTTATATATCTATCCGTATATAGTTGGGCCACCGGCTTAGAAAATGAACCTTACAACGTATGTAACCAGCGTAGCCCCAGATCAACATGTGCATCCGCGCTGTCTGATTAGTAGCCTATTTCACCAACATTGCAAAGTATACTTATCTAGCAAAGTATACTTTGAGGGAGAAATTTTAAATTTCAGGATACATTTATTAATTTTTATTATACTGAATTTATTACATTATCACAGCCATTTTGGCTGTGATAATGTAATAAATTCAGTATAATAATTCTGCATACTTTTAATCATCAGATATATGCAGTTGTTAGTTCTATATGAAATAATGCATTTCAGAAAAAATAAATGATTACTCTCTCAAAGTATAAGCTAGAAAAGTATACGTTGCAATGTTGGTGAAATAGGCTACAGGACATATGCTGTTCGCTATTCAGTTAAAGATATAACATCATGAACACAACTAAATGTTAATCCTACAGTTGACCGTGCAAATGGATCAGGGTCTACAACTGTTGTAGAAGCAGTAAGGTACATTTTCTCGGCCAATGACACATATTCGAATGTTTTCGATTATCAGGGACTACAATGGTCAAAATTGCAGACGCTGCACAACTTGTACATTTTTTTAAACATTCTCTCATAATTCTCCATACTTGAAGCCGATTTGGCTTTCAGATTTAATTGGCCAAAATCGTCAAGGAATTATACGTGAATATACAATAGCGTTTTTATCTGGTAACCTGCCCTGCATTGACCGAATACGTACTGACTGATAACATATTGTTGTATCAGGCATTGACCTGATATCAACATTCGGGTTACAACAAAGTGCAAAACTGACGTTCCATTGGTCGGATGACGTCACGTGACGTTACCGAATGACATCAGTGTAATGACGCAACGTAAACAAGTCCGCGTTCTGTCCATAGAATACGACGTCATCTAATGTCATTTTCGAGCATAAAACGTTACCTGATAAATAGAATACCAGGCTAGTGTATTTTTATATCAAGTTTATCAGGCTCGGCTCGGAAACGGTAGGAATTCCTCGGCAAGCCTCGGAATTCCTACGCGTTTCCTAGCCTTGCCTGATAAACTTGATATCAAAAGACACTAGCCTGGTATTCTCTATGTTTTTGTTCCAGACAGCATGGTTATGATCAATGGTGACCAGTGCAGACGCTGATCAGGTCACATATGGAAACTTATAACGGTCATATGTGACCAGTCGTAGAGTGTGAATGGCTTATCGGGTGTTATTTGTTCTATTTACGTATTAAATAACCCGCCACCAAGAAATGACGAGAACAGACAAAGACAATTAACGAGTTTGAATTCTCCATCTCAACAGATGATCGTTTTTTCACCTATTAACACTTTACGCTTTTAAAAACAGATTGTCACACGTATATTTCACACTGTGGACAAATCCCGTAATACCCATTAACAGAAAATGCGCACTTCAAACCGACAGTTTCGCAGACTAACACATATTTAACATCAATCGGCGCCGAGTTAGCACTTAAAAGGCGGGAAGCGAAAATTGTCGTCTGCTGTTTTTTTATTTGTCGAATTTAGCAAAGAAAAAAACCTCGGCAGCAAGTGGGGTGACTCATATGTTTTATCGTGGAGATAAATATTGAAAAACAAACAGCAGACGCTTTTTAAATTCAATTAATGTTATTTTCGGCAGTATATACGTTTTGTCGCTAATGCTAGTTTATGTCCTTTAATGTAATTTTGCACATTCATAAATATGTATCGAAGTTCAAATATAGATATATTTTACACAAACTTATTTATTACATCTATACAAATAAGTACGGAAGCCCATTAGGGCCACTTAACTTTTTTTAATTTCCATTTATTCATTGAAAACAAGATGTTTTCTTGAATTTTCAAGATCTTTTCTTGAATTTTCAAGATCTTTTCTTGAATTTTCAAGAAAAGATCTTGAAAATTCAAGAAAACATCCTGAAAATTCAAGAAAAGAACTTTAAAATTCAAGAAAAGATCTCGAAAATTCAAGAAAATATAAAAAAAAGTTAAGTGGCCCTATTGGGCTTTCGTACATAAGAACAGCTGGTGGGTAGACAAGCGGCAACGATAAACACTCTTTTTTTTTGGCAGGTGTGGGGTAAACATTTTGAAACGGCACAAGCTGATTTTCATTTTTAGCAAAGCAATTTCATATTTTTTGAAAACATTTATGCTGTCACAAAACGCCTCATCGTCCGAACGAATAAATGTATGCACAGAAACCCTATTATTGCATTGTCAAATAATGAACGCTATTTTTTTTTCTATTTACCAATAACAATAGGCAGTTAAATGAAGGATTGTTTTCATAATGACAATTATTGATATTCTACATTGTATGTGACCCGAATTTCTGGCTGTCACGCAGGGCGACTTAACCCTTTCAACCCTAAGGAACTGGAATGGACTGTGATATGCTAATGTTCTGACCATTCCAATGGTCACAAAATGATTTTCAGATTCGTCCATTTATGAAAAGGGGGTGTTTTTTGTTCTAAGAAATATGAAAATTACTTGCAAAAACTGCAGATCCTGATGAGACGGCTCGTTACGAGCCGGCTCATCTGGATCTGCACTGTTTGCATAAACCGCTATAGCGGGCTTTCGGGTTCAAAGGGTTAAGTACAGTACAGTAAGTCGCCCTATGTGACAGCAAGCAAATTCGGGTTTGCGTATTTGCGTAAATACCGAATTAAAATTGCCAAAAACCCAATTGAAATCAGAAGTAGCGAGTATCAAAAAGCAATTACAATTTTGTGGTACATTTATCATGCTGCAGAAAACAATAAATAGACCACAAATATAGCATATTTTTCTTATTTTCCATGAAAACATATCTTGGTATTTCATTAGAATTGTCTCCTTGGAGACAATTTTCATTTCGAAGCAAACTATTCAATACTTGCTGTCTGTTGATGTGTAAACAGTAGTGTGATTTTATTTTACCCAATTAAACTTTCGAAATACCCAATGCTTCAGAAATGATGGGAGTGAAAATACTCAATTACTAATTCCTTATCTGGAGCCCTGGACTGATTATATATTCCAGATTTGTTTTGTTGATAAAGATCCGCACGATTTGCACCCATATTTGGCATGGAAACGAATAATAAATACAAATATTTCATCATGTGTTTCTCATCGTTTTTCATTTCGACTGTTTTGTAGCTAAGGGCTATATTAAGTATGTTTGTTTTATCTCGAATCACGCCCTGTTGCATTCATTAATATTAATGCTTTGAGCAAAGAAGTCTGTTTTCACACATTTACGCTTATCTAAGATTTCAGATGCATTAACTATGACAAATATGGCGGGAAATATGTCGTCTGCTGTTTTATCTTTCTCATTCATTTTGTTTGAACAGAAACATGTTTCGACAGTGGAGATGATTCTCATGTGCTATCAAATCATGTTTAACACGAGACATAACGAACATTATATGAACATGCAGACGACACAAATCGAGTTCAGCCATTTTGTCTATTAGTCATCACAGTTTTTGGTAGATGTTGTTGATCACTGAATATGATTCTCATATTATATCATGTTGGACGCGAGAACTAACGAACACTATTGTCTGTTCCACGTGTTTGTGCTATTAAACACATTAAATCTAAAACATATTTAAATGTAAGTACTTTTTCACCAATAACAAAAAAGTCACCCTCCCGAAACAAACTAATTTTTTTGGGGGAGGGCGACTTTTTTGTTATTCATAAAAAAGTACTTACTTTTAAATATTTTTTAGATTTAATGTGTTTAATCAGCAAAACGTGGAACAGACAGTAGGTATAAATGCAGACGACAGAAATCAATTTAAGCTGTTCAAGGATTAGTCCTCACAGTATTTGGTAAATTTCGTAGGTCACTGAATATTAATATTATTCTCATGTGCTATCAACACATGCTTAACGCGATCAATAACGAAATTTAGGTGAAAATGCAGACGACACTATTCAATTTAAGATATTTTGAAGGTTAGTCATATCACAGCTTTTGGTAGATTTTGCAGGTCACTGGCTATCATTCGAATGTGCTATCAAAACATGTTTTACGCGAGAAATAACGAACACTATGTATAAATGCAGACGACACAAATCAACTTTAAGTTTTTATAAGAATTAGTCATGACAGTTGTTGGTAGATGTTGCGGTTACACTTACTAAAAGCTTCTTAACATAGTCAATCAACGTCTGTCGCGTTTGGGTAATGTATAATGATTCGATCAAAAATCCGTTTCACAATATAATCACACTTAATACGACTTCATGTTAAAGGCACGGGTTTCTCAGATATGCACACACATTGATTAAATAAATTAGTTAAAAACAATAATTGTAGATTTGCATCGTATTTCTCAACCATATTGTATTTATGAGTCGCCTGAAAAAGAATTATGCTTTAGGAAAACATGCTTAATATACTGAAAAATAACCAACGTTGCGAACGGTAGCTTTTGTGCAATATATAGTTACTAATTGTATTTAAGTTAAGCCAATTCGTGTCTGGAATAATTGCTTATTTTAATGGATGGCATATACATTATTCTATTGCATGAAATGGGGTTTCACAATGTAATAACATAGTGAAATACAAATCATACATACATAAATGACAGGTACAGCGTCAATGTATAATAATGTGCTTATGCAATAAATATAATTTAACATTGTGTTGATTTAATATGAGATTTATTAAACTCTTTGACTGATTTCATAAGAAACGAGGCATAGCCTCGTTTCTTATGAAATCAGTAAACTCGTTTAATAAATCTCATATTAAATTATCACTCATATAAGTTCCTCAATATCAGTTCTCAACTAAACAAATGTTATGTTTCACAAATTATGGTAACTGGTACAGTAACAGCGGAACTGTATTACCAAAGTATCTCCCTGTTCATTAAAGTATTTAATAGCATTTGGTAGAATAAACACGAACTTGTTAGAATTTGATCAACTGAAATGGCGCATTTGATTGATATAGGTCACTTGCCGTTCATGAAACGAAACGCCACATATTGAATATTTAAAGGAAATGCGTCTCGGATGGTGTCTTAGGTATTCAATATACATGTAGAGCAGAACCTCGTTAAACCGGACACGCAGGCAGTCTGTGTATCCGTAATTTTATGGGTTTCGTTGGTGTATATTTATGCTGATAACGCCTGTTCAAGTTCGCAAAGCACAGCCGCATACATTGACATAGTCATACGACTGATTTACAGTGGAACCTCACTAAACCGGACACCCTGGGGACCTCCCAGGGTGTCCGGTTTAGAGAGGTTCCACTGTGTATGTATGTATCGCAATTACTTTCTGTTTTGTAATCCATCACAAACATAATACTCCATATAGAGAGTTATCACAGTGAAGCACGTCCACATTGGTACGCCATGTGCCACTATTGAGATCGGTTTAACTGTATTACACTCTATCGTCTGCTGTTTAAAGATCCGTCTGCTGCCGTCCATGAATATTTCGCCTCACAGCCAGATGAGCAGACACAATAAGCTGCCCTCATCACTCTCACCACTGCTTCTCAATAAACTAAATCGTCCGTGGGTTTACAACTTCATTCCATTCAACAGTTCGTCTCGCTTGTGATGTAGTCTGGATCAAGCAGCCCGCGCGGGAAAATATTTCTTATACCATTTTTGATCATCGCTTTTTTTTTTACAACATATTATGGGATATTTCTCTTGTGTTGACATGGTTAATGTATATGGATATGGAATGAAAACGCTAGAGATTAATTTGCAATGTTTTCAGAATTAGTAATTATAGACTCGGCTGAATCGAGTTTTCTAGCTGTGTTGCAATGCATACTTATTTTTTTAAAACATTATGTTAAAAAACGCTGCTAAGTTATATTCGAAAACACGTGCAACTTGAAATATGTTTTAAAACGTAGGTAAAATGCTATAAACCAGTTTTATTAATAGATTACCGGATTGGGAGAAGCACGAGTAACTTCCCTTAGAGTAGAACTACATGTACTTCAATGACAACACCAGTGCTAGAAAGGACGCAGTTTGTCGGTTTGACGTCACGTTGCTTAGTTTAAACTAAGTTCAAATCGACAAAATCCGCCAATTCTAATGCCTGCCCTGAAAGTAGATCTAAGGGAAGTCACTCGTGATTTTCCACGCTCAGTAACCAGTCTGCACGTTCGTTGATTTGTACGTGTAATTATTCATACGTGCAATAAGGTAAGTGTGTACTTGTGTCACTATTTCACCAGTTCTAAAAATTACGAGTGCCCTCTATACTCATTTAGAAATAATTATTTTACTGATAGTTACGTGCGGTGGTATCAGGCTATTTTTATATGCAAATGAGGCATGACATGTTTTAATTACTTATACTAATTAAATGAATCACCTGAAAAAATAATATCTCCGACATATCATAAAGTATGTTCATTGCACATCAAAAAATAAATACAGATAATAAACAGTAATGTCTGTGAACATTTTAAGGACACACGGTTATCATTGATATCAGTGTGGAAATTTAAGTCTCGTATAACATGGATAATAATGCCAATACATACATGGGGTAATGGTGAATAATAGAGAATAGTAGATTAGTGCCGTGAATGGAAAACATATCCGGCAAGGCTCAATAATTTCTTTATTTCTCATCAGAAGTATATGTTGTGACCACTCATTTGAACCGTCTCGCCGAGACGGTTCAAATGAGTGGTCACAACATATATTTTGGTTCAGAAATAAGGAAAATAGATAGAGAATAGTAGGTTAGTGCCGTGAATGGGAAAACATATCTGGCAAGGCTCAGGAAACGGGATGGGCGAGGCTCTGCCGAGCACATCCCGTTTCCGTGCTGCGCCAGATATGTTTTCCCATTCACGGCACTAACCTACTATTCTATTTATCCCGTCAACACCTACAAATGGCTGTAAAATGCAAAAATGGTATTGACTGGATATCAAAAATGTTTCACGGCACCGTGTTTCACGGCACATACGCACTCTGTTGACGGGATAAGCATGTTTATTTTGTCAGAAAATGTCCCAGATGATGTCTCGGATACAAAGAAATGTTTGTGCCTACTGAGTGGGCATGTACCTTTAACCAATTCTCGCCTGGGTGACTTAGACTAGAGTGAACTATATTTTATTACGATTTCATTGATGATACTTGGCTATTTGATGTGATTTATAATATAAAACTACCCGAGCGGAGAGCCAAAATGAACACTATATACAACGCCATAATGTCGAGTCGCTGCCTCAGAGGTAAGGATAAGGGTTGGGTGGCAGGCCCGTACGCAGGAATAAATTTAGGGGGCGGGGGGGGGGTGCGTTATCGACGGTGCGAAGGGCTAAACAGTTGTATGCACATCCACGGATACCTCGGCAGATTAAACCCTTTCACCCCTAAGTTACTGGAATGGAGCTTGATATTTTAATTTTGCAACCCAATACAATCATCGCAAAGTGATTTTCAGACCAGTCCATTTATGAACATGGGGTGTTTTTGTTCTCAACATTATGAAAATTAGTTGCAAAAAGTGCAGATCCTGATGAGACGGCTCGTCACGAGCCGGCTCATCTGGATCTACACGTTTTGCCAATACCACAGGCATGTGGTGTTGAAAGGGTTAAGGTGGGGGGGGGGGTGCATACGCACCCGTTGCACCCCCTCTGCGTACGGGCCTGGGTGGGGCGATGCGGGGTGTGCGAGTGATGAGTTGTGGGACGAGTATGTGCATGGGTAGTGAGTCGCGGGCGGTTGGAGTGGATGGGGAGATCAATGCGACAATCGGCAACCATGCAATGTCCAAAATAACTGCAATTTGCAGTTGATAGCAATGTGTGTTCACGATTGCAAACAAAACGTAGATTGCTTCATATGTCTGTATCCCAGGGTGTCAGGTTTAGAGATGCCGCACTGCAATAAGTATATATTTCAACGGATATTTGTTGACATTGACATTGCAATATACAACATAGTTTTATTACCCGGGGGCTGCATTGAATAACGATCAATCGAGATATTTCTGTTTCATCCGTCATAAAACTAACGATCAAACAAACTTTATCCCGTCAACACAGTGCGTATGTGCCGTGAAACAGGGTGCCGTGAAATATTTTTGATATCCAGTCAATACGACCTACTCACTGCGTATGAATATGTGCGGTTGCCATACTAGTCGATTCTCCGATTTTGAGGATGCGGCTGGGGTTATATTTTACATTTTAAAGCTATTTGTAATGTTAACGGGGTAAATAGAATAGTATGTTAGCGCCGTGAATGGGAAAAATATCTGGCGCGGCACGGAAACGGGATGTGCTCGGCAGAGCATCGCCCATCCCGTTTCCTAAGCCTTGCTAGATATTCTTTTCCCATTCACGGCACTAACCTACTATTCTCTATAATCGCCCCATCGAGGCAAGGCCCGTCGAGGTAGGGTAGGGTTCTTCTGTTTGCCATGATAAATATGTGTACCAAACTTGGTCATGATCCTACGGAAGCTTAAAAGGGACATGCGCAAAAAAAATTATATGTCGTTCCCACGACACAGCATCTCGTTACCACGACATAGCATCTCGTTACCACGAGATAGCATCTCGTTACCACGACTTAGCTATGTCGTTCCCACGACATAGCATCTCGTTCCCTCGAGATAGCATCTCGTTTCCACGAGATAGGATATCGTTCCCACGAGATAGGATCTCGTTACCACGAGTTAGCTATGTCGTTCCCACGAGATAGCATCTCGTTACCACGACATAGCATCTCGTTCCCACGAGATAGCATCGTGTTACCAAGAGTTAGCTATGTCGTTCGCACGACATAGCATCACGTTACCTCGAGATAGGTAGCCAATGAAAATGAAGCATAATTACCGCCATTTTAGTCCGACAGCCGGTAGCTTAACATTGTTTTGAGTAACATAGTTTTGTTATTGGCGATTTTGCTTGTCCATGCCATCCACATCCAGAATCCGGCTAATGACACTCTGTCATCTTTGAGCGTTTTGAGAAAATTGCATAAATTAAAAGTAATTTAAGAGCGTAAAGTGAATTTACTTGACTTATCAGATAAGCGGTCAACATTTTTAATATTCAATTCAATTCACTGTGACATGGAAAAAATCCAAAATGGCCGCCAAATGTAACATATTTTACATATAACTACTCTCACACTCTATATCAAAGCAAACATGATACTGATATTGGATATATAGCCACAACAAACGCGTTCAGTACGTTCGATATGTTCGTAGACAAGTTGTTGAACAGGGGAAGTCCAAGATGGCCGCCACATATAGTTATAGTATCATATAACAAATAATGTAAACGGACTGATAATTAAGTATATCACTGCATATTAGCGCCATATCGTAGTACATTGGTATAGATGTATTAGATTTAGGCATACTCTGAACGTTTTCAGTAACTTAGACACATAATTAAATAACTGTGCCAATAGCAGAAGTCAAAAATGGCCGCCAAATATTTAACAAAAAAGTCTTGTTGCCTTATACTGCGCAAATTGCATACTAATTAATGGGGCTATTGATTCGTTTAAGCATATTAGTATACATATCTCAGGTTTATTGACACATTGAACGTTGTATATAACTTTGAACTTTCAAATACAATATTAGACAATTGTGTCAATAGAAAGAAGAAGCCTTAGATGACCGCCAGATATAAATTACCTGGCAATGACAATCATAATGTGTAATGATTAAAATATGAAATGTCACGTTGACCTATTACAAAGAAAAAACACATATTTATGTCAATCTTGTGTTCTCTTGTAACCTTGTTATGTAAGTAGACACGTGTTCCAATAGCAGAAGTCCAAGACGGCTGCCAAATATAAATTATAGCAATCATCGTTTAATAATTAAGTTATATAATTAAGTTCAGTCCAGCTCCATAGGGAGTACACTGTTATAGCAATAGTTTACAAATGTATGTCAATGACGATCGCATAATAATGACATGATTATTAAAATAGATAACACAGTAGAAAAGTTAGACCCATAAGAAACCAACGCAATAAATACTTCCTAATAAGCAAATGACATGCGCACCTCGGTGGTCGCAGAACCTTCAACGCGGCACAAACATGCACTCCATGATCAGCGGTGTACGGTCCCAAAATGAAAGCACCAGTGCATACACTACATAAACAGTATCAAAAATGCAGAGCAAGCACAACAATAACTATTCCCCAATGAACTACTGGTAAAGTAACAGGAAAATCAAATCCCAAATGAATGACAGTACACGGACACATGACAAGAAGGATGCCACCTTGGACAGGACAGTGCATAAATCAGAACACTTGGATGGTTGAAACTGAACTGTTTGGCAAACCTCCCGCTTACCTCGCCATCAAGCTTCAAAAGGACATCAATATACAAGGCAATCAAAAACGAACAATATATCATACGATAACGACAAACTAATTAAAACGAAATACACAGTATACATGAAATAATGAAAGTTAGTATTGTAGATATGACTGTAAGAAAAGAATAAGATATGATGGCACAAATACTCTAGCCGCAAGGGATGACAGTTACGTTGTTTAGCATTGTCATATTAGTATATTCAATTTCGTGACTACTGCATTTCTTATATCCATTGCATTGTACCTTGAATGCTGTCATGTTGTATATATTGGTGTGTACTGTGTATTGTAGTCTGCAATGACTATAACAGTTATTGACACCGTGAGTTAGTAGTGGCTCAACTGGAATGACTGTCGTATATATCATTCCAATATGTATTAGTTGTGTCCACACTATAATATTTATTCTACATTATCTCAGTGTTTTTCTCAGAATTATTGAATTTGTGATTAAATTTGATTTCTTTGTTCAGCATTTACGTATGTTAACATGTCATATGCATGCACTCCATATTTAGTTGTATGTAATAAAATCAACTGCACATGCATGTCAGACGTTGAATTCCGACTTGTCATTGAAACCAAGAATGTTATAGAAATATTACATTATCTCATCATACAAATATAATTTGCTCTACATAATCAATAAAAATCTGAATATATATCAATTGTTTGCAGTTTACCAAATGATAAGTGATATTAAAAGGTACATACAATCACCATGTACGTACTGCCCTTTAGTAGAATGTATGTACCTTTCGCAGAAAAAATAACTTGCCAGAATGTAATAATATCAGTGGGAGTCCTTAGTTGTTATGGGAATAACGCTAATGGGACCGTTGACATATATATATATATATATATATATATATATATATATATATATATATATATATATATATGTGTGTTCTCCATTTGTACTAGCTAAGTTAGCCAATTCGCGTGATTTCACAGTGAACTTGTTGAGCATTGAATCGTTTGGACCAATGGTATGAAAGAAAACCTCTTGCATTCATTCAAATTAGGAAGTCATTAATGTTTACTGTAAAGTTCCACCCTACATATTCTTGCCAACGCCCACTATGTAAGTTATAATTACATAATTTGGTGTCAGAATATTGTCAGCATGAATATTGATGTGGAATGACAAGACAAGAAGGCTTTCCAAAAGAAACTGAATAAGCCAACGTATATAACCAAGTGCACTATTTATAAGTATATGATTTGATTACTAGTAGAATGTACTATATTATTATCCGGCGCCCATTTTTAGACTTCTGTTATTGAACGTTGTATAATGGTGTATATTAAGATAAGAAAACAAATGATCATCTTGACTTAATACCAGTATTTGGTATAATTACATTCTTAGATGTGACATACGAGTCCAATTATATAAGCTAATTGCTACAATAATATCAAAATAGTTGGCGGCCATTTTGGACTAATGCTGTTGAAACAATGATCTAATTGTGTACCTAAGGTACTAAAATCATTGTGTATCTAAATACAATATTCGTATGCACATTTGCTCTGATATAGGGTCTGAGTGCAATTATATATGTTTTCTTATGAAGAGATACGATTGCACGTATAATGTATTATATTTGTAATATATCCATTTTTGGAGTTCTGCTATTTAGACAATTATTCAATTACACAGAAAAGTTACAAAAATAAACATTCATTGTTTCAATAAACCCAAGATTATAAAAAGCATACTCTTTGTTGTGACGAACTGGTGAAATTACGTCAAATGGTCACATTTTGCGGCCATTTTGGATTTTTCCCATAGTGCAGTTAAGGAATTGAATGTTAACGTTGCCAATTTTCATCACTATGTCAAATACACCCAGTTTACGCTCTTAAATTGCTGAATTTCCTCATGTTAATGCAACTATATGGCACACTATATCTATTTGACAGCCATCTTAAATGTGTGCAAATTTCTTAAGGGTGACAAGCTTGTCATCAGTTGGATTTCAAAACTAGAAGGTCTGGACATGCAAAGTCAGTAATAAACAAAACCATTTTATTCAAAACAAGGTAAAACCCCAAATCGGCCTTTGGCTGCCGGGCTATATTCAACTATGGCTGAAAGAAAAAATGGCGGTAATTATGCTGCATTTTCTTTGGCTACCTATGTCGTGGGAACGAGATGCTATGTCGTGGTAACAAGATGCTATCTCGTGGGAACGACATAGCTAACTCGTGGTAACGATATCCTATCTCGTGGGAACGAGATGCTATATTTAGGGAACGAGATGCTATGTCGTGGGAACGACATAGCTAAGTCGTGGTAACGAGATGCTATCTCGTGGGAACAAGATGCTATGTCATGGTAACGAGATGCTATGTCGTGGGAACGACATAGAAAAAGAATTGCGCATGTCCCTTTTAAGCTGCCGTATGATCCGGATATTAAACGAAAATATGTTTATGAAATATCTTCTGCATGTAGCTGAATGGGAATTCGTCAAGAATCTGGAGTCTATTTCGACGAGAAACAGTTTACGCTGGCACGGACTGCAGCAGCAGTGAAACTGTAGATAGTAACGAGTATACAAGCTTGAAACAAAACATCGGAAATGTTTCGAATTTCGCGCCGTACCAATTTTCATGTGGGATACACAAGTGTACGGTGTTCCGTTTAGGCCATCGTACTATCGCTATCGGATCGATACTACGATAACACGATACTACACTATTATATAATAGTATCGTCATCTTAGTATCGTACTATCGTGCCATCGTGTTATCGTGCTTTTGCCATCGTGGCATCGTAGTATCGTCATCGTAGTATAGTGATATCGTACTATCGTTATCGTGCTATCGTAGTGTCGACCCGATGGCGATATTACGATAGCCTATATAAACATCTTACTTCTAAGATTCTTTTGAATTTCGCGCCGTGCCAAATATCACGTGGGATACAAATTTGCGCGCAGTCCGTGAAATACAGACGATACAATGCGAGTAGAATCTAGAAAATTACGAATACACAACCGCCAGCGTTAATCTTGCCAATATTTGTAAATTTCTATATTAAAAAAAAAAGAATATTGTGAATGAAATCAAGCAGCTTGATTGGCTAAGCATGAGCAGACAATCAAATTGCTCGATTACGATTTGGCATTGCCAGTAGCTCAGAAAGGTTGATAATTTCGGCAAGATTAACGCAGGCGGTTGTGTATGTATGTTTAAAACAAGCTTCCAGGAAGTCTCGTCTGCTGCAAAAAGACCTTGATATACGGCAGGTGTATTACGCATTTTAATGTATTTTCCTGCTGTTCCCAAGTGAAGACTTCGGCCGATAATATTCATCTGGTCTAAGTGTATAGGTTACATTAAAGTAAATCAAGTGTGGCCCTTAGTTTTGCAGTCGAATGTAGTATGTTTGTTTGCTGTGGTTTAACGGCCTATCAACAACTAAGGTCATTTAAGGCCGTGTCAATGTAGTACATAATACGAAAGTTAGTGCGAAACACGTTGCTTGCTTGGAGCTAATATTTTGTGGTTTCTGGTGAATTTCGAACATATTGAGATAATGTTCGATCATCTTACTGCCTGTCATATATTCATACGTCACATGAGCCTGTCATTCGTTCATGCATCTCCATACTATGCAACAAGTACATGTAATGTTGTTCATGTATATGTTGAAATGTATTACTGCTTGCTCAACGTTTTAGCGAGCCGTCTCTTGTAATTCTTTTAGAATGACAATTGTACGTGTGCCTGTGTTGTATTATTGTTCTGTGTTTTATCATGTACAGTTGATGAGACGTAAATAAACAATTTAACTTCGGTGATCCATTTTCTAGCGTCTGCTTGTTTAATCAAACATATCTTCTCGGCGCACGATACGCTGTTGACGGAAATTGCCGTCTGCTGTTTTTCATTTTTGCTTTAATTCTTATAAAAAAACTGGTTTTGACACCGCATGAGAATCGTCTCCACTGGAGACGATTCTCATGTGCTGTCAAAACCAGGATTTTGTCGAGAAATATTGAAAATAAAACATTTCCAGCAGACGACAACATATAATTCAGCGTAGTAAGGGTTAACTATAGTCCTGGAAATTGCTTATATTATAGTTAACCCTTACACCGCTATCTTATTTTGTTGTCGTCTGCTGTTTATTTTCTATTTTCCATTAGAATAATTTACAACATGATTTGACAGCACTTGAAAATCATTTCCATTGGAAATGATTCTGAAGCGCTGTCAAAACATGTTTTATTGAGAAATAAGGCAATATATAAAAGCAACAGCAGACGACAATTGTTGCCCATAAGGTAATTCATTACGAAAATGCTAGTCTGATATAAACTATTTAATTATATATGTATTTTAAATACATGTAAATTCAGATGACACGGGTTTCTGTTAAATTAGAGTGACAATCAATGCTGGATTGTAACCTATAACTGGTGTTGTTCATGTATTACCGGAAGTAGACGAATGTATCATTTCTTCTGCGTCATTTAAATTGATAACAATAACGACCCCACCCTAAAATTCGGTGTGCTCTAAAATGCACCAGAACGCAGGAAATGGTATGTAGATATCAGAAATGTTACCGGACCCACCCCCTACCAGTCTACCGAGCTCTAATTGGTCGACGAAAGAGCAGTGCTCGTTCGAAAATATAGTAAACTATTTCAACTAAGAAGTTCCGCCCCAGCTCGAAATCCTGGATCCCGCGCCTGAGTGTCTACAATTGGACAGACTCCTCAACTTACGCAGAAGAAATGATAAATTCAACTATTTCCGGTAACACATTAAACTCCAATATATATATGGTCAAAGGGCATGACAGAAAAATATTCTGGGCGATATGTAAGATGGTAGACACATTGGACAAGTGGGGTTTCCCCAGGTTTCCTCCCACATTAAGGACCACTTTTACACTTCCGTGTGTTTGCATTTGTATAAGTGTTCTGGAGCTTGTTAGTAATGATTGTAAAATAAATAGAGTTAAACAAGTTTTGTTATATACCAGAAATACAGTGGAACCTCTCCAAACCGAACATCCTGGGGGTGAAATACATTGGAACCTCTCCAAACCGGCCATCCTGGGGAGGGTGGGACCCCCAGGGTGTCCGGTTTGGAGAGGTTCCACTCCCCAGGGTGGCCGGTTTAGAGAGGTTCCACTGTATTGGAATAAATACTCACACTTTTGTTTATAGTTTTGCGGCCAACGTTCCCGTAAACGACGATATTATATTGGTTTTAAGCATCTCGAAATGAGATGCCCGTTCTACAATCCATGATCTATTTTACACATGGGAACTGTTAGATATTTTTGCGAGCTTTTTATATAATATGGCGCGATGTTAGATTTTTATCTCGGAAGATAACGATTTGTACATGCAATGTGACCCGACAGAAAAAAACGGGCTTTTATAAGTACATTGTATATTGTTTGCTACCAGTCCCAGATCAACCGATTCATAAGCATAGTCTGTTCAGGGTATACACACTGTTCGCCATTCATGTGCTCAATGGGATCGCCCTACATTTCAAATAGTAAATAAAACGGTTAGACTATTTACAGTAACTGGGAATTTTTTAGTCGAAAATAAGCAGCTGTTCGAGAATAGGGAGTCACTGTCGATCCTACGGGATTCTAGAATAGTTTAGAACATTTGTGCCGTTCTGTCTACATACGTAATATAAACATTTTATCAGACACACATATTGTCCGTAATTGGTGGTCTGTGGGCCTGTAGAGTTGTGAAATCCTAAACAAGATCCTAATATTGTAAGGCAATGCATTTTATGAGCGTATAAATCTTTCATCGTTATTTTTTGCACGAATTAAATTTTGTATGCAGAAAATAAAAGATATAAAGAGTATTTAATTTCTCTTTTAAGGCGCTATAAAATTTCCAGAACTTTGTTCGGACAGAAGATACTCCTACGCCGCGGGAACTACTTACAAAGTACTTCACAAAGTAGTTCCTTCTCAATTTGCACAAATCGATTTTATGAGATGAATTAATAAGGACGGGTGTTTAATGACCTAATTGGACGGCGAAACATCAAAGGAATCGCGGCGACAGGGACGTAAATAAAATATAAACTTTGGAGTCCGTAAGGCTGGGGAGTCACGTGGTTAATTAGTATGGGAGATTGTTTTCATGGTAGTTTTCCGCCTTTACTGGTGCTCGCACGTGAGTGTTAGGTAATATCAATTACGGGCATTGAGTGTATAAGATTATATGAGACCACAGGTTGAAGTAACGGACCGAGGTCTATAAATACATTAAATATGCCTAAAAGCATCAATAAATTAAAAAAAAATAAGCTACAATTTGTTTTTACTCCCTCCATGGAGGGAGTAAAAAAAAAATGTTTAGCTTATTTATTTTTAATTAAAAATTTTAACAATAAATTAAAAAAAAATAAGCTACATTTTTTGTTTACTCCCTCCATATACTCCATATGGCCTGATCAGGGTCTGCACTGCATGTTCGCCATTCAGTAAGTTAAAGTAGGAATGAATGGCCTTTTTGTGGAATTTATTGGGGTAGGCCTTCGTCCAGTATTCCCGCGACTTTTCCAAGTTTATATCCCCGATAAATCCCCGATAAATTCCACAAAAAGGTCATTAATTCCTTATAATTCCAGCATTTGAAATAAATTCATCAAGAAAATGTGTTTATTTTGACAGACGGCAGCCATTTGTTTACATTGACAGCACTGACAGCGCAACTGTAGAAAGTAGTTCGGCGTGTGAGTTTACTGGGATATAAATTGTGGAAAGAGACTTGCTACGGGCCAATCAAATGTTAGGGAATTGTGTAAATATTTTTGTGCTGGAATTATTCAGTTATAATTCCAGCACATTTGATTGGCCCGTAGCAAGTCTGTCCAAAATTTATATCCCAGTAAACTCCCACGCCGAACTACTTTCCGTAACCGTGAGGCGCAGCTAAAATAATTCTTAAGAAAACGGAAAATAAACACATTTTCTTGCTGAATTTATTTCAAATGCTGAAATTATAAGGAATGAATGGCCTTTTTGTGGAATTTATCGGGGATATAAACTTGGAAAAGTCGCGGGAATACTGGACGAGGCCTTCCGGCCTTCGTCCAGTATTCCCGCGACTTTTCCAAGTTTATACTCCGATAAATTCCACAAAAAGGCCATCCATTCCTATAATACAGCATTTTTTTAACTTTAGCTATTGACAAATATTACAACTAAGACGAGAGGACATATATACACCCGCTTTCGTTGGTACAGCGTGGTTCATAATATGGGAGGAAACCAGAATACCCGGAAGAAGGCCACTCGTCAGACCAGGCTGAAGGAGTCTGCTAATAGTGTATCAGAATATACAGATGTTTTCCGGAATCAATTACTGACGAAATAGCAACGACAGAAATATATATTTTCTGAAACTATTCGCGTATGTAACTAGATGGCCGCGGCCCGCATTCGCGCCCGCCGAGGCTTTGATAATATACGAAAAACTGTAACCAAAAGCTTTAACGAGGACGCACGTACGGACGTACGTACGTACACCAATATACCGACTATATCGAACTGTCCGCAAGAGGGCGCGACACAAAATAGTTGTTTCCATTTCTTCATGATATATAGAGAATAGTAGGTTAGTGCCGTGAATGGGAAAAAATATCTGGCAAGGCTCAGTAAACGGGATGGGCGAGGCTCTGCCGAGCACACCCCGTTTCCGTGCCGCGCCAGATAATTTTCCCATTCACGGCACTAACCTACTATTCTATTTATCCCGTCAACACATACAAATGGCTTTAAAATGCAAAGAAATAACCCCAGCAACCGCACATATTCATACGTGGTGATTAGGTCGTATTGACAGGATATCAAAAATGTTTCACGGCACCGTGTTTCACGGCACATACGCCCTGTGTTGACGGGATAAATTCTAAATCTTGACCAGATTTGATATGACGTACTAAAAGGGTTATTAATGTACTACCCTGCATCATGCAGCATCATGCAGGGTCATGCTTGAAACTGTTCAATCTTTCAGCATCATGCTGCATGATGCTAAATATTTTAGCATCATGCTGCATCATGCTGCATCATGCAGGTTTTCAGCCTCATGCTAAAAAATCCTGCATGATGCAGGAGGGTCTTGCTACATGATGAATATTGAACCTTCCGTACGTCAAAAGTAATTAGCATGATGCAGGGTTGTGATAATTGTTTTCAAGTATCGAGATAAGTTAGCCTACGTAACGAATGTGTCAGCATGACAATTGTATAAAGTCAGCTCGTTATCAACGGCACGCATGCATGCGCGTCGCCAACGTGCGCGAGTGGGGACGATTTGTGTTTGCTATTATCAATTTGCGATCAGTGTAGTCTGGTCAGCATTTATACTGCTCACGAATCTGGTCATGTTCTATACTGTTCATGACAAAAGATCCAATCTCCCCGTTTTGAATGTGTAGACGCTTCAGTATAGCTTCCTCACTCCCCACAATGTAAGTGTAGTAATCTGTTGAAGGGTGGGATTAAATCGCCCATGGAGTTTGTTACTGCTTCGATTACAAGCGTATACACATTTCCACTCATATAATAAGAATACCAGATAATCGGATGACGAAGAAAAACAGGAGTGTGGTTATATATTATCCCCCAGAATACACTCTAGCGACGCCCTTGGATATAGTGCAGACGTTCTCTTTCATTTAACCTTCAAAATGGCGGCAGTCGCTGCAGTGTTGCTTGCTGCTGTATTATGCTGTGCATGTAACTGTAAGTACTGGACAAACCTGTCTTTTCAGATTCTTTATATCTACATGTATTATTCTTTGTTTCGTTTGCTTCTATTTATATACATGTATGTGAATTGGCTACATTCGGGCATATTTCATCGACTCGTCACGATAAAAGGGGTCTTATATCCTGTGCGGCCAATGTACACGGAAGGAATTCAACTTCCACAAACACTTCGAACAGTTTTCTGTCAGCTTAATTTCTGTTTTTTCTTCTTCAAACTGTTCCGAAGTGTTTGGGGAACTGTAGCCCGTCTCACCAACATTGCAAAGTATACTTTTCCAGCAAAGTATTCTTTGATGGAGACATTTTCAATTTTAGGATAAATTTATTAATTTTTATTATACTGAATTTATTACATTATTATAATTATACAGAATTTATTACATTATCACAGCCAATTTGGCTGTGATAATGTAATAAATTCAGTATAATAATTCTGCATGCTTTTAATCATCAAATATATGCAGTCGTTAGTTCTATATGAAATAATGCATTTCAGGAAAAATAAATGATTACTCCCTCAAAGTAAACTTTGCAATGTTGGTGAAATAGGCCACAGGAAATGGCCAGCACTGAAGGGGACTCCACATTTTTGACAATCCGTGCGCTTTATTTCATCAGCATGAAATATAGATGGTAGTTTTCTTCGACACCCTTTCACCCCTAAATCAGATTTAATCAGATTGTCACAACACGATTTCCAGTCGAGTCCATTTATGAAAAGGGGGTGTTTATTTTTTGTACTTCTAAATATAATGAAAATCACTTGCAAAAAGTGCAGATCCTGATGAGACGGCTCATCTGGATCTACACTGTGCGCAAGCATCGCTATAGAGGGCTGTAGTCAGGCCTCGACAAATCCACTCGTCCGCTGGTATTGGCGAGTGAATTTTGGATCGTTCAATAAATATTATATCTTACTGTATCCAATGACGATATAAGATTCTAGCTTCTCATGGATATTTATCCCGTCAACACAGTGTGTATGTGCTGTGAAACACGGTGCCGTGAAACATTTTTGATATCCAGTCAATACTATTTTTGCATTTTACAGCCATATGTAGGTGTTGACGGGATAAATGGAATAGTAGGTTAGTGCCGTGAATGGGAAAACATATCTGGCGCGGCACGGAAACGGGATGTGCTCGGCATAGCCTCGCCCATCCCGTTTCCTGAGCCTTGCCAGATATTTTTTCCCATTCACGGCACTAACCTACTATTCTCTATATTACATGCATCAGCGATATCAATATTTACGGAAGTCTAGTCTAAATGCCTGTATGTATCACTGTGGTGGCCATTTCAAAATACGTGCTTCAAATTGTTCGTTTTTTGTTTGTTGGGGTCATTTAAGGCCGGGTCAATGGGTTTAGTACTAAATCCCATTTATTACATGTACACATTGTTACTGGAGCCGATTATCATGTTGTATGTGATGTCCAAAAAAATCATCTACATGTGCCGTTGTCCATCTCCATTGTCCCCGTTAAATAGTGACCGCGGCCACGGTGACCACGGGCGAGCTGTCCGACTTTATGGCGTCCATCTGGAACTCAGACACGAACGCTGATACTGATGTCCGAATTAACATGCAGGGTCGGACATCCACGTCGTCCACGTCGGACATGGCAAGCAGCAGGTAGGTACGGTGGGACCTCTCTAACCGGACACCCTGAGGACCTCAACTTGTATTTAATTGTGATGGCTTTCAATGCAATTGATCTTACGTGACACGAACGCCGCTACTCGTGTCCGAATCAACCTGCAGGGTTGAACATCCACGTCTTCCATGTCAGACCGGGTAGCCGGCAGGTATACCCGCCCCCCCCCCCCCATATCTTGCATAGCTCGTTCGATAATATAGTCAAGTATTGCAAAATAGTTACGCCCCCCCCCCTAACCCGAAATCCTGGATCCGCGCCTGCATACAATAACAGATTTATCAAATTTGTAATACATGCTACATACACACTTTTCAATTGACGGAAAGGTGGGCATCTAAGTCCTGATCAGAATCCGTGGATGCGCAGTTCAGAGTCTACATTGTCCACAATGTGTCCGGTTTACAGATGATCCATATTACACGTAATATCAAATTCCCCGGCAGCCTATTCAGCCACGTGAACGACGCGTTCTACCTAAGCCGACCCACATACGCCGCGTTTGTCGCGCTCCTGAACAACTACGACACGGCTATTGGTCACGCCGAGCACACATCCAGCGGGGAGCGGCACGAGATCACCACCTTCCTGCGAGCTATCTCCACGACAACCGTGATGCAGAAAACGCTACAGTTCCTACATGAGGAAGGTAGATAACTATTCTGAAAATAGATTTTGTGGATCTACGATATCTTTAGAAAATTGTTAGAAATTGAAAAAAAAAAAATTAACCCTTACACGGCTATCTTAATTATTTGTTGTCTGCTGTTTATTTTCTATTTTCCATTTTTATCATCAAAAACATGCTTTGACAGCAATTTAGAACAATTTACAACATGGTTTGACAGCACTTCAGAATCATTTCCATTGGAAATGATTCTGAAGTGCTGTCAAACCAGGTTTTTATTGAGAAATAAGGCAAGATATAAAAGTAACAGCAGACGATAATTGGTGTGTGTAGCGGTCTAAGGGTTAAGATTTCAATGATGTGTAATAATATCATCTGTAAATGATGTTGAAAGTTGCTTGTTTTATTATCCCGTATACACCTGTGTATGGATGTGATGGCGAGGGGGTAATAACTCCCAATATCAGAACCGAATAGTTCCAGGATGTGGGATCACGTGGTTTCCGAACCCGATTTTCCGACGTGACGTAATCTGGGACGTCTGGCTCATCCTGGTTACAGTACTGACAATCGAACTCCATTTATTTCACATTTTGAATGATTCAACCCCAATAATTTACATATATTGGTGTTTAACGGTCTATCAACAGCTAAAGTAATTTAAAGCCGGAAGTTACATAATTTAAAAATATCTCCCTTGCATCTAATTCCTTAAAAATGCAATATCTGAACAATAACTTGTAAATAAAATATTGCTATATGACTATCAGCAGAATGGCATTTAATTTTTTCTTCACCCGTTTTGACGAAATCAGGTTTTGTTGGGCCGACATGGAGTTCCTTAGAGACCGAACTACGACACATCTGGTTCGACCTGTACGCGCGGCGGCGCGGACAAACGCCCGACAGTTCGGGGTTCGAGCACGTGTTTGTGGGAGAGACCAACAGCAGGGGAGTGACCGGCTTTCACAACTGGATACAGTTCCATCTACAGGAAAACGCGGGAAATCTCGACTACATGGGATATATATTCTCTAAACAGGTACAGTGGAATAGAATTTAATTAATTATATTCTCTAAACAGGTACAGTGGGATATAATTTAATTAATTATATTCTCTAAACAGGTACAATAAAACCGCTAAACTGGACACCCTGGGGACCTCACAGGGTCTCTGGTTTAGTCGGGTTACAATATATGTTATGTAGTCCACATTTCCATACAGATTTATCTATAGTAGTATCCAGGAAATATGTCGACTACATGGAGTATATATTCTCTAAACAGGTCCAATGACAATGTACGTTTATGATCGCAAAACACACACGTCTTGTAGTAGACATGTGCCTGATTTACAGTGGAACCTCTATAAACCGGACACCCTGGGAGGTCCCCAGGTGTCCGGTTTAGAGATGTTCCACTGTAAACAGGCGTTATCATCATAAATATACACAAATGAAACCCATAAAATTACGGATACACTTACTGCCTGCGTGACCGGTTTAAAGAGGCTCTACTCTACATGTATATTGAATACCTAAGGCACGATCTGAGACGCAGTTCCTTTAAATATTCAATATGTGGCTTTTCGTTTCATGGGCGGCAAGTGACCTATGTCAATCAAATACACCAGTCCGGTTTAGTGAGGTTTCACTCCACTATATGTTGTATGGAAAACAACTGGATACAGCTTCATTTACTTGGGAAATCTGGGGGCGGGCGGGTTGGGACCACAAGGGATATACTGTTCTCTAAACAGGTACAATATAACCTCCCTAAAATGAACACGCTGGGACAATATATAGAGAATAGTAGGTTAGTGCTGTGAATGTGAAAAAATATCTGGCAAGGCTTAGGAAACGGGATGGGCGAGGCTCTGCCGAGCACATCCCGTTTCAGTGCCGCGCCAGATAGTTTTCCCATTCACGGCACTAACCTACTATTCTATTTATCCCGTAAACACCTACAAATGGCTATAAAATGCGAAAAAATAACCTCAGCCACCGCACGAATTCATACGCAGTGATTAGGTCGTATTGACAGGATATCAAAAATGTTTCACGGCACCGTGTTTCACGGCACATACGCACTGTGTTGACAGGATAAATAATTTTTCTCAAAACAGGTACTCAAATTCAGGATATATCCTGAAATACCCACCCCTGACAACCACAGGCATTCGGCGTGTTTCGGCTTTGATCGGTATAACTCTATACATATGAACAAGGCTTCTAACTTTGGTCGGATGTGACCTCGTGTCATAACAAATTCCGCGATTTTATTAACGCTAATGGTTATATTTTGGCGGAAAGTGCATTTGAGAATTATTGTTATCTTGCTAAAATATCATAGTTAAAACATAATTATGCAAAGAATATCGAATTATAGCTGCTTTTCCAAGGTCGGACACAAGTTTGTATCATAACAAATGAAATAATGTGTTTACGACTCCAATGTCAATATTGTAATGGCAAGTTTATAATGCGCTCCTCCATTCCTGCAGAAATACATAGAATACATAGAAAATTACAATTTTAAACATGTTATTTTGTTATGATACGAGGTCGTGTCCGACCAAAGTTAGAAGCCTTGTTCATATATATAGAATTATACCGATGAACGCCGAAACACGCCGAATGCCTGTGCTGACAACATGATCACATTAATTCCCCTAATCTTGTCAATTTCAGCCCAATATTCTCGGCACCCACTTTGAATGGCATGGCAAAACAAAGAAACTGGGGTCGATAATTTACGGAACCAGTCCAGAGTTCGACATGGCCATGTACACAGTCTGTTATTTCGCGCGACGGAACCACAACTGCGATTTCTCCGTTAATGGACACAACGTACGCGTACGGGCGTACGACATTATCAGGAATGGAGCGCATCACATAGGCTCGTCATATCTTAATTGATTGAGATGGTTGTTTAGTAGATACATATACAATTAAATACTATCAACCCAGATAGCCCTTTTTCTCTCATATTAACATTTTCAACGACAGCGCTCCAGATAAGGTGCATATTGGCATATTTTACACACTTATTTTAGCAGAATACGCACTGATTATCAAAGTGGGAGTACAAAATACTCGCACCAATGTGAAAATACGGATTGATTTTTAAATTGAGTAGTGAAAATACTGTAATAAATTTCTAAATGGGTTTTATTTTATTTTTATCATTTGTTCCCCTATTTAACAAGGAAGAAAATCAATAATACATTTGTAAAAGTGACATACGCATTGAATTTAATATCTGGGGGTATAATACTATTTAGATACAAAACTTATCTGGAGCGGTGCAGCACTATAATAGTTATAATAGGTTGGCGCTACTGGTTCGTAAGTGCAAAATTATGATAGTCTATAAAGTTCACATTAACAGTGTATTCTTGCAAACAATTATTGGATTTACATTTATTATAAATATAAATCCATCAATAAATATAAATCCATCAATTGAAATTTCCAGACGATTCTAAATTTGCACTTACGAACATTTTAGTTGTACAAAGTTTCGTGAAACGCGCCCCTGGTAACCGCAGGTAGCCATGACGCTACTAAAACAGCAAGTTGGCTACTAATATTTCAGAAATGGACAATTTCGCACATAAACATTTCAGAAATTATTTGAAAAAGTACTATATTTTTACAAATAGTGGACAAAATATAAAATAGTATTGTCTTTTTCCGTATCATCAATTAATTTTGGCTAAATTTTCAAAAATCATAGACCCCTAGCCATGTACCACATGTTCTGTACACGAAGTTGAAAACAGTGCATACTATTAAAGACAACAAAAAAAAGTAGCTCGGCCAATCAAACTGCTTGATTTTGAGAAAAAACGTGGACATTTCCAGATTTTGTTATAATGAATAAATCGCGGCGAGAATACAGATGGATAAACACAATAGTTGGAAGAGAATTATCAGACACATATTTTATACACTATCAAAAATACAACACTAGCACTAGTGATCTGACAATCTTATCAACTTGTCGTGCATACCTTTCAAGGTGCATGATCACGTGGTTATAACAACAACAACAGTGGCTGAAAGTGTTGAAATCTTGAAAGTATTATTTGATATTTTCCTTAATATGAAACTGATTTTGATGAAATATGGCACAGCAAACGCCTCTTCATGAGCTGCATTTGGTGGTCCAGGGAGTTTGGCACAGACTTATGTCATTTTTGCGAAGAATCGATTTCCGTGTCAGAGAAACGGAAATCGATTCTTCGCAAAAACGACACGGAAATCGATTCTTCGCAAAAATGACAGAAGTTTGGGAGAAAATAGAGACCACCAAATGCAGCTTAACAAGACGCGTTTGATGCGCCATATTTCATCAAAATCAGTTACGTAATAAGGACACTATGAAAGAATACGTACTTTGAATCAGATGGATTCTGGAAATTTCAGTACTTGTTGTTGTTGTTAGTACCACGTGATCATACACCTTGCCTTTAACCATTAATAAACATGCATCTGTTGATTTCTGGAGTGTAAGTTCTGATCCACAACAATCAATCTGTGTTGCAAACCGTGTAGACCCAGATGAGTCAGCTGATAATCAGCCGTGTCATGAGAATCGGCTCTGAATGTAAGTATTTTTAGATTTTCTAATAAATACTGGAGTCTGGCCATGGGTGTACGTATGTTTCGCAATGTCCAATACACAAGTAAATAACCATCACATTCTAGTAATTACAGCAGGCTCCATATAAGGAATTAGTAATTGAGTATTTTCACTACATCATATCTGAAGCAATTGGGTATTTTCAAAATTTTAATTGGGTAAAATAAAATGACACTACTGTTTACACATCAACAGACAGCAATTATTTAATAGTTTGCTTCAAAATGAAAACATGTCTTGGCATTTCATTAGAATTGTCTCCTTGGAGACAATTCTAATGAAATACCAAGATGTGTTTTCATGGAAAATAAGAAAAACATGCTATATTTGTGGTCTGTTTATTGTTTTCTGCAGCATGATAAAGGTACCACAAATTTGTTTTTTGATACTCGCTACTTTTGATTTCAATTGGGTTTTTGGCAATTTTAATTCGGTATTTACGCAAATACGCAGCTTATCTGGAGCTCTGATTACAGATTACAATACCAGCGAAGACAGAAGTTGATGTCATCATAAACAAGAGGGCCATGATGGCCCTAATTCGCTCACCTGACTCCATGAACACCAGAGGAGATGGTGGTCATCTTGGATTAAGCGACGACTCATTTTACCAAATCTGAAAATGCTTCACCCAAGGATCTTAACTTACTATGAAGTTTGGCCAGCATCGGCCATGTGGTTCCTGAGAAAAGGACGTTCAATATCTCAAATAAATGGACCTTTTGCAGGCCATCATGGATGACATAATCATCCGATTCCGACAAATATTGCACCAGATCAATCGCCTCATCGATACCTTCAATTTGATATATGACATGAGCATATTCGGTCAAAAAGTAAAATCTTACCCCAATTTGACCCCATGTGCCATGCCCATTTTTGACCCCGGGGTAACCATTTTAACAACTTTGAAAGAGAATTGTACATCGATCATTCTTACCAAATGCAGCTGACGGTTCATGAGAAGATTTTTTAAGAATTTGTGCTATTTTTAGACGGTGGCCATCTTGGATTAACTACGACCTACGTTTTAACAAATCTGAAAAGGCTTCACCCATGGACGGACAATAACTGTGAAGTTTGGCCACCATGGGCCAAGCGGTTCGTGTGAAGAAGAATTTTGAAATCTCTAATAAAAGAACAATCTTCAGACCTTTCGGCGGCCATCTTGGATGACATAACCATCTGATTTCGACAAAAAATGCACCAGAGTGATCGTATATATAGAGAATAGTAGGTTAGTGCCGTGAATGGGAAAAAGTATATGGCAAGGCTCAGGAAACTGGATGGGCGAGGCTCTGCCGAGCACATCCCGTTTCCGTGCCGCGCCAGATATTTTTTCCCATTCACGGCACTAACCTACTATTCTATTTATCCCGTCAACACATACAAATGGCTTTAAAATGCAAAGAAATAACCCCAGCAACCGCACATATTCATACGTAGGTCTTTTTGACAGGATATCAACAATGTTTCATGGCACCGTGTTTCACGGCACATACGCCCTGTGTTGACGGGATAAATTCTAAATCTTGACCCAGATTTGAAGATAAGTTAGCCTACGTAACGAATGTGTCGGAATGACAATTGTATAAAGTCAACTCGTTATCAACGACACGCATGCATGCGCGTTGCCAACGTGCGCGAGTGGGGACGATTTGTGTTTGCTATTATCACATTGCGATCAGTGTAGTCTGGTCAGCATCTATACTGCTAACGAATTGTCTTTGATATTATAAAATTGCGATCAGAGTAATCGGGTCAGGTTCTATACTGTTCATGACCAAATATCCAATCTCCCCGTTTTGAGTCTGTGGACGCTAGTGTATAGCCTCCTTACACCCACAGTGTAAGTGTAATAGTCTGTTGAAGGGTGGGATTAAATCATGGAGTTTGCCCCCTTCTTCCACTTACGTACTCACCTTCGATTACAAGCATATACACATTTCCACTCATATAATAAGAATACCAGATAATCGGATGACGAAGAAAAACAGAAGTGTGGTTAGCTATTATCCTTCATCTGAAGACACTAGTGACGCCCTTGATTATCATGAATATAGTGCAGACGTTCTCTTTCATTTAACCTTCAAAATGGTGGCAGTCGCTGCAGTGTTGCTCGCTGCTCTATTATGCTGTGCATGCAACTGTAAGTACTGGACAGATCTGTCTTTTCAGTTTCTATCTATTATTCGTTTGCTTCTATTTATATACATGAATGGCTGTGAATTGGGTCCAAGTCTTCCATATTCGAGCATAATTTAGAATCGCCACGATAAAAGGGATCCTGTGCGGCCAATGTACACGGAGGGAATTCAACTTCCACAAACACTTCGAACAGTTTTCTGTCAGCTTAATTTCTGTTTGTTCTTCTTCAAACTGTTCCGAAATGTTTGGGGAACTGGCTGAAAAGATCAGGAAATGGACAGTAGACAAAGAGACTCCACATTTTTGACGATCCCTGCGCTTTATTTCATCAGAATAATAAAATACAGAAGGTATTTTTCTTCGAACCCTTTCACCCCTAAATAACCGGAACAGATTTTGATATGTTTAATTTTCCGACCAATCAGATTGTCACAACACGATTTTCAGTCTAGTCCATTTATAATAATTTTATGTTTACTTCTATGATGAATATTACTTGCAAAAAGTGCAGATCCTGATGAGACGGCTCATCTGGATATACACTGTGTGCAAACATCGCTATAGAGGGCTGTAGTCAGGCATCGACAAGTCCGCTCGGCGAGCGAGTGATTTATGGTCTCAACGAGTGCTAATTGCACCAACATTAAAATAAATGTATATAGGATTGGATTAGTTAAATCTGGACGAGTGGAAACTTAAGAATTCATAAAGGCCTGATAGGGTTAAATTGATCATTTGACCGTTCAGTGTCGTGAGTGTACCCCGACTCGTTTAATAAATCTTATAGGAAATGGAAACTCATTTTGAGATCTTACTCATCAAATACCGGTATAAGCTTCTAGCTTCTCATGTTCTGGCTTCTTGTGTATATTAAATGCATCAGCGATATAAATACATTAGTCTAAATCCCTGCATGGATCACTGTGGTGGCCATTTAAAAATACATGCTCAAATTGTTACTGGAGCAGATTCTGATGTTGTATGTCAACAAAAAAATAATCATCTGTATGGGCCCTTGTCCATCTTATCTCCATTGTCCCATTGAAACAGTGGGTGCGGCCACGGTGACACAGGGCGAGCTGTCCGACTTTATGGCGTCCATCTGGAACTCAGACACCAACGCCGCCACTGGTGTCCAAATCAACCTGCAGGGTCGGACATCCACATCGTCTACGTCGGACCTGGCAACCGGCAGGTAGGTACAGGAGGGTGTGTGCGTGCGTGCGTGCGTGTGCGTGCGTGCGTGCGTGCGTGTGCTGTGTGATGTGTGTGTGTGTGTGCGTGTGTGCGTGGTTGATGAGGGGGGGGGGGGGCCTCTCTCATATTACCCGACACCAACGCCGCCACTGGTGTCCTAATCAACCTGCAGGGTCGGACATCCACGTCGTCTACGTCGGACCCATAGGTGATGGGAACAACTAATCTGATAGTCTGTTGTTGCTTGTATAGATAATAATGTACTATATATATGTACTGTCATGTGATTTTTTTCCCGTCACCTGTGGTCGGACCGGGCAACCGGCAGGTAGGTACAGGAGTGGGTGGGGGGGGTGCTCTCTCATCTTACCCGACACGAACGCCGCCACTGGTGTCCTAATCAACCTGCAGGGTCGGACATCCACGTCTTCTACGTCGGACCGGGCAACCACCAGGTATGTACAGGAGGGGGTGGGGGCTCTCTCATCTTACCGGACACGAACGCCGCTACAGGTGTCTGAATCAACCTGCAGCGTCGGTCCAGGCAACCGGCAGGTAGGTACAAGAGGGGGTGGGTGGGGGTGGGGGTGGGGCGGGGGCTCTCTCATCTTACCGGACACGAACACCGCTACTGGTGTCCGAATCAACCTGCAGGGTCGGTCCGGGCAACCGGCAGGTAGGTACAGGAGGGGGTGGGGTGGGGGGGGGGGGTGGGCTCTCTCATCTCACCCGACACGAACACCGCTACTGGTGTCAGAATCAATCTGCAGGGTCGGCCCAGGCAACCGGCAGGTATGTACAGGAGGGGGTGGGGCGGGGGCTCTCTCATCTCACCCGACACAAACACCGCTACTGGTGTCCGAATCAACCTGCAGGGTCGGTCCAGGCAACCGGCAGGTAGGTACAGGAGGGGGTGGGGTGGGGGCTCTCTCATCTTACCCGACACGAACACCGCTACTGGTGTCCGAATCAACCTGCAGGGTCGGACCGGGCAACCGACAGGTATGTAAAGGAGGGGGTGGGGTGGGGGGGCTCTCTCATCTCACCCGACACGAACACCGCTACTGGTGTCCGAATCAACCTGCAGGGTCGGACATCCACGTCTTCTACGTCGGACCGGGCAACCGGCAGATAGGTACGGTGGGACCTCTCTTACTGGACACACCGAGACGTCAGTTTGTAAAATGTTTCATATGATGGCTCTCACTGTAAACTATATAATGTCCAAATCAGCCTGCATGGTCGACCTTCCACGTCGTTCACGTCGGACCGGCCAATCGGCAGGTAGGTACAGGATGGTGGGATGGGGGTGGGGCTCTCTCATCATACCCGACACGAATACCGCCACTGGTGTCCAAATCAACCTGCAGGGTCGACCTTCCACGTCGGACCGGCCAATCGGCAGGTAGGTACAGGATGGTGGGATGGGGGTAGGGCTCTCTCATCATACCCGACACGAACACCGCCACTGGTGTCCGAATCAACCTGCAGGGTGTAACTTCCACATCGTCCACGTCGGACCGGGCAGCCTGCAGGTAGGTACAGGGAGACCTCTCTTACTGGACATCCTGGGGACCTCTGTTTAATTGTGATGGCTTTCAATAATGGCCGATGTTAGATGAATATAATGTACAGGACCGTCAAGAAGGGACCGAACTACTTTTGAAGCAACCTAGATCTAATTCTTGATCATCAAGTGTACTCATACAATCACGGATTTATAAATTTTGTAATACACGCTACATACACATTTTTCAATTGACGGAAAGGTGGCCATCTAAGTCCTGATCAGAGTCCGTGGATGCGCAGTTCAGAGTCTACATTGTCCACAAGGTGTCCGGTTTACAGATGATCCATATTACACGTAATATCAAATTCCTCGGCAGCCTATTCAGCCACGTGAACGACGCGTTCTACCTAAGCCGACCCACATACGCCGCGTTTGTCGCGCTCCTGAACAACTACGACACGGCTATTGGTCACGCCGAGCACGCATCCAGCGGGGAGCGGCACGAGATCACCACCTTCCTGCGAGCTATCTCCACGACAACCGTGATGCAGAAAACGCTACAGTTCCTACATAAGGAAGGTAGATAACTCTTCTGAAAATTGATTTTGTGGATCTGCGATATTTTCAGACAAGAATGCCGCCAACGGCACGTATCCCCTAGCACTGATCCTTAATTTCCATACCGAGCATTTTCTAAGTCTGTGACCTTTTTACCTTGGGATTAGCAAGCACCACCAACTTTCTGTAGGAATATTCAGAACTGGAATGACATACGCCCATTATATCGATCGCGATGCGAGTACTTTCTAAGTATGTCACATTGACCTTGGGGTTAGCGGGCACCATTGGGTTTCTGTAGAATGATGCTGGGTGTTGTTACAAATGCATCAATGAAATATTAAAGCATTCCATCAAGGGAAACAGAAGTTACAATGAATTAAGCCGAGTGTTAAGTTTTTGAAACTCAGCATTTTCTAAGTATGTGACCTTGACCTTGATGTTAGCGGGCACCATGGGCTTCCTGTAGAATGATGCGGGATGTTGTTACAAATGCATCTATAAAATATTAAAGCATTCCATAAAGGGAAACAGAAGTTATAATGAATTAACCCGAGTGTTAAGTTTTGGAAATGGAGCATTTCGTAAGTTCGTGACCTTGACCTTGTGGCTAGCGGGCACCATGGGCATTCCGTAGAATGATGTGGAATGCTGTTACAAATGCATCTATGAAATATAAAAGCATTCCATCAAGGTAAACGGTTAGTTATAATGAATTAACTACAGCGTTAAGTTTTTGAAACAGCCCGTTTTCTAAGTATGTGACCTTGACGTGAGCGGGCACCATACGCTTTCCGTAGAATGATGCGTGATGATGTTGCAAATGCATCGATGAAATATTAAAGCATTCCATAAAGGGAAACAGAAGTTATAATGAATTAACCCGAGTGTTAAGTTTTGGAAATGGAGCATTTCGTAAGTTCGTGACCTTGACCTTGTGGCTAGCGGGCACCATGGGCATTCCGTAGAATGATGTGGAATGCTGTTACAAATGCATCTATGAAATATAAAAGCATTCCATCAAGGTAAACGGTTAGTTATAATGAATTAACTACAGCGTTAAGTTTTTGAAACAGCCCGTTTTCTAAGTATGTGACCTTGACGTGAGCGGGCACCATACGCTTTCCGTAGAATGATGCGTGATGATGTTGCAAATGCATCGATGAAATATTAAAGCATTCCATCAAGGGAAAAATAAGTTATAATGAATTAACCCCAGCGTTAAGTTTTCGAAACAGAGCACTGATCTTCTAATTCCGTGGCCTTGACCTTGGGGTGAGCGGGCACTACACGCTTTCCGTATAATGATGCGGGGTGATCCTACAAATTCATCTATGAAATATTAAAGCATTCCATCAAGGGAAACAGAAGTTATAATGATTAACAGGGAAACAGAAGTTATAATGATTAACCCCAGCGTTAAGTTTTCGAAACAGAGCATCTTCTTGGTGTGAGCCGGCACCATACGCTTTCCATAGAATGATGCGAGATGATAATGTCCTAAATGCATCTATGAAATATTAAAGCAGTCCATGAAATGATATAGAAGTTATTGCAGATTAACCCCAACGTTAAGTTTTGTAACGGACAGACAACTTTTGGATCTCTATATCCCTTTTTCGCTACGCGAGGGGATAAAAATTGAATAAATAATATTCAGATTTCAATGATGTGTAATACTATCATCTGTAAATGATGTTGAAAGTTGGTTGTTTTATTATCCTGTATGGATGTGATGGCGAGGGGGTAAAGAATCCCAATATCAGAACCGAATAGTTCCAGGATGTGGGATCACATGGTTTCCGAACCCGATTTTCCGACGTGACCCAATCTAGGACGTCTGGCTCATCCTGGTTACGGTACCGACATCGAGCTCCACTTATTTCATATTTTGAATGATTCAACCCCAATAAGTTACATATATTGGTGTTTAACGATCAACAGCTAAAGTCATTTAAAGCCGGAAGTTACATAGAATTTAAAAATACATGTATCTCCATTGCATCTAATTCCTTAAAAATGCAATATCTGAACAATAACATGTACATAAAATATTGCTATATGACTATCAGTAGAATGGCTTTATTTTGTCTTCACCTGTTTTGACGAAATCAGGATTTGTTGGGCCGACATGGAGTTCCTTAGAGACCGAACTACGACACATCTGGTTCGACCTATACGCGCGGCACGGACAAACGCCCGACAGTTCGGGGTTCGAACACGTGTTTGTGGGAGAGACCGACAGCACGGGAGTGGTCGGCTTTCACAACTGGATACAGTTTCATCTACAGGAAAAGGCGGGAAATCTCGACTACATGGGATATATATTCTCTAAACCGGTACAGTGGAATATAATTTGATTAATTATATTCTCTAAACAGGTACAGTGGGATATAATTTGATTAATTATATTCTGTAAACAGTTACAGTGGGGTATAATTTAATTAATTATATTCTCTAAATTATATGCTCTAAACAGGTACAGTGGGCTATAATTTAATTAATTATATTCTCTAAACAGGTCAAGTGGGATATAATTTAATTACATGTAATTATATTCTCTAAACAGGTACAATAAAACCGCTAAACTGGACATCCTGGGACCTCACAGGTTGTCCAGTTTAGTCAGGTTACAATATATGTTATATAATCCACATTTCAATACAGATTCATATAGAGGAGAAAGCTGGAACTGTCGACTATATGGGATATATTATATTCTCTAAACAGGTATAGTGTAGACTCTTTAAACTGGACACCATGGGATAATATATATTCTCTAAACAGGTACCATGACAATGTATGTTTATGATCGCAAAACACACACGTCTTGTAGTAGACATGTGCCTGATTTACAGTGGAACCTCTCTAAACCGGACACCCTGGGCATCTCCCAGGGTGTCCGGGTTAGTGAGGTTCCACTATATGTTGTATGGAAAACAACTGGATACAGCCTCATTTACTTGGGAAATTTTATTCTCTAAACAGGTACTGAAATCCTGATTTCAGGATATATCCTGAAAATACCCACCCCTGACAACTACAGGCATTCGGCGTGTTTCGGCTTTCATCGGTATAACTCTATATATATGAACAAGGCTTCTAACTTTGGTCGGATACGACCTCGTATCATAACAAATTCCGCGATTTTATTAACGCTAATGGATATATTTTGGCGGAAAGTGCATTTGAGAATTATTGTTATCTTGCTAAAATATCATAGTTAAAACATAATTATGCAAAGAATATCGAATTACAGCTGCTTTTCCAAGGTCGGACATAACCTCGGATCATAACAAATGAAATAATGTGTTTACACTGTCAATATTGTAGTGGCAAGTTTATATGATCAACTGAGAATTATCGTTATCTTGCAGAAATACATATAATGCATAGAAAATTACAATTTTAAACATGTTATTTTGTTATGATACGAGGTTGTGTCCGACCAAAGTTAGAAGCCTTGTTCATATATATAGAATTATACCGATGAAAGCCAAAACACGCCGAATGCCTGTGCTGACAACATGATCACATTAATTCCCCTAATCTTGTCAATTTCAGCCCAATATTCTGGGCACCCACTTTGAATGGCACGGCAAAACAAAGAACCTGGGGTCGATAATTTACGGAACCAGTCCCGAGTTCGACATGGCCATGTACACAGTCTGTTATTTCGCACGACGGAACCACAACTGCGATTTCTCCGTTGATGGACACAACGTACGCGTACGGGCGTACGACATTACCAGGAATGGAGCGCATCACATAGGCTCGTCATATCTTAATTGATTGAGATGGTTGTTTAGTAGATACATATGAAATTAAATACTATTAACCCAGATAGCCATTTTTCTCTCATATTAACCCTTTCAACGACAGAGCTCCAGATAAGGTGCATATTGGCATATTTTACACACTTATTTCAGAATACGCACTGATTATCAAAGTGGGAGTATAAAATACTCGCACCAATGTGAAACTACGGATTGATTTTTAAATTGAGTAGTGAAAATACTGTAATAAATTTCTAAATGAGTTTTATTTTATTTTTATCATTTGTTCCCCTATTTAACAAGGAAGAAAATCAATAATACATTTGTAAAAGTGACATACGCATTGAATTTAATATCTGGGGGTATAATACTATTTAGATACAAAACTTATCTGGAGCGGTGCAGCACTATAATAGTTATAATAGGTTGGTGCTACTGGTTCGTAAGTGCAAAATTATGATAATCTATAAAGTTCACATTAACAGTGTATTCTTGCAAACAATTATTGGATTTACATTTATTGAGCATAGGCTGCATATCAATTGAAATTTCCAGACGATTCTAAATTTGCACTTATGAACATTTTAGTCGTACAAAGTTTCGTGAAACGGGCCCCTGGTAACCGTTCTGCGGTAACCATGTCGCTAATAAAACAGCAAGTTGGCTACTAATATTTCAGAAATGGACATTTTGACACCTAAACATTTCAGAAATTATTTGAAAAAGTACTACATTGTACATGCATGTTTTTACAAATAGTGGACAAAAACAGGCCCGTAGCCAGACCTGTTTGAAGGGGGGGGGTCGTTTCGAAGGCCCAAGGGGCCTGAGGTATCTAGGGGGGTCCGGGGGCATGCTTTTTTGCTAAAAAAGTGGACCTCGAGGCTGGGCGGGGGGGTCGTCCGACCGCTCCGACCCCCCCCCCACCCACCCCCCCCTGGCTAAATTTTCAAAATCATGTTCTGTACACAAAGTTGGAAACAGTGCATACTATTAAACAGACAAAAAAAAAGAAGCTCGGTCAATCAAACTACTTGATTTTGAGAAAAAAACTGTGAACATTTCCAGATTTTGTTATAATGAATAAATCGCGGCGAGAATACAGATGGATAAACACAATAGTTGGAAGAGAATTATCAGACACATATTTTATACAGTATCAAAAACACAACACTAGCACTAGTGATCTGACCATCTTATCAACTTGTCGTGCATACCTTTCAAGGTGCATGATCACGTGGTTATAACAACAACAACAGTGGCTGAAAGTGTTGAAATCTTGAAAGTATTATTTGATATTTTCCTTAATATGAAACGGATTTTGATGAAATATGGCACAGCAAACGCCTCTTCATGAGCTGCATTTGGTGGTCCAGGGAGTTTGGCACAGACTTATGTCGTTTTTGCGAAGAATCGATTTCCGTGTCTCCGACTTCGCAAAAATGACAGAAGTTTGGGCGAAAATACAGAGACCACCAAATGCAGCTTAACAAGACGCGTTTGATGCACCATATTTCATCAAAATCAGTTACGTAATAAGGACACTATAAAATAATACGTACTTGAAATCAGATGGATTCTTGAAATTTCAGTACTTGTTGTTGTTAGTACCACATGATCATACACCTTGCCGTTAACCATTAATAAACATGCATCTGTTGAATTCTGGAGTGTAAGTTCTGATCCACAACAATCAATCTGTGTACTTACTGACAGGGCCGTAACTACACTGAGGCACGAGGAGGCCATTGCCTCCTCATTTTTTGGCCTCATTTTTGTTATGATTCCATGTGTTGCAAACCGTGTAGACCCAGACTCATACAAATGGACCGGACAGCGGAAATTATACATTTTTGACATGAAAGTAGCAAAAAAAGATATATATCGCCTGAATGCAGGAAATTAATCCTGATTTTTATCCGGGTGGGGATGGGTGATGGGGGGAGCGACACGGAACCCTCTAGCGTACTCCACTCGATTGTTTTATCTGCTCGTTTGTGGCTTCCAGGTTACGGCACTGACTGAACATAGGTTTACATCTGTTTCGCAATGTCCAATACACAAGTTTGATTGATTCAGAGAATGATTTTCATAACCATCAACTGACATTCTAGTCATGATAACCCAGACTTATTTGGAAGTTTACAATACCAGCCAAGATAGAAGTTTTTGTCATTGTAGAAAATGCAGCCACAAAATGTTCGTTTCACTAAACTTCTTAGACTAAAAAGTGCAAATTTAAGATCGTCTGTAAATTTCAATTAATGGATTTACATTTATTGAGCAAAGGGTGCATATGCAGCCTATGCTCAATAAATGTAAATCCAATAATTGTTTACAAGAAAACATTGTTAATGTGCAATTTAAAGACTATAATAATTTTGCACTTACAAACATTTTAGCCGTACAAAGTTTAGTGAAACGGCCCGCAGGTAATTGTCATATGTGGCTGTGACTGGAGAAATGGGGCTTGTGGGATAGTGACCAGTGTAGATAACCACCTATGATGTTTGTCAGAAGCAAGATGGGTGCTCCACTGACTGAATGACGAGCAGTGCAGACCCTGATCAGACTGTGCGGTTGCACGGGCTGATCTGGGACTACACTGGTCGCATAACCCATTTCTCCAGTCACAACTACATACGAGACACGGCATGCGGTTTTGTCCCTAAGAACATGTGCGATTTTTCATAAAAAATATATTTACAGAAACTGATATGTTCTGTAAATGACGTCGAAAGATGACGACATTTTCATAGCAAATTTGCTATGAAAATTTTGTCATCTTTCAACGTCATTTACAGAAAATACCGTAAATTTTGTAAATATTTTTCAGGATAATAATAAGAACTGGAATGGACTGTGTGTGCTATGTTAATTTTCTGACCATGAAAATTTTGTCATCTTTCAACGTCATTTACAGAAAATACCGTAAATTTTGTAAATATTTTTCAGGATAATAATAAGAACTGGAATGGACTGTGTGTGCTATGTTAATTTTCTGACCAATCCAATCGTCACAAAATGATTTTCAGACTAGTTCATTTACGAAAAGAGGGTGTTTTTGTTTTAAAAAAGATGAAAATTACTTGCAAAAAGTGCAGATTCTGATGAGACGGCTCGTCACGAGCTGGTTCATCTGGATCTACACTGTTTGCCAATACCGCTATACAGGTTTATGATGTTGAAAGGGTTAAAGGCGTTTTATGACTATATTCACGGCCCAGGTATTTGTTGTTGTTGTTGTTGTTAAAGATGCTGCCACACTTGAACGTAATCTGGCATTCGGCATCATGTGAACTGCTGTAGTGCATTTTTGACCCTGAAATAGAACAAGTTTTTAATAGATTAGTACTGTAAGTTAGGTGATTACTAAAGGACAGTCACAAGATCCATGCCAGTTGCCATGGAAACCAGCCAAATCGGAGTGTGTTCGTTTTTGTAAAATACTATATCATTTATTATTATATGACTGGCTATTTCTAGCAATGCGATTGTCCAATATCTGGTCACATGTTTGTGGACATATATGATATTCACCTGAATATCAGTCTAGGACGAGTTAGAGAATGATATTCGAAATGTGATATTCACCTCGTTAAAATAATTTTTAAGAAAACGGAAAATAAACACATTTTCTTGATGAATTTATTTCAAATGCTGGAATTATAAGGAATGTATGGCCTTTTTGTGGAATTTATCGGGGATATAAACTTGGAAAAGTCGCGGGAATACTGGACGAGGCCTTAAAAAAATTACAATTTTTGAAAAAAAAAAAAAAATTGATTTTTTTTCGAAAATTTTAATTTTTAATCGCTTCGTCCAGTATTCCTGCAAGTTTATACCCCGATAAATTCCACAAAAAGGCCATTCATTCCTATAATGAATAGCCTGAACTTACTTGTCAAACAGGGTGGCATCACTGGTGCCCAGTAGCTGTTGTAACAGTTTCTGTACCCCCATTTCTCGAAGCTTGGTCTGTCTACTGTATGCTCCTGTACAAACAGAAACAATACAGAAATTTAGCTTCGTATTCCTATTCCGTACACTTACAAATTTGTCTTAACCCTTTCAACACCAAGTAACTTAATAGGATGTTCCATGCCAATGTTTCACGCTATTTCATTAATTTTGTTCATTCAAATTATCCCATTCTTCTAAAAGGGTAATCTGTACGACGTTTAAAATTATTAACAAACAGTGGAGATCCTGATGAGACGGCTCGTTACGAGCCGGCTCATCTGGATCTGCACTGTTTGCAAACATTGTCTCTATAGAGGTCTGTGGTGTTGAAAGGGTTAATATTGCATTAATGACAAATAAGGTAGAATCAGATATATATGCATTTGTCTAATAGTTCTATTCCGACATGTCTAATGTAACACATCATCTACAATTTATACTATTCAACATTAGTTGAACATTATCTGTTACCATGATAAACATTTCCACGAATGTTATTTATTTTTTACGACATAATGTGTGCATCATTTGTGAAATCTTGTTGACATCATCTCAGGGCTCCAGATAAGGAATTAGTAATTGAGTATTGTCACTCCATCATTTCTTAAGCAATTGGGTATTTCAAAATTTTAATTGGGTGAATTAAAATCACACTGCCGTTTACACATCAACAGACAGCAATTATTGAATAGTTTGCTTCAAAATGAAAACGTGTCTTGGCATTTCATTAGAATTGTCTCCTTGGAGACAATTCTAATGAAATACCAAGATATGTTTTCTTAGAAAATATGAAAAATATGCTATATTTCTGGTCTGTTTATTGTTTGATAAAGGTACCATAAAATTTGTATTGCTTTTTGATACTCGCTACTTCTGATTTCAATTGGGTTTTTGGCAATTTTAATTGGGTATTTACGCAAATACACAGCTTATCTGGAGCTCTGAATCATCTAATTAAGTTGTGTGATAAACCCCTCTAAATATTACTGTGGCAGCTATCAAGCAAAACATACAATATTGGCTTTTAAATGCAATTAATTGTTTTGGGACACCATATACATCGTACCTTCTTCCTCGTTCCAAACGAGATTTGATATGCACCATGTGGCAGCTATCTGTAGGTTCACATTGAGATTTAACTGGAAACGGAAACATGGAAATGGTTCTAAAGTGCTGTCAAGCCATGTTTTTGGTGAGAAAAGTGGGAAAAATAGAACATAAACCGCATACGACAAACTTTAATTCAGCAGTGTATGGGCACAGGTGGAAGACTCGGACCTATGACACCAAAAAAATGCCTATTAAAAAAATCCCATTACCATGGGGTATGCAACATGCGAGTAACTGAATAAATGCTGGAAACAGCGATTTGAAGTGAATATATTCACACACCTAATACCTTTATCGATTGCCAGAGACAGAAGTCATACATTTAATTGATGTTTATTGTGATTGTGCGAGTCGGAAAAGAGAGGGCTCTTTCTATAATAGCCATATTCTTTATCATCTTTATATAATAGAAGATGGTACTGTACAATACCAAGTGGGTGGGGTAATGGGATTTTTTAATAGGCATTTTTTTGGTGTCGTAGGTCAGAGTCTTCCACCTGTGTGTATGGGTTAAACATACACATATATAATACACCTACCATATAATTCACAAGTTTATGAGGGTTAGCCCTTAGAATGTGGAAAACAAAAAGTGTCGTCTGCTGTTGGTTTAGATTTTTGTCTTCTTTCCCAATATAAACATGCAGAGCTCCAGATAAGGTGCGTATTGGCGTATTTTACGCAATTATCTTAGCTGAATATGCATTGATTGTCAAAAGTGGGAGTACACAATACGCACAGCAATGTGAAAATACGCATTGATTTTCAAATTGAGTAGTGCAAATACTGTCATAAAGTTGAAAATTCACTTAGTTAAGCTGCAAAAAGCAAACAGTGTTTGCTTTTTGCAGCTCAAATAAGTGAATGTTTAAATTTGTTATATTTGTTTATCATTTGTTCCCTATTTAGTAACGAAGAAAATCAATAATCCATTTGTAAAAGTAAAATACGCAATGATTTTGAAATCAGGGGGTGTAGTACGCTTTAGACACAAAACTTATCCGTGGTTTGACATATGATCCCAAAGTGCAGTGAAACTATGTTTTCGATGAGAAAAGTGGAGAATAGAACTCAAAACAGCAGACGGCATAATTTAATTCAACATTAACCATACACACCACAGCTCCAGATAAGGTGCGTATTTGTGTAAATACCCAATTAAAATTGCCAAAAACCCAATTGAAAACAGAAGTAGTGAGTATCAAAAAGCAATGAAAAATTGGTGGTATCTTTATCATGCTATAGAAAACAAAAACAAACAGACCACAAATATAGCATATTTTCTTATTTTTCCATGACAACACATCCAAGGAGACAATTCTAATGAAATACCAAGATGTGTTTTCATTTAGAAGCAAGCTATTCAATAAGTGTGGTCTGTTGATGTGTAAACAGTAGTGTGATTCTATTTTACACAATTAAAATTTTGAAATACCCAATTGCTTCAGAAATTACTAATTCCTTATCTGGAGCCTGCACACCACCACTTACCATATAATTCATGAGTTTCTTGAGCACATCCTCGTTCCCCATGATGTATTCCTTGGCCTGGTCGCCGTCGGCAACGTTCGCCAGGATACACAACGTCTGCATGTCGGTAGTGAAGGTGGGTTATTCATTCATCACATGTTATGACGTGTTGTAAGCCATTTCATAAATGTAATAAAACCTAGAGCGAATTTGATTGGCTGGCCGCGCCCTAATTATGTATTCGTATTATGCACTAAGGTTACGCCAAACAAACAAAATGAAGTCGTTCCAAATGACGTTCATAATGGTGCGACAAAGCAATTTTTTAGAAGCACCAGGAATTGCAATTGTTAGAATGTGCTACCCTTTGGTAATATGAAGAGCTTACAAAGAACGGCAATATAATACAGCAAATTTATAATAGGTTTATTGCTAGTATTAAAACTATTTTTCTCTGTGGAGATTTTCAACCAGATGCAAAATTAGTTGATTGCATTTGCTCGCAGAAACATATTGGATATGTTCAAGTTTTCTGCTCTTTGGCATGTTAAGTCATGTGATAAGCAGAATCTCAAACTCATTAGATTCAGGGCTTCTACAATTTTCAGTTTGTCGGTTCTGGATCAAATTTTTACCGATTGAGATTGGCAAACTATCCTTAAAATTCGGTCCGAGCCTGTATCTCATATCAAATGTCACAAATGCTACTTGGAAAAGTCGCGGGAATACCGGACGAGGCCTTCCGGCCTTCGTCCAGTATTCCCGCAATTTTTCCAAATAGTATTTGTGAGATTTGATATGAGACACAGGCTCGGTGCATTAATTGTGAGCGACTCGTTTAATAAATCTCATATCAAATGGAAACATGTTTGATATCCTCTATTTATTAAATAAATCAAATCACATACAGTGCCACCTCTACAACAACCGGGCGACGGGAAGACACAAAACTGATGACAGGTTGTAGGGAGGTTGTGTACAATATAGGGTTAACTATTGTAATTTTCAAATTTGCCGCGTAAATCAGAAAATGATAGGTCGGAAAATCTGTTTAATTAAACATGTTTTCCGACCTATCAGTTTCTGATATACGCCGCAAATTTGAAAATTACAATGCGGTTAACCTATTTCTAATGCACTCCTTTACTACTGGCGTAGGAATACATATTGAAATAATTTGCGACCGTTCATCAACAATGATATACCTGTAATGTATGACCATCAGCCAATCAGATTGCGTGATATTTATAGAGTGCATTAGGATGTATGTTGTTTGAGATTGTAAAATCTTCATTTTACACCCCACCCACTTACCTGTTCCTTTACATGGACAGAATGGTCGCCTTCCAATATAAACACGACGGCCTGCATTATCTGGTTCCCGTAGACACTCATTATGTTGTCTATATGCTGCAAGGGAATCACAGAGCCATTTACAAAGCCATTCACAGTGTAGATCTAGATGTCAGTGCTGATTGATTGATTGATGTTTAATGGCCTATCAACAGCCACAGTCATTAAAGGCAGGGTCAACAGAGTCGATTCCCATGGGGGGTAAATCACAAAATCAGAACTGAATATTTACAGAAAAATTATATTCAGCCTGAAATTAGAATAACCTGACCCGGTGCCAGGTCCTTACCTCACCAGACTCACTTAGCCCTACTCCCCAAAAGTAATAGGATTAGTAGTAATCTTATTACTTTTATAATGGGTATAACCGTATGCAACTCTCACGTACACGAAAGCCAAAATTGTACCTGAGGGTCAAACCAGGGATATCGTAATTCCAGTAAGGAAGAACCGCTATCATTCAATTACACATCACATGCTACCAACCTCCACCCAATCTAGATGAGCTCAGAGCTCCAGATAAGGTGTGTATTGGCATATTTTACGCAATTATTTTAGCTGAATACGCATTGATTATCAAAAGTGGGAGTACAAAATACGCACAGCAATGTGAAAATACGCATTGCATTTCAAATTGAGTAGTGCAAATACTGTCATAAATTTGAAAACAGTGTTTGCTTTTTGCAGCTCAACTAAGTGAATATTTAAATTTGTTATATTTTTTTATCATTTAGTAATGAAAAAATCAATAAACCATTTGTAAAAGTAAAATACGCATAGATGATTTTGAAATCAGGGGTTATAGTACGCTTTAGACACAAAGCTTATCTGGAGCTCTGTGAGCTGACTCGTAACGAGCCATCTCATCAGGATCTGCACTGTTTGCAATTAATGTTCATATTTTTTTATAATGGACTAATCTGAAAATCATTTTTTGATGACTGGATGGGTCCGAAATTAACATATCACAGTCCATTCCATTTATTTAGTGTTTAAAGGGTTAAAACAATAACTAATTAACTCCAGGAACAATATTGTCACCATTTTATGGCTTACGACATTCCCGCTACAAGCGGACCGAACAATAACACAACATTGCGGACACTCTATGCATGTCTAATTTCCATTTACCACAGGAATGTTCAACTCACCAACTTATTGGACAAGAGGTTCCGTAGAAGACCAAGCGTCTTCATGAGAATGTTTGGGTCAGGGTCGGACAGAAGCCTGAATAACTGCTCCGTTCCCACGGAGTCGACGATCTGTGACTTCACCTTCTGGTCCGCTTGGAACGTCATGTTCTACAATAGATCACATTGACAATCTTACAAATCTCCAAAGCCTTGTAAGTGTACGAGAGCTCCAGTTAAGGTGCGTAATTTGACCAACTTGGGGCGAAATTTTGTTATTTCTTCATCAAAAATGGCAAGGGGTTGCCCTCATTGAGACGATTCTAAAGCACTCCCAACTTGCCATTTTTGATGGAGAAATAAGAAATTTACCTCCAAATTACGCAACTTAACTGGAGCTCCGAAATACATGTCCTTGGCGAGGTGCATACAATTTATTTCAATGAGTTTAATAAATCTCATATTTAAAGTATACTTTGAGGGAGTAATCATTTATTTTTCCCGAAATGCATTATTTCATATAGAACTAACGACTGCATATATTTGATGATTAAAAGAGTACAGAATTGTTATACTGAATTTATTACATTATCACAGCCAAAATGGCTGTGATAATGTAATAAATTCAGGATAATAAAACTTAATAAATTTATCCTAAAATTGAAAATTTCCCCCTCCAAGTATACTTTGCTAGAAAAGTATACTTTGCAATGTTGGTGAAATAGGCTACTGATATGTTCAAGTGAGAGGATGATGTAATTAGTCTGATGTCATCGACTCTTTTTGCATATACATGTACGTGTAGTTTAAAATCTCCACAGTGAAAAATAGTGTTAATACTAGCAATAAACCTGTTATAAATATGTCATATTATAAGTTCATCCTCTTTGTAAGCACTTCATATTACAATACGGGAGCCCATTCTAATATGCAGTCATTTTTATTTAGTCACAGACGCTTCTAACGACGTTTAAAACACGATGACGTCATCGTCAAAACAACATTGCTTTGTCTCGCCATGAGGGACATCATTTGGATTGTTATAGTGAGTGAGTGAGTGAATAGGGTTTAACGTCCGCTTTTCTGACATAGAGGTACAAGCCTCAGGGAGTCTACACGCAGACGGGTCAACGGGGTCGTGTCCCGTATCCACCTGTCCGAGGGGGGTAAATCCCAACTTCAGAACTCAATATTTACAATCAAAATATATATTCAGTCCTGAAATTAGAACAACCTGATCTGGTGCCAGGCCCTCGCCACACCAGCATCATTTATCCCATCCCCTAAAAGTAATAGGATTAGCGCTAATCTTACTTTTATATATGGGGCATAGCCCGACTCAACTCTCACATACAAGAAAGCCAAAAATGTACATGAGGGCCAAATCCGGTATAGTGGGTTCCGGAAAGTATGAACCCAATCGTTAAGCCAGTTTAGTCGCCTTTTACGACAAGCAATGGCCACTGCAGCACTATTCTCAGGATCAGTTGATCCCGCCCCAGTGCCTGCACGGGGCTTGGATTGTTATAATTTGTTTGTTTGGCATAAAGTTAGCGCATAATACCTATTTGTAAAAAGGGTGATGCGGCTAGCCAATCAAATTTGTTTCAGGTGTTATTACACGTGTGTCATATCACTTTTATGAAATGGGTTGCAGCAAAACATAACAATGTTTTCATGCGATAAATACCGTTATGAAAGGCAAGCCATTAACCCTTAGAATGCGGGAACCGAAAATAGTCGTCTGCTGTTAATTCATATTTTGTCTTTTCTCTCAGTAAAAACTTGGTATGGCAGCTTTTTAGAATCATTTCAACCAATCAAATTGAATTTCAATTCTGAAACAACCAATCAGAAAGCTTCAGTTTGAGATACATGAATTATCAAAGCTTTATACCCTGGATATATACACGAATGAAGTAACCAAATGTTCAACAAGGACTTGTCTTATTAACCCTTAGAATGCGGGAACCGAAAATAGTCGTCTGCTGTTAAATTCATATTTTGTCTTTTCTCTCCGACAGTAAAAACATGGTTTGGCAGCATTTTAGAATCATTTCCATTGGAAATGATTCTAAAGTGCTGCCAAACCAAGTTTTTGATGAGAAAAATGGAAAATAAAAAATATTCAGCAGACGACACAAATTAATTCAGCATTGTAAGGGTTAAACAAAACATCGAGTAGATCAATGAACTCACCATAAGCCCCCAGATTCCGTTCAGTCTCAGCGATGCATCAGGTCGGCTGGTGAGGCCGACTAAAATGTTGATGGCGCCAGACTCCAGGATACACTGAAATACATGCAGGAAACAAACATAACTAGAGCTATCACAGGTCTGATCATAATACCCCCACAAACATCGCTTTGAAACATGAACAGATATAATATCAAAATAAAAAAGAAATGCGTCTGTCGAACGCGGATGCCACCTGCAGCATATTTGAGAAACTGTGACAAAGTGGTTAACCGAAAAGTGTAACGGACGGACAGACAGATGGACAGACGGACGGTCCAAACACTATATGGCACCCGTTTCTTCGAAACCCGGTGGCATAACAAGGTCGGAATCTAAATTCCAAGTGGGACATTGACCTTGAATGTAGGCATGTGGGTATTAAACGCAACACATCGCCTCATCACGGCAAACAAAATGTGACCGTTGACCTATACGTGTGATTTTGTCCTTGGATGTAGCCACATGCAGTATACTTACCTAGCAAAGTATACTTTGATGGGAGTAATTTTAAGATAAATTTATTAATTTTTATTATACTGAATTTATTACATTATCACAGCCATTTGGCTGTGATAATGTAATAAATTCAGTATAATAATTCTGCATAGTTTTAATCATCAAATATGTGCAGTGGTTAGTTCTATACGAAATAATGCATTTTGGGAAAATAAATGATTACTCCCTCAAAGTATACTTTGCTAGATAAGTATACTTTGCAATTTTGATGAAATCGGCTACTGGGGCATAAAACTTGGCAGAGAGAGACTTAATTAATTCCACATGTGCTCTGAAATTTACGGAAACTTTCGATGTCAGTTACGTTATAATACTTTTTCGAAATATGGAGTTGTGATCTTACACAGCAGCCCATAATATAACTGTCTGATATTTTATCTATACTATTGCCAGCATAATAAAATACTGGCTTATTCTTCAGCCATATGAAAATAAAAATTATTTTAAAGCTTGTTTTTTTTATAATTTTTCCATCTGCTCACATGCATTTGACAACAAAGTCAGTGATGTCATTTATTCCTACAACTAGAGAAAGTGAGCAGGGGCTCACGGATACCCCTGGACTCCGCCTGGACGACAAATAAAAACTTTAACGTCAGACGGATGGACAAAAGGACGGACGGAATTACGAAAACTATATACCCCCGGCATACGAACACTATATTGTTACATGGTTTCCATTGTTTGCACATATGTGCAAACAAATAGCACGTGCTGTTTGCACATGGCTTTAGGCAATGCTCATTCCGGGGCTGCGCGTAATGGAAGTGCCTTCATGACGTCACTACGCGGAAGTGCCTTCATGACGTCACTACTTCATGACGTTCATGACGCGGCCCCGGAATATGCATACCGAAAATTATCTACGTGAATGGGACGATTTTATAAAAGTACTGAAAATACTGAATATAATACTCAAATTACATCAGTTTTTTGTTGGAAATGTAACAATAACGTTTGATCATGTCCAGCCGTGTGCAAACGTTTGCTGTGGCCCGAGGGAACTGTTTGAACCCGCGGCCTGCGGCCTTGGGGTTCAAACAGTTCCCTCGGGCCACAGCAAACGTTTGCACACGGCTGGACATGATCAAACCTTATATTAGAACTGAATACTAACCTCCTTGCTGGGGGAAAACTCGAGGAGCAGGTTACAGAGGGTGGACGATGCTACAGACAGCACTTCCTCCGGCCCCTCCTGTATTAACTGGAATAGAAACGGGGAAGGGTCCAACATCCCTGTAACAGTTAGAGTTATACACGCCATGTGATTTTATATTCTATGTATTTAAAGGCATTAGATCTCAGATATCTCAAATAAAACACTGTCCTTCACGAGAGGTTTCCAACATGTTGTACTAATTCTATATTTACCGAAGTGTGTATTATAGGCATTTGGTCACAGATATGCCCCTTAAGTGAGACATATTAAACAATAAAAGTGAACCACAGCACTGACTGACCTTCACGAGAGGCTTCCAACATGCTATACTTATTTTATGTATTAAAGGCATTTGGTCTCCGATATGCACCTTAAGCGAAACATTACAAGTCAACCCTTTCACCCCTAAGTAACTGGAATAGATTGTGATATGTTAATTTTCAGACCAATCAAATCATCACAAAATGATTTTCGGAGTATTCATTTATAAAAAGGGGTGTTTTTTTTCTTAAATTCTAAAAAATATGAAAATTACTCATCTGGATCTACACTTTTTACCAATACCACTATACACGTCTGTGGTGTTGAAAGGGTTAAACAATAAAAGTGAAACACAACACTGATTGACCTTCATGAGAGGCTTCCAGACTGCGTGGTCCTGGAACGTGGTCCGGAGCTGCTGTACGGACCGCGACAGACTGTGTAGACACCTCACGGCAGCCGACGACACGCGATGGTCAGCGCTACTCAACCCGTGGACTATGTGATCCATCAGGTTCTCCGTCTCAATGATCTACATATGGATAATTGATGGAAAATGATCTACAATCATACCGCAATAACCTTAAAGGTACAATTACTGTAGTATGAAACTTTTGATAATTTTTTTGGGCCATTTTCTTTATTTCTTCTCGAAAGTATATGTTGTTACCACTCATCTGAACCGTCTCGACGAGACGGTTCAGATGAGTGGTAGCAACATATATTTTTATGGCGATTTAGTAATATTTAGTTTACTGATAGTGATGCGCGGTGGTATTCGTACACCATTTGTTTTGGGAAATTGGTATCTAGTCCATCAGGTGAGGCTAGCCTGATATGGTTCGATACATTTTTTTTAGAAACTGAACAAGTGCAACTGAATGAATGGCAATCAATGCGTACCATGTGCTACAAATATCACCTTGATATATGCATAAGCTGCGAGATAAAAGCTATAGTCTGATTTAAAAATCACCATAGAAATGCATATGCGAAATATCAAGAAAATTAAATAGAAATCCACGGTAACCTGTTTTCGGATGTCCTCCTCATTCGCTCCGAGTGCTGCAAATGCTTTAAATGCTGCTCTCTTCATCTCATTGGCCCAGTTAATATCCTGGAAAGGATATGATTGGTTGATGGATTCATTTAGAAATTCAAGTGTTCATCATCCAATAAATAGTCAAAGAAAACAACAAAAAAAAGTTCAATTCAAGTGGTTTCTATTCAGGAATTGGTGGCTGTTTCACTAAAGTTTGTACCAAGATTTTTATAAGTTTATTTAACACATTAACCCTTTCAACACCACAGGCCTGTATAGTGGCATGGACAAAAGGTGTAGATCCAGATGAGCCGGCTCGTGACGAGCCGTCTCATCAGGATCTGCACTTTTGCAAGTGATTTTCACATTTTTCAGAACAAAAACACCCCCTTTTCATAAATGGACTAGTTTGAAAATCATTTTATGTTGATTGGATTGGTTGCAAAATTAACCTATCGCAGTCAATTCCAAAATTCCAAAACCAATCAGGACGAGCGGAAAATGAACAATTTCAACTCTACAGACGTGTATAGTGGTATTGGCAAATGGCAAATAGTGTAGATCCAGATGAGCCGGCTCGGGACGTAATTTTCATATTTTTTAGAATGAAAACACCTTTTCATAAATGGACTAGTCTGAAAATCATTGTGTTATGATTGGATAGGTCTGAAAATTAACATATCACAGTCCATTCCAGTTACTTAGGGTTGAAAGGGTTAAGAATTTGTTGAGGCCACAAACCGCAGCTTTACTCACAGATTTCTGCCCACTGCAGTTGATCTGCTGTATGTCCGTGTACTTCAGGTACTCAGAGAGCGTCTTCACGATGTGATCAGAGATCGCTGCAAACCGCTGCAGTTCCGCGTCCGTCTCGATGAGGTACGCCAGGGTTTCGGCCCCCTGTGCGTTCTCCTCCAGGGTCCGGTCTTTACTACACATCCGCACCAGGGTCGGTAATGTCTGGGAAATGGAGACAGATTTAACCAATTTGACGCTGAAGATACACCATTTTGTTTGTGGAAAATCCTAAATATTTTCTTTATATGTACGTAGATGTATATGTTGTGACCACCATTTGAACCGTCTCATAGAGACGGTTCAAATGAGTGGTAACAACATATACTTTCATGTAGAAACAAGAAATGCGTCTGTCGAACGCGGATGCCACCTGCAGCATATTTCAGAAACTGTGACAAAGTGGTTAACCGAAAAGTGTGACGGACGGACGGACAGACGGATGGATGGACAGACAGACGGACCAAACACTATATGCCACCCGTTTCTTCGAAACCCGGTGGCATAAAAAAAGCAAGAATCAGATTTTTTCAAACAAAAAATATTATATACTTAGACTGCAATGAGTTACTATAACACAATGTACCGGTAGTAGCTTATGCTTTGCTCAACGTCACTTCGTGTAATTTACCATTAATATATTCCAGTGTTGAATTTGACATATGTTTGTTTGTTGGGGTTTAATGGCCTATCAACAGCTAAGGTCATTTAAGGCCGGGTCAATGGGTTTAGTACTAAATCCCATATAATACTTGTACAAGTACATGTACAAATGGGGGGAAAATCCCAAAATCAGAACCGAATATTTACAATATAAAAAACCTATATATTTAGCCCTGAAATCAGAATAATCCTCATCTGATGCCAGGTCCTCGCCACACCAGAATCACTTGGCCCCCTCCCAAAAGCTGTAGGATCAGTAATAATCTTACTACTTTTATAACGGGCAATAACCCAATTCAACTCCCAGGTAACAAAAGAGCCAAAGATAAAAACGTACCCAGAGGGCCAAACCAGGCATATCGTGATTCCTATAAGGAGGAACGAACCCCTACCGTTAATTTATGCCGTCGCTTTCACCAACCAATAATTCCAGCACAAAAATATTTACACAATTCCCTAACATTTGATTGGCCCGTAGCAAGTCTCTGTCTGAAATTTATATCCCAGTAAACTCCCACGCCAAACTAATTTTCGTAACCGTGAGGCGCAGTTAAAATAATTCTTAAAAAAACGGCAAATAAACACATTTTCTTGATGAATTTATTTCAAATGCTGGAATTATAAGGAATGAATGGTCTTTTTGTTAAATTTATCGGGGATATAAACTTGGAAAAGTCGCGGGAATACTGGACGAGGCCTTCCGGCCTTCGTCCAGTATTCCCACGACTTTTCCAAGTTTATACCCCAATAAATTCCACAAAAAGGCCTATAGCCACGGTCCAGGGATCAGTTTACAGGGCAAAATTATCTCCCTAAATTGTCTGACTTCTCCCTATTTTGAGTTAAGGGAGAAGTTTTTCACTATATAAAACAGAAAATTTGGAGAAAATGGTGTATTTTCTCAATTTTTTAGTGAAAACATCTCCTTATTTTAAAGGGCTAGCTTGAACCCCGAGTCCACCCAATAGAATTTGACATAAATTGTAGAAATATCCCTTTAATCCATTAGACAACACAAAGGGCTCAGTTTCATACCTTAAGGACTATGCGCGGGTCGTGTGAGTCGATGGCGCCACCACAACACAGGTAGGTGAGACATTTTGCCGCGGCCAGCTGCATCTCGGACGTCTTGTCTCGTAACAACAGCCGTACCAACAGGGATGGTAAAGGGTCACCGTTGTACGTGGCTGCAATATTACATATAGAACAAGGGCATCTTTATTACAAGGCTAATCCCCTTGCTGGCAGACTTGATAATCAGAGCTCCAGATAAGCTGCGTATTTGCGTAAATACGCAATTAAAATTGCCAAAAACCCAATTGAAATAAGTAGCGAGTATCAAAAAGCAATAACAAATTTGTGGCACCTTTATCATGCTACAGAAAACAATAACCAGACCACAAATATAGCATATTTTTCTTATTTTCCATGAAAACACATCTTGGTATTTCATTAGAATTGTCTCCAAGGAGACAATTCTAATGAAATGCCAAGACATGTTTTCATTTCGAAGCAAACTATTCAATAATTGCTGTCTGTTGATGTATAAACAGTAGTGTGATTTTATTTTACCCAATGAAAATATTGACACAATTATTCGGACACAATTTGCTTTGGGAAACCTAATAGGGGTTTCCCAAAGCAAATTGTGTCCGAATACATTGTTATTATGATTAGACCACTATAGTGTGGGTTCATAGCTGAAAAATTGATCACTTCCGGATACAAGCATGAAATTTGGTGGAGTTGTAGAGAACAACAAACTTTATTTTTTCAGATGGGGAGCCATCGCAGATTTTACCCAGGTTGGCTAAAAATCCAAGATGGCCGCCAAAAATGTACATGTTTCACCATATCTCAGTATTTGCCCATCTAAACCACATTTAATAACTTTTATAAATATGGAATATAGTGTATGGACGCAGAAATGTACTATAATCATCTAACAAAGCTAATTTGGTAATTGCATCATTTGCATAAAACCAAGATGGCCGCCAAATATCAGTATTTTTCATTTTTTATCTGTATTTGTCATCAAATAATAATTCAAATGATTTAAAAATCCAGAATTGAGTGTGGAGACACAAGACGGTATTTGCACAACTTCAGCTATCAAATTGGATTAATCGTTCATTTGCATAAATCCAAAATGGCCGCCAAATAGCAAGTGTTGTGTTCTGTATATACCAGTATTTGCCTATAGATGATGTAATTATGTATTTTAATAAATACCTAATGTAATGTTTGGACACAATCATGCATTCAGATAATCTTAATCGCCAAACAAATAATGTTATCGTTTTGGCAAATCCAAGATGGCCGCCAAATACCACTGTTCAACCATTTGTGAGGTGTTGCGTTCGGGTTCTTTCAATGGCGTTGGGAAACCAGACAGCATCCATATGTCATTAATTATTCAACTCACATCATTTTTGACTTGCAGACACCACCATAATTGATCACCTAGGTCTACAAATGTTTCGACCAAAAATCTTTAATTGTTGTTGTTGTATATATATATGTATGTATGTCTGAAATCCCGCCGCTGATATTTTGGCGCACCCGGAGACAGCAAAAAAAGACTGCTCCAGTATGTTTCCGAAAAATGGTAAAAAATGTCAATTTTTGGTGGCCATCTTGGATTTTTAGCCAACCTGGGCCAAATTTGAGATGGCCCCCCATCTGAAAAAATAAAGTTTGTTGTTCCTCTATAATATTGAGCTATGAGCCCGCACTACTACTGCCATACAAACTCTGATATTGGCACGCTCACTGTTGTAGGGAAACAATATATTTGTATCTGTTTCCCAGGGATTCCGCTGGCGATCACCACTTTCGCAATTGGCGATAAAAATAAACAATTGGCGATAAAAAATTACAACATCAAAAAAGTGGCGATTATTTTATTTTCCCCAGCGGAATCCCTGGTTTCCCTAAATAAATAGTGTCTGAATATTGAGGGTTATTACGGTACCACATAGATTTTTTTGTGGTAAATAAAAATGTTATTTATTCCTAGACTACAGCAGTTTACCTGTAGCAACAGCGGCAGCTACCTCGTCATTCTGGTAGACAACGCCGGCGAGGCATTTGAGGGCGGGGATCTGGATCTTGTATCGGTTACCCACCAGGAGGGGAGCCAGCGTAGTGATGATGCCACTCCTACACAGCTTCTGTTGGTGCTCCATCAACTGTGATGGTGGCATAGCTCCAGATAAGCTTTGTGTCTATAGCGTATTATACCAGCAATTTCAAAATCATTGCGTATTTTACCTTTACAAATGGGTTATTGATTTTCTTCATTTAATACTAAATAGGGAACCAATGATAAAAAAGATAACAAATTTAAACATTCACTTATTTGAGCTGCAAAAAGCAAACACTCAGCTCAATTAAGTGAATTTTCAACTTTATGATAGTATTTTCACTACTCAATTTGAAAATCAATGTGTATTTTCACATTGCTGTGCGTATTTTGTACTCCCACTTTTGATAATCAATGCGTATTCAGCTGAAATAATTACGTAAAATATGCAAATACACACTTTATCTGGAGCTCTGTGGTGGTGGATTGATTTGTTGATTGGTTGGTTTGTTGATTGGTTGGTTTGTTGATTGGTTGGTTTGTTGATAGGTTGGTTTGTTGATAGGATGGTTTGTTGATTGGTTTGTTGATTGATTGACTAAATTATTTATGTATTGATGGATGGATTTGTTGATTGATTGGCTTGTTGGATGATTGGTTTGCTGATTAATTGACCAGTTTGTTCATTTTAAAATTGCTTTATTGATTGATAAATTTGTTGATTGATTCGTTTATTGATTGATTGGTTGATTAGTTTGATTATTGATTGGTTTGTTGATTCATTTGATTATTGATTTACTGAATGGTTTGTTAATTGAATAACGGATGGATTGACTTCTGGATTGACTGGTTGATTGATTTGATCATTAATTGAATGGGGATAATGTCCATTCAATATCTATGTCATATACAACCTGGCCAATGATGTTGCATTGACTGAATGGAGTTTTACAGCCAATAATTCCAGCACAAAAATATTTACACAATTCCCTAACATTTGATTGGCCCGTAGCAAGTCTCTGTCCAAAATTTATATCCCAGTAAACTCCCACGCCGAACTACTTTCCGTAACCGTGAGGCGCAGTTAAAATAATTCTTAAGAAAACGGAAAATATACACATTTTCTTGATGAATTTATTTCAAATGCTGGAATTATAAGGAATGAATGGCCTTTTTGTGGAATTTATCGGGGATATAAACTTGGAAAAGTCGCGGGAATACTGGACGAGGCCTTCCGGCCTTCGTCCAGTATTCCCGCGACTTTTCCAAGTTTATACCCCGATAAATTCCACAAAAAGGCCATTCATTCCTATATTAACTTGCAAAGCCAAATACAGGTGTGCACAGGCAATAACATTACTAGTATAATAAAAGTCCTATGTTCCATGTTACCTGGCAACTGTTGGCGAGGATGTTTGTGATACATTCCTGTGTACACACAGACTTGGGAAGAATGTTCACTAGATGGGGTACAATCGTTGGATCCTGTAAAAGAAATGTACTCACAATACATTTTATTGAAATGTTTGTGGTTGTGACTGAGAAATGGGGTTTATGGGATTTGTGACCAGTGTAGCTCCGACACTACTGTCACCTGATAATGATCATACTGCATGTTAGCAGCATGACAGGTATTTCCTTGATGGAATGGCAAACAGTGCAGATCCTGATCAACCTGTGCAGATGCAAATGCTGATCTGGATCTGCACTCGTCGCAAAACCCATAATCCCCATTGCTCCAGTCACAGCCATATTTAATGGACTGGAAATGGAGAGACAGCTGAGAAAACTGACCTTACAACATTTTATCATGTTTAACGGAGAGTCCACAGCTGCTGTCATTTTAGGCCGGTATATCAAATTGACCAGAGAGCTGTCACGGAGTAAGATGGTCCTCTGGAATCTCAGACATGCCTCAATTAACTAAAATATTTCATCAATTTCTGAGACCCAGTAATTGTAAAATATAAACACAAACGGCAGCGTTGCACAGATAATACCTTACCTGGTATATCAAGTGGACAGGCGAGCTGTCGTGGAGGAAGATGGTCCTCAAACATCGCAGACACGCCTCAACAAACTTCAGGTTCGAGTTTGTGATACCTGACAATGGATACAAACAGGATTGTCTTTAATGCCATAAAGGCTGATAAATAAGGGGAGATAATTGGGTAATGCATTTCTGCTATTGCTGTACCAATAAGCAAAATTTATGTGTTTTAGTTGTGAAATGATATACCACATACAGAAATATGTTTCTATTCTAGACTATAGTTGAATTAGGGAGGTTCTACTGTAATATGGCTGTGAATGGAGAAATGGGCTTTAATATGGGATTCTGATCAGAGTAGCTCCTGATCAAATAGCATGCTCATGCGGCCTGATAATGATCTATATTGCTTGTCAGAAGCATGGTGAGTGTTTATTTATCAACTGGCGAACAGTGCAGATCCTGATCAGACTGCGGATGCACAGACTGATCTGGATCTACATTGGTCGCAAAACCCATAAGCCCCATTTCTCCTGTCACAGCCACATATTTGCAAGAACAATATCTTTGAAACGATGGAAACGATGAAAGTCAAGGGATAGATAATAATCACCGAACCTGACCACTAAGAGACTACCAGACTGAGCTTTAGTTTACAATTACCTTTGAGCAGCACGGAGACACAACCCTCGTCGACCAGGCTATGTATGTTGTCACTGGTTCCCTTAGCGATACTGCCCATCACCACAGCTGCCTCCGTGCGCAGTTCGATTGGTGCATCGTCGTCAATCAGCCATTGTAGCAACCTGAAGGTCAAGGCTAAAACTAGTAACAGAGCCTGAAAGGTCAAGACTAATAATAGGAACGGAGTCTGAAAAGGCAAGGCAAAAATCATGTAAGATCCTCTATGTATCAGGCATGTGTCATTTTATAATCAGGAGCAGAGCTCCAGATAAGGTGCGTATTGGTGTATATTATGCAATTAGCTTATCTGAATACGCATTGATTATCAAAAGTGGGAGTACAAAATACGCACAGCAATGTGAAAAAATATGCATTGATTTACAAATTGAGTAGTGAAAATACTGTCATAAAGTTGAAATTCACTTACTTGAGCCGCATTTGCTTTTTGCAGCTCAAATAAGTGAATGGCTAAATTTATTATATTTTGTTTTTATCATTTGTTCCCTATTTAGTAATGAAGAAAATCAATATTCCATTTGTAAAAGTAAAATATGCAATGATTTTGAAATCAGGGGGTATAGTACGCTTTAGACACAAAGCTTATCTGGAGCTCTGTGGGTTTGACTATACCGATATCCTTGTCTTGGGGAACCCTGTTGGGCGAGAAACAGCGGTGACAATGACAATTACGAACATAGTCAGTCATCAGGGGCGGATCCAGGATTTATGTCTAGAGGGGGCGTGGATTTCAATTTTCATAAAATTCAGATTATTTGTTCTCCGTGTTTTCTTATTTCTCATCAAAAGTATATGTTGTTACCACTCAGTTGAACCGTCTCGACGAGACGGTTCAACTGAGTGGTAACAACATACACTTTGTGTGAGAAATAAGGAAATAATCAGATCTTTCCACGCAAAAAAAATTGGTTAAAATCTAAAAGTACACTTTAGACAAAGCTTATCTGAAGCTCTGCAGGAGACTGGTCCAGAGGGACATTTACCTGGGCACAACACCATTATTGATGGCGTTGTTCTTCTGTTTGTTGTTTCCAATGACTGAGTTCTTTACCCATCTGTAATATCAGAAATAGAGAACATGAAAATATTGAGGAATTTATATCTTACAGAAAATGTGATAACTGTGGCTGTTACTGGAGAAATGAGGTTTATGGAGACTTGTGACTAGTGTATCTTGACCAGGCTGTGCATCAGCAAAGTCTGATCAAGATCTACACAATTAACAACAGTTAAAGCCAATCTGGTTGTTACCAGAAACAAACAATATTTTTGTTGTAGTAAATTGACTAAAACATAGTTTAGGTTTTCACAATAGTAGATCCAGACCAGTAGTAGATGTAGATGAATTAGAGTCCGAGAGATTTAGTTTTACATACAAGATCGCCTCAAGCCATTTATCAGGTTCATCCGAGTGTAGAACATCAAACCAGCCATTGGTGCCATCAACTTCCTGAAAATATATGGCATGTGCTTCATAGGTTATGTTACTAGTCAGGTTCACACGGAAGCAGATTATTTTATATCTTTGGAAGCAGATTATTTTATAACTTTATCAGTTAAAAAACTTCACATTGGCCGAGATTTAATATATTTAAATGCAAAAAGCTCATTAGTGGGTTTAAATAAACATATACATGTATGGCCCAAAATCTGCACCTTTGCACAATAGTGTCCATTTGTAACCGCTATATGGCTTTGGTTACATGGGTTACATGCTATGTTTACAATTAATTATATATCTCATCTTCACATTTTATCTTACTTACAAGTCATCTTACTGCGATAGGATAATGGTCAAATATTTTACTGATCTATTTACTTACTTGAAAGTGTAGTGTTCGGTGTGGTTTTGAGACATGATCACCGATTAGCTCAGTTGGTAAGAGCGCCGTGCTAGTGTTACGGGGGTCGTGGGGGGCGACACTTTTTCCCCTTAGAAATACTTCAAAAACTTGAATGTCGTAAACAATACAAACTTCAGAAAATGAATCATCGAGTAGAAAAAAAGCAAAAGCAAGGACGTCTAAATACTAAATAGCGACGGATATTCGTATATAGATTACGCATATATTTATTTCTATCAAAATTGTCAGTAGCGTACATACCATTGATGAAAGAATCATAATATACAAAAATAATGCAAATTTCTTCAAAAATAAATAACCATTCGACTACTTTCCGTCATTCATCATAATCGGTAAGACGCTTCTTAAATTGAAAGTGGCTAGGTATCGGGTTGTTTCGCCCCGGATACCAATTTATTTTATTTAAATTAATTACTCTGTTGCCTAGGGAACCTCTTTCTAAATGTTGCATAATATTGTCATTTCAGAACAAACTATAAAGACAGTTCACAGTTACTGGTACATGAATAGCGAACATGTCAAATTATACCAAGCCAGAGTGTCTCCACCCTGCTTATAGCAGTTCTAATAGCATGTACGTGAATATAAAGCATGTTGTTGTTGTTGTTGTTTTTGGGGAGAGGGGGGGATATGATCACATAAAATTGTGCTATTGATTGACATATGCCATTTATTTTACATGCAGCGAAAACTCACACATACATATCTGAGATATCTGAGACACAGAAACATTACAAATATAATTACGTACTAAGACAGTTATCGCCCCTGGCATCGCCGAGGAGGTCAATCTGGCGGAAATTCCCTGTTAACGAAGAGGGCAGTGAACTGGCGTCGTTCCAATACACGTGTTACCGCTGGATTCACTTCACTGACGGAGCCGACTTCAACTGGAAACGGTCAGTAAATAAAATAGGTATTTGGGGTCGTTAGAACAGTTTTTCCCGGCCCCAAGATTGCAGGCCTCTCCACCAAGGACGGAAACATACAATACAACAGATAAACCAATAGAACACTGGAGATAAAGATACATGAAGGAGACCCATGAACCCATATAAAGTAGAAACTAACTAAATACATCATAACACGAGCACAGCGGTGGTCGAGGATCCTACGAATTCAACACGGCACAAACATGCTCTTCAAGACAAACGGTGTGCACTTAAAAAGCAACACTATGCCAGACCCGCAACAAGATTTCCAAAATAATTGACTACCGAGATAATAACAGTTCCAGCAGGTAAAACAATCACATTGAAATACCATACAATATACCATGATATGATAGCCAGAGTGTCGCCATGGAAACTGCTGGGGAACAAATAATACACGGGTGAGGTTGGACCGGTTAGCGCGGCGCCGCAAAATCTCGCCTACGTAGCCATCATGTTTAAAAAGGACAGAAACATAAAAAGTCAATAAAAAAGTCCTAGACAACACATAATAACAAATAACCACTAAGACAGTAACTTCCTAACAAATAAGCAGTTCAGAGTAATAGTAAAAAGAAAAGAGCCAATATACGATACAAAAATACTTCGAAGAATTAACAAAGCTGTGTTCAACAACAATCTCAACCTGGGGGGACAGGAAGTAACTTTCTTAAAGGTACATGCCCACTCAGTAGTCACAACATGTTCTTTGTAGGAATTAAATAAGTGTATAATTGTGTCGCTATTCCACCAGTTCTGAATATTACGAGTGCACGCTATACAGATATAATAATTTAGTAATATATTTATTTTACTGATAGTGACGCGCAGTGGTATCAGGCTATTTTCATATTCAAATGAGGCATACTATTTGTTAGCGATTTATACTAATTAAATGCGTCACCTGAACAAATAATATTTTCGACAGAGTATGATCATTGCACATCAAAAAATAAATACAGAGAGTAAATAGTAAAGTCCATTAACATTTTAAGGAAACACGGTTATCGCTCCTGATATCAGTGTGAAAATTTGTGGATTGTTGTGTTCACTAATGATTCCAAGGCGGAGACATTGCTGTCATATACTCGATCATGTATTGTACTTCATTTTGATTGTTTTTCCTGCTGGAACTGTCATTTTCTAAGTAGGTCATTTAGAAATAATGGCTATGGGGCTTTCGTTGTATTCGTTTTATTTTGTTTATGCATTTCACATACGGTTGCTCTTCCTTTGAGAATGCACTCTACTGGTCGTGGAGTGCATGATTGTGCCGTTTTACGTCTCCTCGACAACCACTATGAGCCTGCCATGCATTTATCATGACATATTGCATTAGTTTCTTATTTACATCGGTTCATTGGTCACATTAATAGTATGGTTTATCCCGTCAACACAGTGCCGTGAAACATTTGTAATATCCTGTCAATACGACATAATCACCTCGTATGAATATGTGCAGTGGCTGGGGTGTTATTTTGTTTGCATTTTAATGCCATTTGTAGGTGTTAACGGGATAAATAGAATAGTAGGTTAGTGCCGTGAATGGGAAAACATATCTGGCTCGGCACGGAAACGGGATGTGCTCGGCAGAGCCTCGCCTATCCCGTTTCCTGAGCCTTGTCAGATATTTTTTCCCATTCACGGCACTAACCTACTATTCTCTATATCTTGACCGTTATTTTACTTCCTCTCCGTAGTTGATTGGTATGTAATTTTCAGCAGATTCCGTTAAATACATACATTATCAGGGATTCCGTTGGCGATCGCCACTTTCGCAATTGGCGATATAAATAAACAATTGGCGATAAAAAAATACATTTTTCGAAAAAAATAATATTTTGTTTCTTTTGAAGTGGCTATTTTTTTATTTTCCCCAGCGAAATCCCTGCATTATGTGTGCAATATTGACAATTTTATTTATCTACCTACCTTCATGACAGTCAAACCCCTGTTGGGGACATATACTTTAACGTGGGTACCTACTACCTATGCCCGAGACACAGTTTTTTTAAATGTTTAGTTCCACAATACAAAGCAATGCGACTCCTACGCATCGGCCCGGACCGAAACGGGGACATCTGGTTTACAGTACCATCGCTTTAACCGACTGAGCTAGCCGGGCACGAATACACATCGTCTCTAGAAAGCGAGTTACGTACCATGACATACTTCCCCGCCAAATTGAAGTTCGTCTCCGAATTCTATATGTATATATAAGTCATATCTGAATTCCGTATTTTTGGTACAATTTGGGCAGTATTTATCAGTCACAGTCCCTTGTTGGGCGCCAATGTCGCAGGGCGAGGAAAATGCGCATCAGCCCGGTCTAACCGACTGCGATAGCCGGGCACGAATTATACACATCTTCTCCCCATAGTGAGTTACGTACCGTGACATAAATTAGAAACTAACTAATCAGTTTTTTTTCTGGTACCTGTGCTCTGGTCCTATCCGGTTTTGATGGTGAAACAGGGTCTCACTAAAAATCAACAAGAAGCGTCAAGAAGCGAAGCGACAAGTAGCGACAAGAACATTATTGTATGTATTTAATAACAAATATTACAATAATAAAGATAACATGTAACCAGCTGCATGATTATAGACACTGTGGTTCAGAAAATTTAAAGCGTTAAAAAGACTGAGATTAATTTACGACAACCGGAAACCCACAGCATTGGAGAGGTAAATTTGAAGTTGATGTTTGCCTAAAAATGCCCAAAATGTTACGTTAAATTGGTCTAACTGAGCACTAATGCCCTTTTGCATGAGTTAATTAGCACAATGAATGAATGATAATTTTGCATCGTCACTTTACATTCTTATTGGCTCCCAACACTTTTGTCATTAGATTCCGTGTTCGTTTTCTTTTGCGTTTTTCTGGCGTATTCCTATTTCTTCTGAGTTCAGCACTTGTACTATTTTCCTGACGTTTGAATTGTTTTATTTTTGTTATGTTGCAGCCACTATTTGAACTATCCTGTCAAATGTTTGGTCACACTATCGTATTCTCAACTCCTTCGTTTCGACATAATTTGTTTCAGCATTGCTTTTTTTTTTTGCACCTATTATTTCACCATAATTATATGGTCTGTATTTCAGAATGAGAATTGCCATCGAAGGTTGTTGTCATGGGGAGTTGGACAAGATTTACGAGACGCTTGAAGTCCTGGAGAAGAAGAATGCTTACAAAGTGGACCTTCTTCTTATTTGCGGGGATTTCCAGTCCGTACGCAACAAAGCCGACCTTAACTGCATGGCTGTACCACCAAAATTCAGAAAAATGAACACATTTTACAAGTACGTATTCTTAACCCTTTCAGCTTCAAGAGGCAATGAACTATTTCATTATTCAGAATGTATAATTTGTGAACAAATATAAAATGTGAAAATATTTTCTAACTGTAGATCTGGATGAGACGCCGATTCATCTGGATCTACACTGTTTGCAAACATGGATGTTCTGGGTCTATGCTAATTGCAATGGCAATAAGCCCAATTTTATCAGTTAGCTACAGCCACATTCAATGACAGTAACCTTTCTGCAGATACTACTCTGGCGAGATGGTGGCTCCGGTGTTGACGATTTTCATCGGCGGTAACCATGAGGCATCCAACTATCTCCAGGGATTGCCGTACGGTGGCTGGGTGGCACCAAACATCTACTACATGGGTATCTTGCATTTGAAATCTTGTTAACGTGCAGGGTTACTCTTTACCTGTTTTAGTGGCATTATTCGGACTCTTTCCCAATGTCAATAGCGTGAGATTACAGAGCTCCAGATAAGCTATGTATTTGCTAAACTACCCAATTAAATTTGCTGAAATCAGAAGTAGCGAGTATCAAAAAGCAATATGGTACCTTTATCATGCTGCAGAAAACAATAAACAGACCACAAACATAGCGTATTTTTCTTATTTTCCATGAAAACACATCTTGGTATTACATTAGAATTGTCTCCTTGAAATACCAAGACATGTTTTCTTTTCAAAGCAAACTACCGGTATTCAATAATTTGTCTGTTGATGTGTAAACGGTAGTGTGATTTCATTTTACCCAATTACAATTTTGAAATACCCAATTGCTTCAGAAATTATAGAGTGACAATACTCAATTACAAATTCCTTATCTGGAGCCCTGGATTACATGCGAATTCTTGTCAGAGCTTTGTGTCTAAAAAGTATTATACACACTGATTCAAATTCAACACATATTTTATTTTTCCATATGGAATTTATCGCAATTTCTATTCACGATACAAAGTAGGGAGTAAACAAAGTTTATTCTGAATGCCAAAAGTATGTTGTTTCAGAGCTCCACATAAGATGGGTATTGGTGTATTTGATTTTTAAATTGATGTGTAAAAAAGCTCTAATAAATTTAAAATGATCGTGTGTTGATGTGCAATGAATAGAATCTAACATTTGTATATATGGCATTGTTTCTTATGGAATCATTTAAGAAATATCATATTAGATCATCACTCGGACTTGTTTAATAAATATATTACATGTGACATATACAATCATATTTCAGGGTATGCCGGGGTGTTGCAATTCGGAGGAATTAGAATTGGAGGGATGTCCGGCATATTTAAAGGCAAAGACTACTTCAAAGGTTAGAACTAAGCCATTCTGGACAAAAACACAACAGTTCTCATGTGTGGCTGTGTCTACGAACTAGAGAAACGGAGCTTATGGTTTTACGACCAGTATAGATCCAGATCAGCCTGTGCATCCGCACAGTCTGATCAGGATCTGTACTGTTCGCCATTCCATCAATGATACACCCGTCATGTTTCTAGCAAGAAACATAGATCGTTATCAGGAGTGTGCTATTTGATCAGGAGGTACACTGGTCACAAATGGCATAAGCCCCATTTCTTCAGTGACCGCCTCATTTCTTGATCTGTCAAGAGTAAATAGTTGAGCCTGGCTGATTCATAGGACTGTTCAAACTCAACCACACCAGCTGGCTGATTATGACCTTGAGATTCTGTATCAAAAAACTGCTCAGAATACTGTAATAATTGTCAATCCTACACAAATGTGCCATCACCGTGGCGCCGTTGCCAGACCCACATTCAATAAAGTCTTAACATTGTTTTTCAGTATTATTAGAATTGTCTGGAAATTAACATGAATAGTCCATTCCCATTAATTAGAAGTGAAATGGTCTGTTCTATGTTGAATTTGAGACGTATGCCATTAGCTGGAAAAGGTGTAATGTAAAACCTCAGAAATGGTTTACAAATGATGCAGATCCTGATGAGACGGTTCGTTTCGAGCCGGCTCATCTGGATCTACATTGTTTGCAAACATTAGTTAATAGTAGCCTATATAGGTCTGTAGTGTTTGGCCAATCAGAGGTTTTGCTGTATTAACAAAGATATCCTCTAATAACTTTGATGAACGTTTATTCTGCACAATTGCGGAAAAATAGACAAATAAGACTGGAAAAGGTCAGTCAAAGCACAATGCCTGGGAACAGCGTAGTCTTCGATGTGTGTCTACCCAAGGCTTGTGATTACTTAGTTTTTAACGCATGTATGAATTCCGTTCTCAGGATGTTTGGTTGGTTGATACTGAGCACTGCTCAGCCTAGACAAAATGAAATTGCCTGATTTTGAGTACATATTGCAGCATCAGTCTCGTACTCAAAATCAGGAAATTTTGTTGGTCGAGGCTGAGCTGTGCTCAGTTTCAACCAATTAATTTATTTTGAGCAGTTGAGTAGAGATTTGAGCATGCACTTCGCCTTGGCCTATGCAATTGCCTGATTTTGACTACAGATTAGAGCATACACTTCATTGTTATGCTCAATATCAGGAACTTTGTTTTTTTTAGTCTGAGCTGTGCTCAGTGTCAACCTATGAAGTTGTCTGATGTTGAGTATAGATTTGAGCATGTACTTGATTATTATGCTCAATGTCAGGAAATTTGGTTGGTTGAGACTGAGCTCAGTCTCTGTCTGTTAAATTGACGGATGCTGAGTAGTCTTCAGAATGTACTCCATTGAGCTGTGCTGTTTTTGTGTTCTCAGCCCTGGCAATGTTACACTGTGCTCAGTCTCAACCAATGAGCCCGAGTACAGAATCACAATTATTCACGCCCTACAGGTCATTTTGAGCAGTATCCGTACAGCGAGGATAGCAAGAGATCTGCCTACCACATCCGCGCCCTGGAGGTGTTCAGACTTCAACAGGTAACTCAGGGATTCCGCTGGCGATCGGCACTTTCGCAATTGGCGATAAAAATAAACAATTTTTTTTATTTGTTTTCGAAAATTGTAATTTTTTATCGCCAATTGTTTATTTTTATCCTATTGGTTTCCTATATCCTATTCCTTTTTTTTTTTGGATTATTTTTATTTTTTTTTTTTGAAGTGGCAATTATTTTTTTTCCCCAGCAGAATCCCTGGTAACTTAATTTCAGGCTTCAACAGGTAACTAGATTTTACTCTGAAACAGGTAACTAGATTTCCCGCCAACCATTTTAGGCTTCAACAGGTAACTAGATTTCCCACCAACAATTTCAGGCTTCAACAGGTAACTAGATTTTACTCTGAAACAGGTAACTAGATTTCCCGCCAACCATTTTAGGCTTCAACAGGTAACTAGATTTCCCACCAACCATTTCAGGCTTCGACAGGTAACTAGATTTCCCACCAACCATTTTACTAATTTAGGCTTCAACAGGTAACTAGATTTCCCACCAACCATTTCAGGCTTCTTCAACTGATAACTAGTGAGTCTAGTCGGCCATATTATGTTTGCTTTGCAATCATGAACAAACTTTATACTAATTAGAAATAAATAGCAATGAAGATGAACATAATTAACAGCTTGAGTGTGGGTTTCAGTGAGGTACTGTCCACAATTAAAACGAAAAGCATACTGTCAGTTTCGCAGATCTAGAGAATTTGCCTATTGTATTCCAGTTGACGAGACCGATCGAGATTTTTATGTCCCACGACTGGCCTCGAGGGATTTACAACTATGGCGACGTGAACTACCTTATCCGGAAGAAATCGTTCTTCAGAGAAGAGATAGAAAAAGATGTGCTTGGGAATCCGAAAGCCGCTGATCTTCTCCATTACCTGAAGCCGTCATACTGGTTTTCAGCCCATCTACACGTGAAGTTTGCTGGGCTCGTACAACACAAGGCTAGTATCCGTCTACACAATTTGATATCCAGATTAGACTGCATTTATTATGACCCCACAAATTTATTTGTGGTGGGGTGGGGCATTATTATTTACACTTATCTGTCTGTTGGGGCACACATTCAGTGTCTTAACTGGTTGGAGGTTTGGCTAGGACAAAAATGAAAACAACCAGAGTTCCAGCTAAGAATATACATTGATTATCAACATTGGGAGTATTTTACTCACAGCAATGTGAAAATACACATTGATTTTCAAATTCCCCAGTCACAGTCACTGTGAAAAACGAAAAAATACAAATTATGTTTTACATTTGTTCTAATAATACCCTAGCTGTTGGTGGGACGTTAAACCCATTCACTTTCTAATATTTGTAAAATCTTTGTACCCTTCCAATAATTTCTGAACTGTTTAGCAGCCAAAATGTCCATTTCTGCAATATTACCAGAAGCGACAACGGAGAACCTAGAACTATTCAGAGCTCCAGATAAGCTGCGTATTTGCTTAAATACCCAATTAAAATTGCCATAAACCCAATTTAAATCAGAAATAGCGAGTATCAAAAAGCAATACAAATTTTGTGGTACCTTTATCATGCTGCAGAAAACAATAAACAGACAACAAATATAGCATATTTTTCTTATTTTCCATGAAAACACATCTTGGTATTTCATTAGAATTGTCTCCAAGGAGACAATTCTAATGAAATACCAAGACATGTTTCATTTCGAAGCAAACTATTCGATAATTGCTATCTGTTGATGTGTAAACAACAGTGTGATTTTATTTTACCCAATTAATATTTTGAAATACCCAATTGCTTCAGAAATGATGGAGTGACAATACTCCATTACTAATTCCTTATCTGGAGCCCTAACTATTGTTTGTTGTTTTGTGTTCTTTATTGTTATGTGTTATTGCAGGACTCGGAACCACCCGGAAAGATCACCAAGTTTCTCTCGCTGGACAAATGTCTTCCTCGTCGACACTTTCTACAGGTTCGTGTTTCAGGCGATCGGTCTCAGATATGCACAGATAATTGTAGATTTGTATCATATTCAGAGCTCAAGATAATTGGCATATTTTACGCACTTATTTTAGCTGAATACGCATTGATTATCAATAAATTGAGTAGTGAAAATACTGTAATAAAGTTGAAAACGTTCCACTGCATTACAGTATAAATAAGTGAATAAGTAATAATACACTCGATACGAAGTTTAGTGAAATCCTGATATCTTCTTACAGGTAGATGCAATCCGAATAAGTGAATGTTTAAACTTGTTTTGATCATTCACTTATTCAAGTGTATTATTAATGCAGTGGAAAACGTACTTAGTTCAATGTTTAAACTTGTTCTGATCATTTGTTCCCTATTTAATTTTAAATGAAGTACCGGTAGATCAATAATACATTTGTAAAAATAAAATACGCATTTAATTTGAAATCAGGGGGTACAATACTCTTTAGACACAAAGCTGATCTGAAGCTCTGGTATTTCTGAACCAGTTAAAGGCAGTTATACAACTATTGTCTGTTTCACGAAAGCTGGCTAGATAGCTTGGATATGATCTAACTAAGAAAACAAAAGTTAAATTTTAAAAATCGGTCCAGTATTTCTAAAATTCAAAAGAATTTCCTCATGTTAAATCCCCATAGACATCCGTGAAGATGTCTATGGGGATTTAACATGGGGAAATTGTTTTTTCGCAATAAAATCAATATTTGACCAAATTTCACGAAATAAAAAGAAGGCACATTCTTAATTTTTCCTTTAATTTAATATTATCAAAAGAAATCTTGTTTTTGAATTGTTTATGTAGCCGTAAAATTTGGGCAGTTTTCGTGAAACAGACAGTAGTACTAACCTTATTACTTATAACAGGATTCAACTGTAACGTACAAGGGAGAAATTTTCAATTTTAGGATAAATTTATTATTTTTTATTATACTGAATTTATTACATTATCACAGCCATTTTGGCTGTGATAATGTAATAAATTCAGTATAATAATTCTGCATACTTTTAATCATCAAATATATGCAGTAGTTAGTTCTATATGACATAATGTTCTATATGACAACATAAATGATGACTCCCTCAAAGTATACTTTGGTAGGTAAGTATGCTTTGCAATTTTGATGAAATCGGCTACTGAAAGCCAAAAATGTACCTGAGGGTTAAACCACGGATATCGGATTTCCGGTATTAAAGGATGAACCCTATAGTCTGTTTCACGAAAGCTGCCCAAATTTTACGGCCATATGAACAATTCAAAAACCATATTTTTTTCGATAATATTAAATTAAAGGAAAATGTAAGAATGAGCCTTCTTTTTATTTCGTGAAATTTGGTCAAATATTGATTTTATTGCGAAAACAAAATTTCCCCATGTTAAATCATCTATGGGGATTTAACATGGGGAAATTTTTTTAGAATTTCAGAAATACTGGACCGATTTTTAAAATTTAACTTCTTTTCTTAGTTAGATCATATCCAAGCTATCTAGCCAGGTTTCGGAGTCAATTTCCAAAAATAATTGTTTTTTTACTCCTCCCACAAGTCCTCTACCTCTTTTCCCCCATGTTAAATTCCCATAGAGAAATCAATTTTTCGTAATAAAACCAAATTTCACGAAATAAAAAGAAGGCTCATTCTTAAATTTTGCTTTAATTTAATATTATCGAAAAAAATATTGTTTTTGCATTGTTTATATAGCCGTAAAATTTGGGCAGGTTTCGTGAAACAGACTATAAAAACGTTTTGTTTCACTCATTCAGGGATTCCACTGGGGAAAATAAAAAAATCGGCACTTCAAATTGTTTTTTAAAAAAAAAAAAAAAATTATGTTTTTTTATTTCTTTTCAATTTTTTTTTATCGCCAATTGTTTATTTTTATCGCCAATTATTTTTATCGCCAATTGCGAAAGTGGCGAACGCCAGCGGAATCCCTGATTATGGCTGTGACTGGAGAAATGGGGAGTATGAGTGTTGTGACCAGCGTATGTTCAGATCTAATCTCACACTCCTGTAGCCTGATAATGATCTAAATTGCGTGTTAGAAGCATTAATTTACAGGTGCTTCCTTGATGGAATGGCGAACAGTGCAGATCATGATCAGACTGCGCGATCTGCAGCTAGACTGGTCGCAAAGCCCCATTTCTCCAGTCACAGCCACAATTACGTTTCCCTGGTACTGAAAATCCATTGCCACATTATCTCACCTGTGTTTAGTAGTTTATAGTAGATTAAATTAGAAAGTCATTCGAATTTGAAGGAATAAAATAATGCATGTGATTGATGTAGGTCAATTACAGTTCAAAAAGCAAACAATTACATATGGACTATCTGAGTCATCTTTCATGGGGTTGGGCTGTGGCTCAGAGGTAGAATATAGGACTTCAATACTAAAGGTGTGCGTTCAAAACCTACCCTAGGGCATTAGAAATAATTTCATAGAATGATAGTATTTCCATCCCGCTGATCTGTCTGATGAGACTTTAAACTGTGGTCCCGTTTCTATTTGACCTTGGCTGTTAAACCCCATTCACTTCATCTTGTCGTTTCAGGTGATAGATGTACCACATGATACCAATCAGCCAATGACGTTGCAGCTCGATCCTGAATGGCTGGCCATTTTGAAATCGACCAATCATATGCTGAGTGTGTCGCCAACTAACCAGTATGTTGATTGGACTAAATCGTAAGTATTTATAGTATTTTATATTTTCCACGAAATAAAAAACAGTTTTCTGGAAAGTGTGTGTATCCAATCAAGGAAAATCTATTTACAGTGGAACCTCTCAAAACTGGACATGCTGGGAGGTCCCTAGGGTGTCCAGTTTAGAGATATTTCACTCTAAAATCAAGCATATGACTCCTACAAGACCTGCTCGTGTGCTTTTCAATCATGTACATGCATTATAATTGGAGATACATATGGCTGTGACTGAAGAAAAGGGGCTTATGGGTTTTATGACCAGTGTAGATCCCGATCAGCCTGTGCATCCGCACAGTCTGATCAGGATCTGCACTGTTCGCCATTCCATAAATGAAACACCCGTCATGCGCCTAACAAGCAATATAGATCATTATCGGGCTACAAGAAACTACACTGGTCACAAAACCCATAAGCCTCATTTCTCCAGTCGCAGCCACAAATGACAATGAAAGCCATCAAACACACAGGTCATCTGGGTGTCTAGTTTATAGAGTGTTTCTGTTGTTTGTATATACATGTACATTGTATGTAAAGCATTTGTAACATCAGGGCTCCAGATAAGGAATTAGTAATTGAGTATTTTCACTCCCATCATATCTGAAGCAATTGGGTATTTCAATATTTTAATTGGGTAAAATAAAATCACACTACTGTTTACACATCAACAGACAGCAAGTATTGACTAGTTTGCTTCAAAATGTAAACATGTCTTGGCATTTCATTAGAATTGTCTCCTTGGAGACAATTCTAATGAAATACCAAGATGTGTTTTCATGGAAAATAAGAAAAATATGCTATACATTATTTGTGGTCTGTTTATCGTTTTTTGTAGCATGATATAGGTACCACAAATTTGTTATTGCTTTTTGATACTCGCTACTTCTCATTTCAATTGGGTTTTTGGCAATTTTAATTGGGTATTTACGCAAATACGCATCTTATCTGGAGCTCTGTAACATTAACCCATTACAAACGGGACACAAATATAGTAGTGTCAGAGCTCCAGATAATATTTGTGTCTAACATGTCTAAAGCGTACTATACCCCCTGATTTCAAAATCATTGCGTATTTTACTTTTACAAATGGGTTATTGATTTTCTTCATTACTAAATATGGAACAAATGATACAAAATATAACAAATTTAAACATTCACTTATTTGAGTGAATTTTCAACTTTATGACAGTAGTTTCACTACTCAATTTGAAAATCAATGCGTATTTTCACATTGATGTGTGTATTTTGTACTCCCACTTTTGATAATCAATTCATATTCAGCTGAAATAATTGTGTAAAATACGCCAATATGCACCTTATCTGGAGCTCTGAGTGTGAAAATGAGATTTGTTCAACAAACATTACTGTAGCCTTAGGCTGAAATGGGTTAAGTATTTTCAAAGCTGCTTACACGAGTTGTAAAATCCGGAGGATATGAGTGTATAATTCCAGCACAAAAATATTTACACAATTCCCTAACATTTGATTGGCCCGTAGCAAGTCTCTGTCCAAAATTTATATCCCAGTAAACTCCCACGCCGAACTGCTTTCTACAGGTGCACTGTCAGTGCTGTCAATGTAAACAAATGGCTGCCGTCTGTCAAAATAAACACATTTTCTTGATGAATTTATTTCCAATGCTGGAATTATAAGGAATGAATGACCTTTTTGTGGAATTTATCGGGGATATAAACTTGGAAAAGTCGCGGGAATACTGGACAAGGCCTTCCGGCCTTCGTCCAGTATTCCCGCGACTTTTCCAAGTTTATATCCCCGATAAATTCCACAAAAAGGCCGTTCATTCCTATAATGCGTATCTTAGCGATGAATCCATTCGTAGAGATTCTTAACTTAACGGTGGAACTTACTGGGATTCACACCTGCAGCTTGGTGGCCCAGTGTAGTAAGGGTTTTGGGGGCCGTTTCACTAAACTTTGTACGACTAAAATGTTTGTAAGTGCAAATTTAGGATGGATTTACATTTATTGAACATGGGCTATATAAATGTAAATCCAATAATTGTTTAAAAGAAAAAGTTGTTAATTTGAGATTTACAGACTATCATAATTTTGCACTTACAAACATTTTAGTCGTACAAAGTTTAGTGAATCGCGCCCCAGGATCTGGGCACTCCCTTTCAGTGCTGAAAGTTTTTATTGTATGATACTCCTAGCACACATGCCTGTCTAACTATGTTGTTGAACTGACGTAAAACCTCAATCAATCAGCCATACAATTAGCCTCGGGATACGATAATTTTTGTTGAAAAAATTTCATTATTTTCTTTATTTGTCGATAAAGGTATATGTTGTTACCACTCGTTTGAACCGTCTCGTTGAGACGGTTCAAATGAGTGGTAACAACATATATTTCGAAGGGTAATAAAGAAAATAGTGATTTTTTATCTCAAAAGGTTTATACTACTATAATTGTATCCCGTCTGTAATGGGTTAATCAATAGTTTCATAAAATGACAATAGCTACTGTCTGTTCCACGTTTTGCTGCCGACAAATTTTTGGCTATTAAACATATTAAATCTAAACAATATTTAAATGCAAGTACTTTTTAATCAATAACAATTTTTTTATTTGATGAAATTCCATAAAATATTGATTTTATTGCGAAAAAAACTATTTTCCTATGGGAATTTAACATGGGACGAAAAGGAGGAGGCTGACCAGGAGGGTCGAAAAACAAATATTTTTGGAAATTGACTCCGAAACCTGGTTAGATAGCTTGAAACTGATGTAAATAAGAAAACAAAGTTAGATTTTGAAAATCGGTCCACAAATAAAAAAGTATTTTAAAAAATCTGTTTTTAGACCTACCGGTATGTTAAATTCCCATAGGAAAATCGTTTTTTTGGGAAGGGTGACTTTTTTGTTATTGTTGAAAAAGTACTTACATTTAAATATTTTTTAGATTTAATGTGTTTGATAGCCAAAAGTTAGTCGGCAGAAAAACGTGGAACAGACAGTAATGTATTCCTTCTAATCTACCAGGTATAAACAAAAAGATGAGGATATAAACAGCATAAAAGCTGACTTTGGAAACAACCTAGCCGTGCCGGATAACTTTGAGAAGACTGTGCCTGTCTTTGATCCCAACGCCTCGAAAAAGGCGAACAATAAACACCATGAGTCTGCAGAAATCAACCCACAGACGACGCTGCTCTGTAGCATGCTGGACCTAACCGATCCGAACGCCGTGTTGTCGGGGCTAGATTCGACGTATCAGCTACCGGAAGGAGCAGCGGCTGGGATTCCGGATAACGACGATGCGGACGACGACATTGATGAAGATTACGAAAGCGAACAAAGCTTCGTGTCGATTTCGGGTAGTGAGAAAAGCTTCAGTGACCGGAGTTTTAGCTTCATATCTACTGGGAACGATAGTTTTATTGGTAACGAGAGTTTTAGTTCATTAGGAAACGCTGATGAAAGTGTGGGGCTGGATGACGAGGTTGATAATAAGAAAAGTGAAAGCGTGGACAATAAGACTGTTGCCGAGATTGAGAAGCAGGAGTTGAAAGTTTCAGACAGTGAAAAGGGACCTGAGGAAATATTCACGCCAGTACGAACCTCAATATTTTCGCAGACCACAATGCCGGGTGGTACAGCTAAACTGTCGGTCGCAGAGAGGATTAAGCTGTCCGTGTCGGACGTATTGAAGAACACGCCGCTAAAATCTGCGTCGGCGTCGGAAGACGAATCAGAAATCGCGGCTCTGGACAAACTTGAAAAGTCTAGTTTATCGATCTCAAGTTCGGACTCGGATAAACCAATGGACTCGAGCTACAAACCTCTGGACATGAGTGACGATGAAGAAGAACTCAAACAAATGCTGCAGGCTCAGAAGACTTTTAAATACGAGGCGGAGAACGTGATGGAGATCTCGCTGGAGGGGGTAGACAATGACAATATGGAGTTCCAGGAAATTATCTCCGCTCAGAAGAAGAACCAGGACTCGATTCCCGATATACAGAAGGATTTCGGTGACTTGAAGCCCGCATACCAGTCCAGTCCCGCTGTGAGTATCGAAGACCGCGTGGACCAGAATGTGTCGCTGTCCGACGAGCGGGGCGGGATGAAACGCGACACTTTACGAGGGGTTGACAGTCCGAAGGGGACAGAGAGCCCGATGACCAAACGGTTCCGGCGTCGCAATCAAGAGCTGTATTCGGATAATAGCACCGAGGATGAGTTATAGATGGAAACACAAGACCACTGGGACCCGTTTCACAAAACATCGTACGACTAAAATGCTCGTAAATGCCAATTTAGGATCTTCTGGAAATTTCAAGTGATGTATTTACATTTATTGAGCATAGGCTGCATAATCATTTACAAGAGAAAATCATAAGTTTGCACCTACGGACATTTTAGTCGTAGTTACGAAGTTTAGTGAAACGGGCCCCAGAAGACGATATGTAACTGTGACTGAAGAAATGGGACGTAAATCAGGGTTCCCACTGGTCCTTAAATTCCTGGAAAGTCATGGAATTTGGAAAAATGGAATACCAGGCCTGGAAAGTCATGGAATTTGCCTCTTTTTCTGAAAAGGTCATTGAAAGTCATGGAATTTGGATTCCAGTCCAATTATTGGTGTTGTTGAGCAAAGTTCAGTGCAATTTCATGATTTCAAGCCAAACAATTTGATGTGGTAAGGGCACCTGGCACCAAATCGGGATTTTGTAAATTCAGAACTGAAGTACTACATGAAACGGTGTCGAGCCTGGAATACACTTGTGCTGGGGAGAGAAGTAACTTCTCTCCCCAACACAAGTGTATTCCAGGCTCGACACCGTTTCATCAGCATCATCCATGCAAATATGGGTCCTTGAATTTCGAAAACAGGTCCTTGAAAGTCATGGAAAAGTCATGGAATTTGGTCTTCGCAAAAGAGTGGGAACCCTGGTAAATGTGGACATTTGTGGCCAGTCTTCCAATGTACTCGGGGAGTCTGATATCGATATATACAGGGATTCCTCTGGGGAAAATAAAAAAATTGCCACTTCCGAAAATTGTAATTTTTTATCGCCAATTGTTTATTTTTATCGCCAATTGCGAGTGGCGATCGCCAGCGGAATCCCTGTATATACCGTTTGTGATATTAAAGCAGAACGGGTGTTTCCTTGAATCAATGGAGAATAATGATGATCAAGGTCTACAGAGGTCACAAGTGCAGGAAGTCCCATTTCTCTAGTCAGGGTCACAATTATAGATCAGGGCTCCAGATAAGGAATTAGCGTGGAATTTTGTTATTTCTTCAACAAAAATGGCAAGTTGGGAGTCCTTTAGAATCGTCTCATTGAGACGATTCTAAAGCACTCCCAACTTGCCATTTTTGATGGAGAAATAAGAAATTTACCTCCAAATTACGCACCTTAACTGGAGCTCTGTATAAGGCAATATAAATATAAATTACCACCCATAGTGTGTGGTTCGGCAATATTGATTTCGATAAATTACAACATTCCGATAATCCAAAAAAAAAAGACAAGTACAGGGCTCCAGATAAGGAATTAGTAATTGAGTATTGTCCCTCCATCATTTCTGTTGCAATTGGGTATTTCAAAATTTTAATTGGGTAAAATGAAATCACACTACTGTTTACACATCAACAGCAATTATTGAATAGTTTGCTTCGAAATGAAAACATGTCTTGGTATTTCATTAGAATTGTCTCCTTGGAGACAATTCTAATGAAATACCAAGATGTGTTTTCATGGAAAATAAGAAAAATATGCTATATTTGTGGTCTGTTTATTGTTTTCTGCAGCATAAAGGTACCACAAAATTTGTATTGCATTTTGATACTCGCTACTTCTGATTTCAATTGTGTTTTTGCTAATTTTAATTGGGTATTTAAGCAAATACGCAGCTTATCTGGAGCTCTGATAGATGGAAACCTATAGGTTAATTAAACTACAATGTATCTAGAATCACGAAGACATTTCATTTACATGTGGTCACTGGACATTTCGAGTAGAGGAATGGAAACATACTGGATTGTCAAACCTTGCAATGCTGAATTAAATTTTGTCTTCAGTTCTTTATTTTCCATTTCTTTCATCAAAACATGGTTTCCAATGATTCTAAAATGCTGTCAAACCTTATATAGATTGAGAATGATACAAATATGAAATAACAGCAGATCGGCGACAATGTTTGTTTCCTGCATTTCTAAGGGTTTTAAGCATTTCGAATAAAGTGGTTTTAAATGGAGATCGTCTGGGAAGTCAGCAGTGCAAAAGTTTATTGAGCAGCCGTGGTAATATTGAGCCCATGTAGAACTTTCTTTGCATGTGATAGTAAAAACATATTCAGGGATTCTGCTGGCGATCGCCACTTTCGCAATTGGCGATAAAAATAAACAATTGCGGATAAAAAATTACAATTTTCGGGGTGAAAAAATCCTTTTATTTTTTTTTGGAAGTGGCGATTTTTTTATTTTCCTCAGCGGAATCCCTGCATATTGAGCATGTACTTGTCGGTCCAGATAAGCTTTGTGTCTGAACAGTTGGTACCGGCTAATTTCAAATTCAATGTATATGGTATTTTCCAATTGTTGTGCTTATTTTGTACTTCCACATTTAAAAATCAATGCATATTCACTATTCAGCTAAATTAAATGTGTAAAATACATCAATGCATGCCTTATCTGGAGTTATGTACACTGTAATATTGCACTTCAAGTCAGGATGCTTAATTGGTCGATTGGGCTGTTTAATAGTTGGGAGTATGCGAAGGGCGCATTTAACACTACTGTCTGTTTCACGAAAGCTGCCCAAATTTTACGGCTATATAAACAATTCAAAAACAAGATTTCTTTTGATAATATTAAATTAAAGGAAAAATTAAGAATGAGCCTTCTTTTTATTTCGTGAAATTTGGTCAAATATTGATTTTATTGCGAAAACAAAATTTCCCCATGTTAAATCCCCATAGACATCTTCACGGAGTGAAGATGTGTATGGGGATTTAACATGGGGAAATCTTTTTGAATTTCAGAAATACTGGACCAATTAGTTAGATCATTTCCAACCTATCTAGTCAGGTTTCGGAGTCAATTTCCAAATTTTTTCGTTTTTTGACACCTCCCACACTTCCTTACCACTTTTTCCCCCCATGTTAAATTCCCATAGACAAATCAATTTTTCGTAATAAAATCAATATTTGACCAAATTTCACGAAATAAAAAGAAGGCTCATTCATAAATTTTGCTTTGATTTAATATTATCGAAAAAAATATTGTTTTTGCATTGTTTATATAGCCGTAAAATTTGGGCAGCTTTCGTGAAACAGACTATAGGGTTCATCCTTTAATACCGGAAATCCGATATCCCTGGTTTAACCCTCGGGTACATTTTTGGCTTTCGGTAGCCGATTTCATCAAAATTGCAAAGCATACTTACCTACCAAAGTATACTTTGAGGGAGTCATCATTTATGTTGTCATATAGAACATTATGTCATATAGAACTAACTACTGCATATATTTGATGATTAAAAATGGCTGTGATAATGTAATAAATTCAGTATAATAAAAAATAATAAATTTATCCTAAAATTGAAAATTTCTCCCTTGTACGTTACAGTTGAATCCTGTTATAAGTAATAAGGTTAGTACTACTGTCTGTTTCACGAAAGCTGCCCAAATTTTACGGCTACATAAACAATTCAAAAACAAGATTTCTTTTGATAATATTAAATTAAAGGAAAAATTAAGAATGTGCCTTCTTTTTATTTCGTGAAATTTGGTCAAATATTGATTTTATTGCGAAAAAACAATTTCCCCATGTTAAATCGCCATAGACATCTTCACGGAGTGAAGATGTCTATGGGGATTTAACATGGGGAATTTTTTTTTGAATTTTAGAAATACTGGACCGATTTTTAAAATTTAACTTTTGTTTTCTTAGTTAGATCATATCCAAGCTATCTAGTCAGGTTTCGGAGTAAAATTCCAATTTTTTTCGTTTTTTGACTCCTCCCACACTTCCTTACCACTTGTTCCCCCATGTTAAATTTCCATAGACAAATCAATTTTTCGTAATAAAATCAATATTTGACCGAATTTCACGAAATAAAAAGAAGGCTCATTCTTAATTTTTCCTTTAATTTAATATTATCAAAAGAAATCTTGTTTATGTAGCCGTAAAATTTGAGCAGCTTTCGTGAAACAGACTATAATTCTATTACTTAATATAAGGGGAGTTGGGCTATTTTAAAGTGACTCTGGTGTGGTGAGGACCTTTTAACCAGGTCCTGGTTATTTTAATTTCATGGCCAAATATATTTGTTGATATTCAATTCTGATATTGGGATTTATTGAGTAGCACAAGAAATGGGCCAGGGGTGGATCCAGCATTTGGGGAACGGGGGGGGGGGGGGGGGGGGGGGGGGGGGGTGGTTCTATTTTTGAGCTTCACGGATATAAATTTGTCCTGGGGGGCATACCCCGACCCCCCTAGCAGCATATGCTACGATGGTCCTGGGGCATGCCCCCCAGGTTGCAACCCCGGAACCCCCTCTAGATCCGACCCTGTGGGCTATGAAAAAAGATATTTAAATTTGAATTGAAATCATACAGTTTGATTGGTTAAGCATCATGAGTTTGGGTAAGCCAATGGAAGTTTCTGATTAAAGCATGAGAACTTGGTCCATAAGGTAAAGGAATTGTATAAATACATTGTACATGAATTGTATAAATTCATCAGATGTGGATGTGACTGGAGAAATGGGGCTTATGGGTTTGGTGACCAGTGTATATCCAGATCGATCAGCACAGTCTGATCAGGATCTGCACTGTTCACCATTCCGTCAACATTTCTCCGGTCACAGATTATAATACAGTGGTCTGACATGATGGGTATGTGATTCATTGAAACTTGACAAAAATAAATAAATTGCATGATTTATTCATTTTAAATTGATTCCTGTATTTTATGCATGTTGAAGTTGGCATCGTTGGTCTGGAGTTAAAGCCTGTGGGCGGTTGGTTGGGAGAATATGAATGGTACAGTTAAGGCGGTGTGGTACTTTGCTTCGCATACACCCAACGTCTAATGTTTAGACGTTGGGTGTATGCGAAGCAAAGTACCACACTGCCTTAACTCTTTGCATGCTAGCGGTGAAAATATCCGCCAAACAAATTAGGAGTATATTTTTTATTTCTCTCTGTAAATATGTCTTGGGAATTCATTAGAATTGAGTCATCAGGACTCAATTCTAATGAAATTCCAAGACATATTCATGATATGTATTTACAAGGAGAAATAAAAGAAAATATGATGATTTTTGTCCGCTATTGTTGAACTATTTATAGCCCACAAGTTTCCCAGCATGCAAAGAGTTAAATTTACCATTCATGTTCATACCACTCATACCTGGTTGTCAGTGCCATTTTGGGTGTTTAGACTCTAAACACCCAAAAATGGCACTGACAACTTCTGATCACCTATTTTTTTTTGTTTTCTCAATAACTGCTTAAAGGTACATGCCCACTCAGAAGACACAAAATATTCTTTATATCAGAGACATCATCCGAGACATTTACTGGCAAAATAAATGTTCATTCACCATTACCCCATGTATTGATTGGCATTATTACACATTTTATATCAGACGTAAATTTTCACACTGATATCAGGGGCGATAACCGTGTTTCCTTCAAATGTTAAGGGACAATACTATTTATTTTCTGTATTTATTTTTTGATGTGCAATGATCATACTTAATAATCTGTCGAAAATATTTTTGTTTTTTCAAGTGACGCATTTATTTAGTATAAATAATTAAATAATATCATGTCTCATTTGCATATGAAAATAGTCAGATACCACCGCGCGTCACTATAAGTAAAATAAATATTAATAAATGATTATATCTGCATGGCGGGCACTCGTAATGTTTAGAACTGGTGGAATAGTGGCACAATTATACACTTATTTAATTCATATAAAGAACAGTTTGTACCTACTGGGCATGTACGTTTAACCGCTTCACGTATTTCAATAATATTTGGCCACAGTGTTTGTCTAGTGATGGGTCTAGGTTTGTAAAGCAAATGTAAATGCAACTAGGGCATCGTTATTAACCCTTTCAACCCTAAGGAACTGGAATGGACTGTGATATGCTAATGTTCCGACTAATCCAATGGTCGCAAAATGATTTTCAGATTCGTCCATTTATGAAAAGGGTGTGTTTTTGTTCTAAGAAATATGAAAATTACTTGCAAAAAGTGCAGATCCTGATGAGACTGGCTCGTTACGAGCCGGCTCATCTGGATCTGCACTGTTTGCATAAAGCGATATAGCGACCTTTCGGGTTCAAAGGGTTAAGAGTGGGTGATTGGTCGGGCGAACTCGACGGCACAAATTAACGGTAGGGATTCCTACTTATAGGAATCAAGAATTGCCCTGGTTTGGCCCTCAGGTATGTTTTTATCTTCAGCTCTTTTGTTACCTGGGAGTTGAATTGGGTTATTGCCCATTATAAAAGTAGTAAGATTATTACTGATCCTACTGCTTTTGGGAGGGGGTCAAGTTATTCTGGTGTGGCGAGCACCTGGCATCAGATCAGGATTATTCTGATTTCAGGGCTGAATATATAGTTTTTTTATTGTAAATATTCAGTTCTGATTTTGGGATTTTCCCCCAATTTGTACATGTACATGTACTTGTACAGGTAATATATGGGATTTAGTACTAAACACATTGACCCGGCCTTAAATGACCTTAGCTGTTGATAGGCTGTTAAACCCAACAAACAAATACGAAGCTAATCCCCTCGCTGGCAGCCTTGATAATAAAAAGTGTCCCACCCACAAAGGTCGACATCAAGGTCATCTGAACGACACTGGGTGGATAGGCATCAATGTGAGGAAGCTATTGATCAAGTTTGGTAATGATCCGACTAACGGATCAGGTGATAGTCAACATTTTGGATGTACGTCCAACTTTGATGACCAGGTGCGGATCCATGCGGGGGCGTGTCGAGTTTAGATTTTAACCAATTTTGTTTGCGTGGAAAGATCTGATTATTTCCTTATTTCTCACACAAAGTGTATGTTGTTGCCACTCAGTTGAACCGTCTCGTCGAGACGGTTCAACTGAGTGGTAACAACATATACTTTTGATGAGAAATAAGAAAACACGGAGAACAAATAATCTGAATTTTATGAAAATTGAAATCCACGCCCCCTCTAGACATAAATCCTGGATCCGCCCCTGATGACTGACTATGTTCATAATTGTCACTGCTGTTTCTCGCCCAACAGGGTGTCCCGAGACAAGGATATGGGTATAATAAAACCCACCATGCTCCAGATAAGCTTTGTGTCTAAAGCGTACTATACCCCCTGATTTCAAAATCATTGCGTATTTTACCTTTACAAATGGGTTATTGATTTTCTTCATTACTAAATACTAGGGAACAAATGATAAAAAAAATATACATTCACTTATTTGGGCTGCAAAAAGCAGCTCAACTAAGTGAATTTATAACTTTATGACAGTATTTTCACTACTCAATTTGAAAATCAATGCGTATTTTCACATTGCTGTGCGTATTTTGTACTCCCACATTTGATAATCAATGCATATTCAGGTAAAATAATTGTGTAAAATACGCCAATACGCACCTTATCTGGAGCTCTGAACCCATGTGAGATTAATACACTGGTGTGGGACAAAGATATTTCACCGGAGTGTTAACATATTTCTGACACTCAGATGCAATATCCTTGTCCCACACCAGTGCCTATGATGGATACTCTTAGTCTCACTTGCCACTAACATGGGTGCTACACAAATGGGCAATGCAGGCCCGTACGCAGGGGGGGGGGGGGGGGGGGGATTGCACCCCCCTAAATTCGCCGAGGTCCGCTATTTTTCAAACAGTAATCTCAACAAATCTTCAAATGTAATTTGCATGAAAATGTCACAATTTACCACCGTTGAAATCCGAATTTAAATGACATAAAATACAGGATAGTGCATTTCAGGGCATCTAGGTTTAAAAAATTTCAGAGGGTGCGTCAGGGGCGAGCCCCATGTAGTGGCGCGAGTACGCTAGGCGTACTCGCGCCACTACATGGGGTTCGCCCCTGACGCACCCCCCTGACGCACCCCCCAATAGAAAATCCTGCGTACGGGCCTGCAATGGTAAATATTTGGTGGTGTATGATGGACTAATGGGTGTATACAATTAAAACTACATTTCTGCTTGTCCAATGCTGACCAAAGTTTACAGCAAAAATCTGTGTCTCAAAAAATGTGAATGCAACCCATGGATGTCGCCAGGAAGCCCAGCTGTGTGTGGGATCCAATTACGCTAGGGTAGCAAGTAGATTGCAAGAGTTACCATTCACAACTAAAATTTAATATGTGCTTTTATAACAAAAACAACAATAAATATAATATAATTATGATATCCAATAGATCCATATATTAAAAAAACGGACAAAATTAGCTGGAAATCCGGGCTTCCAGGCATCCGCCTGGCGACGTGCCTGCAACCACAGAAATGAGGTGAGGCCCAGTAGCCTATTTCACCAACATTGCAAAGTATACTTATCTTGCAAAGTATACTTTGACGGAGAAATTTTCAATTTAAGGATAATTTGTATTATACTGAATTATTTATTACATTATATAATTCACTATAATAATTCTGCATACTTTTAATCATCAAATATATGCAGTGGTTAGTTCGATATGAAATAATGCATTTCAGGGGGGGGGGGGGATAAATGATTACTCCCTCAAAGTATACTTTGCTAGATAAGTATGCTTTGCAATTTTGATGAAATCGGCTACTGGTATTAGATCCTGTTATTCTAATTTCAGGGCTGACTGTTTATTGTTTTATTTAAATATTCAGTTTTGATTTTGGGACCCCCCCACCCACATTCTTACAGGTGAAATACGGGACCAACTTTGCCTATATTGTGGGCGGCAGCTTATGGGATTTGTGATCAATGTAGATCCTGATCAATTGGCAAACTCCCAGTGCATAATAGCGATTATAAGCATGGAGGGTGTTTGATAGATGGAATGGCGACCAGTGCAGATCCTGATCAGACTGTGCGGATGCACAGGCTGATCTGGATCTACACTGGTCGCAAAACCCATAAGCCCCATTTCTCTGGTCGTGGGAGCACGCGATGGGTAATTTAACGATCGGGGTTCATCCTTACCGGAATGCCGACCGGAGACCTGGTTTGCCCCTCACGTACGTCGTTGGCGTTCTTGTATTTGACAGTTGAATCTGGTTATACCCCTTACGTGAGTATTAGGATTATTCGTAATCGTATTACTTATAGAGGAAGGCGCCAGGTGACTTTGGTGTGGTATTGACCTGGCACCATGTCTGGTTATTCTAATTTCAGGGCTGAATATTTATTTTTTCGATGTAAATAATCGGTTCTGATTTTTGGATCCCCCCAATGCAGCAGGTTAACTATGGGATCGAACCCGTTGGTCCGGCCTTAAATGACCATCGCTGTTGATAGGTCGTTAAACACCAACAAACAATCAAGCAAAAAGTTGGCCTAAAATAACCGTAACTTTCAAGAGCCCACTGAACATCATTAAATAAATCAATTAGCAAATGGTGAATACATGTATTTATCCCGTCAACACTGCGTATGTGCCGTGAAACACGGTGCCGTGAACAAAATTTGATATCCAGTCAATAAAATGTTTGCATTTTACAGCCATGTGTAGGTGTTGACGGGATAAATAGAATAGTAGGTTAGTGCCGTGAATGGGAAACAATATCTGGCGCGGCACGGAAACGGGATGTGCTCGGCAGAGCCTCGCCCATCCCGTTTCCTGAGCCTTGCCAGATATTTTTTCCCATTCACGGCACTAACCTACTATTCTCTATATGTAAGCAAATATATGTCCGTACACAGCTATATAATACTTAGTCTGAGCACTGAAACACAATGTTAGCGAGCCGGCGACCGTTTCACTAAACTTCGTACGACTAAAAAGTGCAAAATTATGCAGCCTATGCTCAATAAATGTAAATCCATTAATTTCTTCATTTGACGTTTGTACGGAGATGAAGAGCAGGAGGTGCCGATTTTTTTTGGATGCATCATAACTGCAGACGAGACACGAGAGTAACTAAATCCTGTATGGACTTTCACTGCATCATAATACAGCTGCTTTTAAAACTCTGGGTGGGTTGTAGGTGTGAATATGCGATGGGTAATTTAACGATCGGAGCTCATCCTTACCGGAATTCCGACTGGAGACCTGTAGCCTATTTCACCAACATTGCAAAGTAATCTTTCCTTGCAAAGTATACTTTGAAGGAGAAATTTTCAATTTTAGGATAAATTTATTAATTTTTAGCCAGGTTTTTTTTTTTAAAATCCAGGCTATTGGATTGGCGAAAGCCGGGCGGGCGGGTGGCGGGCGGGCGGCGTCCACAATCAATGTTAAGTTTGAGTCCATTTCTTTGTTACTGTACCACCTAGGACCACCAAACTGTCACAGCTTCATAATCAAGGGGTGCCCACCACGTATCACTATCCAACATGTTACTTTTTTTTTTTTAATTGACCCATTTTTTCCGCGCAGTCGACTTAGCCATTTTCAATGTTAACTTTTCGCGTTTTCAATGTTAAGTTTTCATGTTAGTCCATTTCTTTGGTACTGCACTATACCTAGGACCACCAAACTTTCACAGCTTCATAATCAAGGGGTGCCCATCACATATCACTTCATAATCAAGGGGTGCCCACCACATATCACTATCCAAAATGTTACTTTTTTAGCCAGGTTTTTTGAAAAAAAATCCAGGCTATTGGATTGGTGGGCGGGCGGGCGGGCGGGCGGCGGGCGGGCGGCGTCCACAATCAATGTTAAGTTTTCGTGTTTGAGTCCATTTCTTTGTTACTGTACGTACCACCTAGGACCACCAAACTTTCACAGCTTCATAATCAAGGGGTGCCCACCACATATCACTATCCAACATGTTACTTTTTTTTTAACTTGACCCATTTTTTCCGCGCAATCGACTTAGCCATTTTCAATGTTAAGTTTTCGCGTTTTCAATGTTAAGTTTTCGTGTTTAAGTCCATTTCTTTGGTACTGTACCACCTAGGACCACCAAACTTTCACAGCTTCATAATCAAGGGGTGCCCACCACATATCACTATCCAACATGTTACTTGTTTTTTAACTTGACCCATTTTTTCCGCGCAATCGACTTAGCCATTTTCAATGTTAAGTTTTCGCGTTTTCAATGTTAAGTTTTTCGTGTTTAAGTCCATTTCTTTGGTACTGTACCACCTAGGACCACCAAACTTTCACAGCTTCATAATCAAGGGGTGCCCACTACATATCACTATCCAACATGTTACTTTTTTTTTTTTAACTTGACCCATTTTTTCCGCGCAGTCGACTTAGCCATTTTCAATATTAACTTTTGGCGTTTACAATGTTAAGTTTTCGTGTTTAAGTCCATTTCTTTGGTACTGTACCACCTAGGACCACCAAACTTTCACAGCTTCATAACCAAGGGGTGCCTACCACATACAACTATCCAACATGTGATCATTTTTTTACCTTCACCTATTATTTCTACGTAATTGACTTTGGTTAAAACTTTTTTGTTATACTATATCTCTGCAACTGCTTCGCCCAATACCTTGAAACTTCACATGGGTGTTTATCATCGTCCATATTTTCACTCGAACCCCCAACCGTGCGGCCCCTGTGCGCAATGTCAAGGTCAAATTACTTTGAATTTATTTGTTAAAGTTTTTTCGTGTACTATATCTCTGCAACTGCTTCACCCATTACCTTGGTACTTCACATGGGTGTTTATCATCATTGTCGCACCCGCTTGCGGAAAGCGCGATATCGTCGGCATTTTGGCATACGTCCGTCCGTCCGTACGTCCGTATGTCCGGTTAAAGTTTTTTCGTTAAAGTTTTTCCATCTACTATATCTATTTTGTTAGTGTCCATGCCTCGCCCCAAGGCGCGACATGCAGGCCACGGCCATCTAGTCTACAACAAGTGGGTATACGTATGTTATCCAAGTGTCTATGCTTGGAAAAAACCTGGCCTTCGTGGCTTTGCCTCGTTTTTAACTTGACCCATTTTTTCCGCGCAGTCGACTTAGCCATTTTCAACGTTAAGTTTTCGCGTTTACAATGTTAAGTTTTTGTGTTTAAGTCCATTTCTTTGGTACTGTACCACCTAGGACCACCAAACTTTCACAGCTTCATAACCAAGGGGTGCCTACCACATACAACTATCCAACATGTGACCATTTTTTTACCTTCACCTATTATTTCTACGTAATTGACTTAGCCATTTTCAACGTTAACTTTTTAACGTACGTCTGGTTAAATTGTTTGGTTAAAACTTTTTCGTTATACTATATCTCTGTAACTGCTTCGCCCATTACCTTGAAACTTCACATGGGTGTTTATCATCGTCCATATTTTCATTCTAACCCCCAACCGTGCGGCCCCTGTGCGCAATGTCAAGGTCAAATTACTTTGAATTTATTTGTTAAAGTTTTTTCGTGTACTATATCTCTGCAACTGCTTCACCCATTACCTTCATACTTCACATGGGTGTTTATCATCATTGTCGCACCCGCTTGCGGAAAGCGCGATATCGTCGGCATTTTCGCATACGTCCGTCCGTCCGTACGTCCGTGTGTCCGGTTAAAGTTTTTTCGTTAAAGTTTTTCCATCTACTATATCTATTTTTTTAGTGTCCATGCCTCGCCCCAAGACGCGACATGCAGGCCACGGCCATCTGGTCTACAAAAAGTGTGTATAATTATGTTATCCAAGTGTCCATGCTTGGAAAAAAACCTGTCCTTCGTGGCTTTGCCTCGTTTCTTGTTATTGTACTGAATTTATTACATTATCACAGCCATTTTGGCTGTGATAATGTAATAAATTCAGTATAATAATTATGCATAGTTTTTTTTCTTTCATCAAATATATACAATCGTTAGTTCTGTATGAAATAATGCATTTCGGAAAAATCAATGATTACTCCCTCAAATTATACTTTGCTAGATAAGTATACTTTGCAATTTTTATGAAATCGGCTTCTGGTTTGGCCCTCGCATACGTCTTTATCATTTTGTACGTGACATGTGAATCTGGTTATACCTCTTATGTGAGTATTACGATTATTCGTAATCCTATTTTAGGGGAAGGGGCCAAGTGACATTTGTGTGGTATGTACCTGGCACCAGGTCAGGTTATTCTAATTTCAGGGCTGAATATAGTTTATCTTGATGTAAATATTCCGTTCTGATTTTGGGATTTGCCCTGAATGCAGCAGGTTAAACCGGGATCGAACCCGTTGGCCTGGTCGTACACGACCTTAGCTGTTGATAGGCCGTTAAACACCAATACACAAACAATTAAAAAGATGTGGGCATTTTTATTTCACATTTACTGGCGCTTTGAAAAATGTTCAATTGCTGTGTTAGGAAATGTGTATGGGTCCACTTTCAGGCATTATTTTCAGTTAATTTCCACTGACGGATTTTAACTAATTCTTGGATGACCTTGAATTCGATCAGAATTCAGTTTTGCAAATTTGTAAGGGTTCATGGCAGTCGGTCATATCATATGACCTTCAATTGACATTGACCTGCTTTTTTCGCATCAACGACTTATAGTCATTTTCAATGTCAACATTTCGTGTTTAAGTCCGTTTGTCACTCACTGTCACAGCTACAACCGTAAAACTTAGACAACATAATCTGCTACACAGAAACTGCAGTACGCCATAGGCCTATATATGACCTTCATTTGACACTTACCTACTTTTTCTGCATCAATTACTAAGTGATTTTCAATGTTACGTTTTTGTGTGTGTTTATCCCTTTGAACCCGGCAGCCCGCTATAGCGGTTTATGCAAACAGTGCAGATCCAGATGAGCCGGCACGTAACGATCCGTCTCATCAGGATCTACACTGTTTGCAAGTAATTTTCATATTCTTTAGAACATAAACACCTCCTTTTCATAAATGGACCAGACCGAAAATCATTGTGTGACGATTGGATTGGTCGGAAAATTATCATCACAGTCCATCCAGTTAATTAGGGTTGAAATGGTTGGAAGGGTTAAGTCCATGTATCACTCACTGTACCATAACGGCTACTATCATCACACATGGAAAACAGTATCTGCTCGTGATGTACACCAGAACTTCAGTACGACATATGAGTTTCATTCCACCGTGACCTACTTGTTCTGCAATTAGTGGGGGGGTAGGGGGGGGGGGGGGGGGGGGGGGGTAATCTTTTTTGTACAAAAATATCATTGCGTAAATAAAGAGATGGCGCATGCGCAGTGGTAAAGCGACACCTCGGCCCTAAGACATCTCGGCCCCAGATACCTCGGCCACTGACACCTCGGCCCTAAGACACCTCGGCCCTAAAAGACTTCGACACTTCGGCCCTAATTTAAAAAACTGCTATAAACACTGATTTGTATGTTAATAAAGAAAAAAAAGTGTCTTTAGATGTAGTACATGCACTTAACAATTGTTATATGCGGTAGTAATAAATAATTTATATTGTATAAATATATATTTCAGATGCCAACGAGGAGGACAAATAGAAGATATATAAAATACTATAACAGAAAGAAGAATGAAATAAAGATGGCTAAATACATACATATATACAATACAAATCAAAATGATGTGGTATTTAAGTGTTTTTTATGTGTCCATACACATGTGTCTCTTTTATCACTCCCATAAGTATGTACCTGAACCCCGAACTTTCCCTCCATACACACATACATGTACACGCTTAGCATTATGTTACTTCCTTGAATACATGGCGAATGTGGTAGACACAGAGAATGATGTACAGATTAATTCACATATAAGGCCCATTTCTCGTCCTGTGGTCGGTGTACAAGTTTAGATTGTGTATATGTACATCAAAGACATTCCGACTTATCTTTGATGTTAATGAAGGTGTTAATCATCAGTTTGTACACATCTCATAATCCCATTGAAGTGTATTAAAGTAAACACTTACAGATAATTAGCAGTTAACCAAAAATACCATAATCACAACGTCATGGATCTCTGTCTGGAGTGTGATCTTGAGGTACGTCCTCTGCAACACGCCGTAACATGCGACCAATGCGACCGGTGGCAGCACCGGATATGTGGAACTGGCAACTTTACTAATAATTAATGTTTCTGTCGTCTGTATTTTAATCTAACGCTACTCTGTATTTACATGTTTTCTGGTAGAAATTATAAAAATTGTCATACCAATGTCCCGTTTCACTATACTATACTGCGCTGTCTGATCGGTGGTTACAGTGATGTACAATACCGCATGATATATTGTATCCGCGGAAAACAACATGTACCATATTCATCTCTTAATGTATTTATAGATGTACTTAATATGTGTTTAATGTTTAAAGTGACATATATATATATAGGTCCATCGGGCCGGGTGTAGTTAATTTCAGTATTATTGTTGCTACATGTTTTATTGGTTACACATATATATGTCACTATAATAAATAAATTACTTGCTTACATATATACTTACTGTACTAACGCGTTTATGATCTCACTGACTGTCCGCTTGTGTATCGCTGTGTATCGCTGTAATGGCATGCGTCATGGCAGTGATACACAACGTGTTAATCCAATTATACACCGCTATTGATACACTAGTTAATACACGCGAAGTGCATTGTCTGTAATATATAAACTTAATATATTAAATGTTATTCAATATAGTTATATGTTTCTGTTGTTAAATATAAGTATATATGATTGTATTGTCAATCAATCAATCGCTACAACATTATATTATATTTTGCATTTTCTTTGTATTATCTTATGCCACATCGAAACTTTAACATTCCGTTATTTTGTGTTTGTCGGGAACATTGAGTTGTAAAATGTGTGTGTAATCATAGCTGGAAGAGGAGCCTGCCGTTATACATGTACATTATAACGCCATTTGTTTCATAACAACCTATTATTAGAAATAATAATGACTCAATAATTTATAAATTATTTTATTATAATATGTTGTTATGAAATTTATAGCGTTATACAGAATTATGTATTTCTTTATGTATATCTGTGTATATATGTCCTATCCAATAATCAATCAATCAATCAACAATTATATTTTGCACTAAATTTGTATTGTCAATCAATCAATCGCTACAACATTCTATTATATTATGCATTATCTTTGCATTATCTTAAGCCACATCGAAACTTTAACTTCCGTTATTTTGTGTTTGTTTTGCCCATTTACGATATTATGTTAATGAATATGAAAATATACTATTGTTATCTTGTAAAAAACTCAAAACTCCATGACAATGTGTATGATGACATCAATGTATCAAAGAGAAACATGTTAGCATAGGTAATATTAGTTAGCCACATCCACTTCTCTTCGTTTATTACTACGTATAAACAATATATATACATTAACATACGCTTTTATCTTGTTTAGTATCATTTTTTAACCATAAAACGATATAAAACTAAATATAAAAATAATTATTGGGGCTGAGGTGTCTGGGGCCGAGGTGTCGTAGGGCCGACTTGTCTTAGGGCCGAGACGTCACTAAAGCTGCGCAGTCGGTGTTTCCGGAATTTCCATGCTTTCATCATTTTCAGAAGAAAACTTTATGCTACTACTTCAAACGCTCCCCTCATCAATATAAACCGTCGTATAATACTCCAATTCTTCCACCGTCTGTCATTTTGATTGCTAAACACATTTCTGCCATACACAAACAATGGCAGCTGCCAGTATTTTAAAAAACTTGGGAAGACTTGGAGTTGTCCTTGCGATTGGAGGTGGAGTGGTGAACACGGCTTTATACAACGGTGATTGCTTAATTTTGCTTTGATGTCGGATCTTTATAAAATAAATTCTGGATTTCATATATCTGTTGGTTTTGTAATTAATGCATGGTTTACATAATGCAACATTGCATGTTTTCGTGAAACACGTTTTGAGGATGATCTTTTCCCCGAATGACCTTGTCAGTGATGCAACGTGAATCCGTTCAGTTCTGGGTCGGTGATTATTTAAGTTTCTGAGCACATACTAGAACTAAGTACTGTTACTGTTTGATGTAAGTCGACAGGAAAACGTGGAACAAACATATGAAGGCGGTCATTAATGTGGGAGGAAACCTGAGTACCCGGAGGAAACCCACCTGTCTAATCTGGCGACCACTATACCATCTCGCATACTGCCCGGGCTGAGGATTTAACTGGGAGTAGCTCCCCATATTCCGCTTTATAGGCAATTGCTTAATTCGCTACACCACGCTGCATAGTAAAAATGTGCGTAATAGCATTTACAATTTGCACGCTAAAATATAGAAAAAACCTGCAGGGCGTTGACATTCATACTTCGCTATATTGTTATTGATGGACTATACTCCAATATCACAATCTCACCTAATAAAGTGATTATTAGCGAAATTCCAAGGTCACGCCCACATGAAGCAGAAAGTAAACAGATCATCTTCAATATGGCAGGAGATCCATGTCATGTGACATATATTTATAATTATCGGGTCAAAATTTTGAGGCCCTAGACGGCTCTCTCTTAGCGTGATATGCATTGTTTTTCTATGGAGATCGCATCTTCATATTTTGGCGACATATTGACCTTGTATTTATGTATGTAATCAAGATGTGTGCAGGTGCGTGTTTTGGGTATGTGTAGAGCAAAATCGTGTGTTTAGCCCCGACTCGGGTATTGTATTCATCATAACTTTCTTATTAGTTCACCGATTTTGATCAATTAAAGAGCACAGAATGTGCAAAAGTAGTGTCTAGTAGAATCAATTTCTGGTAATTTCCCGATCTTTCCAGCCAGTTTACCAAACACTTCGACAAAGTTTGAAAATAACTTGCAAATTGACTTTTGCACACAAAATATTTGTCATATTTTGCATTCAGTTTATCGTGAATGTACTTCGTCTCGGATCTCATCTGTGAATGTGATGAAATAGATAAGTAAAAATGAATAGTAGATTTATATAATATTTATGAACCCAATTGCGCCTTAAAAGTTATGGTCCATTGGTGAAGCCTTTTCAGATTTGTTAAAATGGAGGTCATCGCTAATCCAAGATGGCCGCCGTCTAAAAATAGCCTAAATTCTTAAAAAATATTCTTCTCGTGAACCGCTAGCCGGATTTCGACGAAACTTGGTAGGAATGATCGATGTACAATGCTCTTTCAAAGTTGTTAAAATCGTGACCCCGGGGTATGAATATGGACCGAATATGGTCATGTTATATCAAATCGAAGATATCAATGAGGCGATCACTCTGGTGATTTTTTTTGTCGAAATCGGATGGTTATGTCGTCCAAGATGGCCGCCGAAAGGTCAAAAGGTCGTTCTTTTATTAGAGATTTAAAAATTCTTCTTCACATGAACCTTGGTTCACATGAACCCATGGTAGCCAAACTTAAGTTATGGTGCATGGGTGAAGCCTTTTCAGATTTGTTAAAATGGAGGTCATGTCTAATCCAAGATGGCCGCCTTCTAAAAATAGCATAAATTCTTAAAAAATCTTCTCATGAACCGCTGGCCGGATTTCGACGAAACTTGGTAGGAGTGATCGATGTACAATGCTTTCAAAGTTGTGAAAATGGTGACCCCGGGGTCAAAATGGGCGTGGCCCGTGGGGTCAAATTTTATTTTTGACCGAATATGCTCATGTCATATATCAAATTGAAGGTATTGATGAGGTGGTTGCTCTGGTGCAATATTTGTCGGAATCGGATGATTATGTCATCCATGATGGCCACCAAAAGGTCCATTTATTCAAGATTTTGAACGTCTTTTTCTCAGGAACCACATGGCCGATGCTGGCCAAACTTCATAGTAAGTTAAGATCCTTGGGTGAAGTATTTTCAGATTTGGTCAAATGAGTCATCGCTTAATCCAAGATGACCGCCTTCTAAAAATAGCACAATTTTTTTAAAACACAATGTCACATTCTCCTCTGGTGTTCTTGGAGTCATGTGAACGAATTGGGGCCATCATGGCCTCTTGTTTATATTTTCAATTTCATTACGACCTGCCGAGGCCTCAATCTGTATTTTATAGAATTTTAACGATTCTGACTAGCAAGGACGAAACCTTTTCGGGACAACCTTGCTATTTTTGCGTAATCAACATATACGTGGAAGTTCTATATCACATGATATCTGAACCTTTTGCATGCTCACTGTTAATATATTAAGTTTAAACTTGGGACAAAACAATCAAACATAAATAACGAATGTGTTATGGTCCGAAACGCTCTCGAAATTAAATATAGATCACAAGGAAGGAAACTATACTGACACCGGGCAATGTAAGAAGAACTGGCGATCCAGAGTAAACATCTCAATTTATCCATGAAATTGCTGCGTAGAACCATTTTTATGAATTATTACTTGTCACATGTATATATGGTTTATATGAAGTATAACATACTTCACTATAGATATGTAATTTGCTGACCATACGTATAAAAACACCATTATTTCGACTTGCCTTAAAACACAAATTTGGAAATAACATTTCTTCATAACTCTTATGTAGTGCAATGTAATGAAATGTAATTAGAGTTATGTACTCAGAACAAAACCTGGGGCCGCATTGGTGAGAAGCGTGCTCGTTACCGATTGCGCTAAACCAGACAAGATTTAGAAGAGAAAAAAAATTTGCCTTTCCAGAAAATTGACCCTATCTTAACTTTTACATGTTGAATTTGGATGCATGAGTCACTTGTTGATTCTAGCTTAAAGTTACTTTATCAGGTCATCTACATATGATATATGGAATATGTTTTTTTTTTTTCTTCATAATTTTGACACTCCTATTACGGTAGTTAAACAATATAATAAAAATCTTTCACAATTAACTGGCTAACAGGGCTCCAGATAAGGAATTAGTAATTGAGTATTTGCACTCCATCATATCTGAAGCAATTGTGTATTTCAATATTTTAATCGGGTAAAAGAAAGTCGCACTACTGTTAACACATCAACAGACAGCAATTATTGAAAAGTTTGCTTCGAAATAAAAACATGTCTTGGTATTTCATTAGAATTGTCTCCTTGGAGACAATTCTAATGAAATACCAAGATGTGTTTTCATGGAAAATAAGAAAAATATGCTATATTTGTGGTCTGATTATTGTTTTCTGTAGCATGATAAAGGTACCACAGATTTGTTATTGCTTTTTGATACTCGTTACTTCTGATTTCAATTGGGTTGTTGGTAATTTTAATTGGGTATTTACGCAAATACGCAGCTTATCTGGAGCTCTGGGCTAATCTACAGAGGAAGCCTTAAACTAACATCACATGTCTCTATATCATTGTTTGCTTTTCTTTTTTATCAATTTTTTTTATAATTTTTAATAATACTTCTGTGATAATGGTAATTTGCCGATTTAAACGACCAATCAATCGGTGATGAAAAATAGGTGTTTTACAAAACAAATTGTTTCCAAATACATCATTATTTTGCTGACCCCCGCACAGCCATACTAGCCCTAAATATTGGGGCAATATGTTTTGGGAAACCACATATTTATACAGGTTTCTCTGACTATAATTTGTCCAAATATTTATGGTTATTACGGTAATCTATATTACAGTTGATGGTGGCAAGCGAGCGGTTATATTCGACAGATTCCAGGGTGTGAGGCCCGACCCAGTTGGCGAGGGAACACACTTCCTTATTCCCTGGGTGCAGAGACCAATCATCTTCGATATTCGATCGCAGGCCAGAAATGTGCCTGTAACCACTGGTAGTAAAGGTGAGTAGAGATATCTAGGAACAATCGCCGTGAAACTGCCAAAACTTTACAGGAAATTCGGTCTGGTAAACTTTAAATTTTTACCAGACCGGTCAAAAATGTTTCGGACTGAAAAAACATTGAAAACAAGAAATGTGGCCTGTCGGCACGCGAATGCCTCCAGTGACAGATTGCAGAAACTGTGGCAAAGTTAATTAACCAAATTGATAAGTATTCACAAGCACATTTATGAAGGTCAAAAGGTCAAATATCCGCCAAACGAATTAGGAGTATATGTTTTATTTCTCTCTGTAAATATGTCTTGACATTTCATTAGAATTGTGTCCTCCAAGACATATTCATGACATGTGTGGCATTTGTCCACAAGTATGATGTTTTGAAATATTAAAGTAATCCATCAAAGGATATAGAAGTCATGACAGAAATGAGTAGCTCCGGCAAACTTCTTAATGTGGGAAAAAGTTAAAAATTGTCTCGGTCGAAAGGTCAAGGTCATACATATTAAGGGCAGTATGGATGTAGGCATTTGTCCACAGGTATACTGTGTTGAAATATTTAAGTAATCCTTCAAGGGATATAGAAGTTATAACAGAAATTCAAAACTCATGCAAACATCTTACTGTGCTGGACGGATGGACAGACACACATTCCATAAAAATAAAATTGATTTTGTGTGATATTTAAGATCTTTTATGTATATTAGTCATGCAATCTCTGATTACAGATTTACAGAGTGTGAACGTTACGTTGAGAATACTGTTCCGACCAGTTATCAGCCAGCTGTCGAACATCTACACAAACCTGGGTAGCGATTACGATGAACGAGTGCTGCCGTCCATCACCAATGAAGTACTGAAGGCCGTTGTTGTAAGTACATTACCAGAGCTCCAGATAAGCTGCGTATTTGCGTAAATACCCAATTAAAATTGCCAAAAACCCAATTGAAATCAGAAGTAGTGAGTATCAAAAAGCGATGAAAAATTGGTGGTATCTTTATCATGCTACAGAAAACAATAAACAGACCACAAATATAGCATATTTTCTTATTTTTCCATGAAAACAAGCAAACTATTCAATGAGTGCGGTCTGCTGATGTGTAAACGGTAGTGTGATTCTATTTTACCCAATTAAACTTTTGAAATACCCAATTGCTTCAGATATGATGGAGTGACAATACTCAATTACTAATTCCTTATCTGGAGCGCTGCATTTGGTGGATACTCCCTACATTGTTCCCACTGTAAATCAGTTGTGTGAGCGAGTCTAGTCGTGAATTCCAATGATAGCTTTTGTTGTAATCAGGGCTCCAGTTAAGGAATTAGTAATTGTCTGTCTGTCCCTCCATCATTTCTGTTGAAATTGGGTATTTCAAAATTTTAATTGGGTAAAATAAAATCACACTACTGTTTACACACCAGCAGACAGCAATTATTGAATAGTTTGCTTCGAAATGAAAACATGTCTTAGCATTTCATTAGAATTGTCTAATAAAATCCCAAGATGTGTTTTCATGGAAAATAAGAAAACATGCTATATTTGTGGTCTGTTTAGCAGCATGATAAAGATACCACCATTTTTGTAATGCTTTTTGATACTCGCTACTTCTGATTTCAATTGGCTTTTTGGCAATTTTAATTGGGTATTTAAGCAAATACGCAGCTTATCTGGACCTCTGTGTAAGTACATTTTACAGTGGAACTTCTAAGCCGAACATTCTGCGAGGTCCCCATTCACCAATGTAGGCTTTTGATGTTTATAATTTTTTCAGCGGAACCTTTCTAAACCGGACATCCCCAGGTCCTAAAGATGTCCGCTTTAGTGGTTTCACTGATGTGAACCAGGGGGCCGTTTCACTAAACTTCTTGCGACTAAAATGTTCGTAAGTGCAAATGTAGGATCGTCTGGAAATATCAATTGATGGATTTACATCTATTGAGCATAGGCTGCATATGCAGCCTATGCTCAATAGATGTAAATCCAAGAATTGTTTACAAGGAAACATTGTTAATGTGAAATTTACAGACTATCATAATTTTGCACTTACGAACATTTTAGTCATACAAAGTTTAGTGAAACGACCCCCACAGCTCCAGTTAAGGTGCGTAATTTGATCAACTTTGGGGGCAATTTTGTTATTTCTTCACCAAAAATGGCAAGTTGGGAGTGCTTTAGAATCGTCTCATTGAGACGATTCTAAAGAACTCCCAACTTACCATTTTTGGTGAAGAACTAAGAAAAATACCTGAAATATTTTGTCAAATTACACATCCAACTGGAGCTAAGATGTGAACACTCTAAGATCATTTCCTCACCATATTATATCTTGAGATATTCTGACACAATCTCCCTATGCAGCGGTTGCACTATTCAGAGCTCCAGTTAAGGTGCGTAATTTGACCAACTTGGGGTGAAATGTTGTTATTTCTTCATCAAAAATGGCAAGTTAGGAGTGCTTTAGAATCGTCTCATTGAGACGATTCTAAAGCACTCCCAACTTGCCATTTTTGATGGAGAAATAAGAAATTTACCTCCAAATTACGCACCTTAACTGGAGCTCTGACTATTGGGACATTCTTTGTGGCAAATATATAGAGAATACCAGGCTAGTGTCTTTTGATATCAAGTTTATCAGGCAATGCTAGGAAACGAGTAGGAATTCCGAGGCTTGCCGAGGAATTTCTGCCGGTTCCGAGCCTGATAAACTCGATATAAAAAGGTATTAAAGGTATTAAATGCCCACTCCACTCCGTAGGCACAAACTGTTCTTTATAGGAATTAAATAAGTGTGATTGTGTCACTATTCTAATATACAGATATAATTTAGTAATATTTATCTTACTGATTACGACTTGCGGTGGTATCGGGCTATTTTCATATGCAAATGAGGCATGATATTTTTTAATTATTTACACTAATTAAATGTGTCACCTGAAAAAATATTTTCGATCATTGCACACCAAAAAATATATACAGAGAATAAATAGTACCGGTAATGTCTGTTAACATTTTAAGGAAACACGGTTATCGCCCCTGATATCAGTGTGGAAATTTACGTCTGATATAAAATGTATAATAATGCCAATCAATACGTGAGGTAATGGTGAGTGAATGTTTAGTTTGCTAGAAAATTTATATTATAAATTACTGAGTGGGCATGTACCTTTAACTCTGCATGCTACCTGCGAAAATATCCGCCAAACGAATTAGAAGTATATGTTTTATTTCTCTCTGTAAATATGTCTTGAAATTTCATTAGAATTGTGTCCTCCGGACACAATTCTAATGAAATTCCAAGACATATTCATGACATTTATCAGGAGAAATAAAAGAAAATATAATGAATTGTCATCTGCTATTTTTGAACTATTTATAGCTCACAAATTTCCCAGATTGCAAAGAGTTAAGGAATATTTAGATATTTCTCCAGTTACAGACACCTACATGGTGTTTTGTTGTATATGTGCAGGCCCAGTTTGATGCTGCCGAGATGATCACACAAAGAGAGACGGTGTCCCACCAAGTACGCGAAGCGCTGACGGAGCGTGCCAACACATTCGGCATTATGCTCGATGATATCTCTCTCGTTAGTATCTGTTTGTATATGATAATTCTCTCTTTCGTATCTGTATTCTATATGTCTCTCATTAGTATCTGTATGCAATATCTGTTTGTATACGATATCTCTCTCTCGTTAGTATCTGTATATGATGTCGCCATCATTAGTATCTGTTTGTATACAATATCTCTCATGTTAGTATCGTGTTTGTGTGCGATGTTAGAAGCCCAACTCATAAATGTTTGAATGGTGGGGATGTATTGTGGCCTAGAGACACTGGCCTTGTACCAGTAGCCTATTTCACCAACATTGCAAAGTATACGTTTCTAGCAAAGAATACTTTGAGAGAGAAATTTTCAATTTATTAATTTTTATTATACTGAATTTATTACATTAGCACAGCCGTTTTGGCTGTGATAATGTAATACATTCAGTATAATAATTCTGCATACTTTTAATCATCAAATATATGCAGTGGTTAGTTCTATATGAAATAATGCATTTTGGCAAAAATAAATGATTCATCCCTCAAAGTATACTTTGCTAGATAAGTATACTTTGCAATTTTGATGAAATCGGCTACAGATGACAGAGCTCTAGTTAAGGTGCGTAATTTTATCAACTTTGGGGGGAATTTTTGTTATTTCTTCACCAAAAATGGCATGTTGGGAGTGCTTTAGAATCGTCTCATTGAGACGATTCTAAAGAACTCCCAACTTGCCATTTTTGGTGAAGAACTAAGAAAAATTTGGTTAACTTTGGGGGGAATTTTGTTATTTCTTCACCGAAAATGGCATGTTGGGAGTGCTTTAGAATCGTCTCATTGAGACGATTCTAAAGAACTCGCAACTTGCCATTTTTGGTGAAGAACTAAGAAAAATTTGATTAACTTTGGGGGGAATTTTGTTATTTCTTCACCAAAAATGAGGTTGCAAACCAATCCCTGCTCGAGGATTGAAAAATACTTTCACAGTTTCCCCCAGGGTCCTTCTTGAAACCAAGGTGCCGTCCCGCATGACCTTAACTGTTGCTGGGATGTAAAACCAATTCACTTTTATAGGGAGGTATGAGTTGTGGCTTGGGGGTTAGAACACCCGACTTCTAAGCCGTAGGCATCAAAAATAGTTTCATAGTATTTCCATCCCGCTGGTCTGTGGGATGAGACATGAAACTGTGGTCCCGTCTCTATATGGCCCTAGCTATTGCTGGAACATTATAAACTCATTCACTTTAACTTTTGTTTCTATAATATATGACCTAAGCTGTTGCCGAGACATCTAACCTGTTCAGTTTTGTACACCACTGACTGTCACTTTTACTTGCAGACACACATGACGTTCGGTCAAGAATTCACACAAGCCGTAGAACAGAAGCAGGTAGCTCAGCAGGACGCGGAGCGGGCAAGATACATTGTAGAAAAGGTCCGTATACCTATCGCAGGCATCCTTGTCCAGGCCTCGGCAAATTCTTAAATTTTCCACTCGTCCAGATTGGATTTAACTTGTACAGTGGAATCTCTATACTGAACACGAAGACAGCATCTGTGATCTAATGAGTTTCTTGGTCATATATCTCGTGTGATAATGTCTGTTCGTGATCGCATAACGCACAACTATGGCTCAGAATGATCAAATGCCTGATTTACAGTGAAACCTCTCTAAGCCGGACACCCAGGTGTCCGGCTTAGAGAGGTTTCACTGTACATTCCTATGTGTGTTAATGTTTACGCCAGACTATCTCTTTAAATTATCACTCGTTCAGTATCAAAATTCACTCTTCATTACGAGGCCTGCTCGTCTATCCAGACTTCCATGTATGTTGTTGAGTCTGGAGAAATGGGGCTTATGGGTTTTGCGACCAGTGTAGATTCAGACAAAATAGCACTCGAGTAACTTGATAATGATCTATATTGCTGGTTAGAATCATGACGGTGTTTTGTTAAAGGAATGGTGATTAGGATGTGCGGAGAAAAGCACTAGTTACAATAAAACTGTGATTATCACTGATTATTTGTCGACTGAACAAGTACAGATTTTCCCTGCCAATTAAAAATGTGTACAACACAACAAAGCCCTATCTTTACAATAAAACAGTGGGTAGTTGGTTGGGCGAACGCGATGGCGTAAATTAACGGTAGGGGTTCCTCCTTATAGGAATCACGATTTGCCTAGTTTGGCCCTCGGGTACGTTTTTATCTTTAGCTCTTTTGTTACCTGGGAGTTGAATTGGGTTATTGCCCATTATAAAAGTAGTAAGATAATTACTGATACTACTGCTTTTGCGAGGGGGCCAAGTGATTCTGGTGTGGCGAGGACCTGGCATCAGATCAGGATTATTCTGATTTCGGGGCTGAATATATTATTTTTTATTGTAAATATTCAGTTCCGATTTCGAGGTTTTCTCCCCATTTGTACATGTACTTGAACATGTTCTTGTACATGTAATATATGGGATTTAGTACTAAACCCATTGACCTGGCCTTAAATGACCTTAGCTGTTGATAGGCCGTTAAACCCCAACAAACAAACAATAACAGGCCCGTACGCAGGGGGGGGTGCGACGGGTGCGTACGCACCCCCCTAAATTCGCCGAGGTCCGCTATTTTTCAAACAATCTCAACAAATCTTGAAATGCATTAATATACAGGTAATTTTCATGAAAATGCCACCATTGAAATCCGAATTTAAATGACATAAGATGCAGGAGAGTGCATTTCTTCATTTCAGGGGGGTGCGTCAGGGGCGAGCCCCATGTAGTGGCGCGAGTACGCTAGGGGTACCCCCTATGAAAAGGCTCGCCCCTGACGAACCCCCCTGACGCACCCCCCAATAGAAAATCCTGCGTACGGGCCTGAATAAAACAACCTTGTGATCATTGTCAGGCTGAACAACTGAAGATAGCGGCGATCGTGAGTGCTGAGGGAGAATCTGAGGCAGCCAAGTTACTCGCGAAGGCGTTCGGAGATTCCGGTGAGGGTCTCGTGGAGCTGCGGAAGATCGAGGCCGCTGAGGACATCGCGTATTCACTCTCACAGTCGCGGAACGTTAACTATCTCCCTGGCGGCCAGCAAACCTTGATATCATTACCACAGTAGGGGTGTTAGATCACCGCAATAAGTGTGTTTAACCCTTCCAACCCGACAGGCCTGTATAGTGGTATTGGCAAACAGTGTAGATCCAGATGAGCCGGCTCGTGATGAGCCGTCTCTGACATCAGGATCTGCACTTTTTGCAAGTTATTTTCATATTTTTGAGAACAAAAACACCCTTTTCATAAATGGACTAGTCTGAAAATCTTTTTGTGACAATTGGATTGGTTGCAAAAGGGGTGAAAGGGTTAAATGGTGGTGAATATTGTCGTCTGCTATTTTTGTTGTATTTCTCGATAAAAACGTGTTTTGGCAGCACTTCGAGATGGTTCTCATGTGCTGTTGAAGCATGTTCTTATCGAGAAATATTAACATAGAAAAATCAGCAGACGAAAACATTTTACTGCAACTTGTTAAAAGTGATGACAAATGGTCACATATAAATATTTGGAATAAGGCCGATGGATTTTGTTGGGAGTGCTTTTTGTTGAAATTGGGTTTTATTTTAGCTGTACATCATGTGCCGCAAAATATGAAGCATGGACAATAAGTAACGTGACAAACAAAATTGCTGTATTTCAAGTATGAAGATTGGTTATATAGTTGTGTTGTCATGTGATATTATTTCTCATCAGACGTATATGTAGTGACCACCATTTGAACCGTCTCGCCAAGACGGTTCAAATGAGTGGTCACAACATATACTTTGGTTCAGAAATAAGGAAAATAGAGAATAGTAGGTTAGTGCCGTGAATGGGAAAACATATCTGGCAAGGCTCAGGGAACGGGATGAGCGAGGCTCTACCGAGCACATCCCGTTTCCGTGCCGCGCCAGATATTTTTCCCATTCACGGCACTAACCTACTATTCTATTTATCCCGTCAACATCACAAATAGTTTTAAAATGCAAAAAATAACCCCAGCCGCATCTTCAAATCGTATTGACAGGATATCAAAAATGTTTCACGGCACCGTGTTTCACGGCACATACGCACTGTGTTGACGGGATAAATGAATGCACACGGTGCAATACTGTCGTGCTCCAGTTTCATTTGCCAGTGTAGTTGGACGATGGTTGAGGAATTTGTTGACTTATAGTGCTACACTTCATTCTGCAGATTTAAGAAATCATGTATTCCATTCTATGCTGCAATCTGTTTTGAATATCTTTGTTAATACATATTTTCACAGCAATTAACGAGCATGTTGCAACAAAATCAGTTAACCCTTACTACGCTGAATTAAATGTAGTCGTCTGCTGGAAATGTTTTATTTCAATATTTCTCGACAAAAAACTGGTTTTGACAGCACATGAGAATCGTCTCCAATGGAGACGATTCTCATGTGCTGTCAACCAGTTTTTTGTCGAGAATTAAAGCAAAAATAAAAAACAGCAGACGGCAATTTCCGTCAACAGCGTAGGAAGGGTTAAAGTAGTAAGGAATTGATTGCTAACAATACGTAGTTGTCAAATGTGTGGAGTGCCACATAGAACATAATATTGTACAATAAATCTGTTTAACTTTGTTGTTTATTTTTGTTGTATTGCAAATAAACAATCGTTAGCCGTTCATTGCAGTTTCATAAAAGCCTGATTCAAGACATCCGTGTGTTTTGCATTAGTTAACCAGTGTAACGTGAATAATCAGGAAGTTGATCATTTGTTTCTTTATTGTCGTTTCTTAGTCTTTCCAGTGTGAGGACACGTGAAAACTTGCATTTTCTGGAAATGCTTGTATGTTCAGCTTCTTAATATCGAGCTTTTTTCAGAGCTTCAGATAAGGGGCGTTTTGTACACACTTATATTTAGCTGAATATGCATTGATTATCAACAGTGGGAGTACAAAATACTCTCAACAATGTGCAAATACACATTGATTTTCAAATTGATTTTATAGTGGAAATACTGTAATAAAGTTTAAAATTTACTCGAGTTCTGCTGCAGTTTGCTTTTTGATTCGACATGTCTGATTTACAGTGGATCATCTTCAAACCGGACACCCTGGTGAGTGACCTCCCAGGCAGAGCTACTGTTAAAGTGCGTAATTTGACCAACTTGGGGTGAAATTTTGTTATTTCTTCATCGAAAATGGCAAGTTGGGAGTCCTTTAGAATCGTCTCGTTGAGACGATTCTAAAGCACTCCCAACTTGCCATTTCTGATGGAGAAATAAGAAATTTACCTCCAAATTACGCACTTTAACTGTGGCTTTGCTCCCAGGGTGTCTGGTTTGGAGAGGTTTCACTGTATATGTATTGGATTCAGACTTGACCAAGTGTTGATAAATCAAATTGCAAATGTCTATAAACATCTCTTGTGGTTACACGTGGGTGGCAGAATGCGATGGGTAATTTAACAATCATGACCGGAATTCCAACTGGAGACCTGGAGACAAACTCTGGTGGTTACACAAGGTATATGGTGAAATTTTATTTATTCCTCGACTTCCCAGACCATCAAGATTGTTCAAGTGTTGTTGGGTCCGAATAAAACTGGTCTGAATATGGTAGCAACAAACTAGAAAATGTGTTCATAGAACACGGATGCCCCCACCTGCAGCCTTGAAAGTAAAAGGGTATCGGCATTACGAAGCTAATCCATAGACAGACATTGTGAACACATATTATTGAAGTTAGTGGAGTTGAGGAGTAATTGAGAAAAGATTAAAAACTTAAACGCATTGCCTTTGTTTAAACAGATTGTATTTGTATATAATTTACAAGTAAGGCATCAATAGTAGTATATACAGAATTATACAAATGGGGTTGGATTGAAAGCAAGCTTATATAAATCGTCTCCTTGACGCATTTGCCTTACAAACGAGGCGAACAGAAGTCCGCAGTGACCTCGACCTTGGGTGTTCGGGTATGTGTCGTGTGCGAAATAAAGCAGCATATCCTGACCGACATCGTGGGCAAATATTGAAATTGGTTCAAGAGTAATTGAGAAAAAATTAAACTCATTTGCCTTGCAAACGAGGTGAACACAAACCCCCAGTGACCTTGGGTGTTTGGGCCGTATCGTATGTGAAACCAAGCACCATCCCTAGACAGACATTGTGGGCAAATATTATTGAGAAAAGATTAAAAACTTTAAATACATTTGCCTTACAAACGAGGTGAACAGAAGTCCCCAGTGACCTTGGGTCGTAGGCGAAACAAAGCACCATCCCTATATCCCTATACAGACATTGTGGGCAAATATTATTGAAATTGGTGAAGGAGCTGTTGGCAAAACATAATGACGACCCCCGCCCCCCGCCCAATAAATTGATAGGGGCATATTGTTTGTTTGTAGTAAAACCAGGCTGTTTTTATTTGGTTGGTTGTTTGTTTTCACAACCAACACTACAATCAGAACCTGGGTAAATGCACTTGCACATATTAATAATATAAATATATATTTTGTGGACCAGTTTAAGTCCGATAGTGGGTGGTCGGTCGGTCGGGCGAACTCGACGGCGTAATTTAACGGTAGGGATTCCTCCTTATAGGAATCACGATTTGCCTGGTTTGGCCCTCCGGCACGTTTTTATCTTTGGCTCTTTTTGTTACCTGCGAGTTGAATTGGATTATTGCCAATTATAAAAGTAGTAAGATTATTACTGATCCTGCTTTTGGGAGGGGGCCCCAAGTGATTCTGGTGTGGCGAGGACCTGGCATCAGATCAGGATTATTCTGTTTGTTTGTTTATTAGTGTTTAACGGCCTATCAACAGCTAAGGTCATGTAAGGCCGTGCAAACGGGTTCGATCCCGTTTTAACCTGCTGTATTGGGGGGGGGGGGGGGTGAAATCCCAAAATAATAACGGAATATTTACATCAAGAAACGATATATTCAGCCCTGAAATTAGAATAACCTGACCTGGTGCCAGGTCCATACCACACCAGTCACTTGGCCCCTTCCCCTAAAATAGAATTACGATTAATCGTAATACTCACATAAGGGGTATAACCAGATTCAACTGTCGCATACAAAATGCCAAAGACGTATGTGAGGGCCGAACCAGGTCTCCAGTCGGAATTCCAGTAAGGATGAACCCCGATCGTTAAATTACCCATCGCGTGCTCCCACCAGGATTATTATGATTTCAGGGCTGAATATATAGTTTTTTTTATTGTAAATATTCAGTTCTGATTTTGGGATTTTCCCCCCCAATGTGTACATGTACTTGTACAGGTAAAATATGGGATTTAGTACTGAACCCATTGACCTGGCCTTAAATGACCTTAGCTGTTGATAGGCTGTTAAACCCAGTAACAGTAAATGCGTTACAGTAATAGCAACTGATTTTTATGCTTCCAATATGATTATATGGTATACAGTGGAACCTCTAAACCGGACAAGAACAAACATGTGGTCATAATTTTGATGCGTTTCTTGGGTCATTTATCTCCGGTGACGATGTCTGTTCGTGATCGCATAGCACACAACTATGGCTCGGAATAATCAAATGCTTCATTTACAGTGAAACCTCGTGAAACCGGACACCCTGGGGACCTCACAGGGTGTCCGGTTTAGCGAGGTTCAACTGTACAACATACATGGAAAGAGTTGATCAATTTCCTTTGTCTGTCCCCAGGGTGTTCAGTTTAAAGGGGTTCCAATGTATAACACATAGGCTCAAACACAAAACGTGACGCCGAGTTGTAGCAATATTTTATTGCCATACATGTATAAAATAGATCTGCCGTGGCCAAATTGTTCCAGCAAATTGCAATGTTGACTATTTTACGACACTGAATAGTCCACTGAAGCTGGTTCTAAGATTGATGTCACTGATGTGTCTAAAATAAGTTCATGGTTTTCTTGCCTGAATGTGACTGACAATGCAGTCGCAAATTTACTTTCACAAAGAAATCGACTCCTTCCGACAAAAACGGACTGAATTTGCATCGACCTATATACAACAGTAAACACCTTCAGATAAAATTACTCCACAATTGATCAACTTTTGACATTGAACATTTTGTGAATATTTTTCATGAGGCTCGTGTCTCGTGTAATCATTGCACCTGATCATCTGGAGCCCGTTTCACTAAACTTCGTACGACTAAAATCTTCGTAAGTGCAAATTTAGGATCGTCTGGAAATTTCAATTTATGGATTTACAATTACTGAGCATAGGCTGCATATGCAGCCTATGCTCAATAAATGTAAATCCAATAATTATTTACAAGAAAACGGTGTTAATGTGAATAATTTTAGCACTTACAAACATTTTAGTCTAACGAAGTTTAGTGAAACGGGCCCCAGAGCTCCAGATAAGCTTGGTGTCTAAAACGTACTGTAACCCCCGATTTCAAAATCATTGCATATTTTACTTTTACAAATGGATTATTGATTTTCTTCATTACTAAATAGGTAACAAATGATAAAAAAAATAATAACAAATTTAAACATTCACTTAATTGAGCTGCAAAATGAAAACCTGCTTTTTGCAGCTCAACTAAGTGAATTTTCAACTTATGACTCAATTTGAAATTCAAAGCGTATTTTCACATTGCTGTGTGTATTTTGTTCTCCCACTTTTTATAATCAATGCGTATTCAGCTAAGATAATCCAGACGAGGTCAAATAATTGTGTAAAATATGCCAATACGCACCTTATCTGGATCAACAAAATGCCATGATTACCAATAGGTGTTATATATAGGTCAATGAAGTGGCAGGCGACTTGCAAATTCAGCATTGATTGTAATAACAAATAATCGCCAGTCTACAGTGCTGTAATGCAATCTATGTCTCTTCAATTCCGAACACGTTACTGATATGCCAATGAACAACACAGAAACAGGGGCCCGTTTCACTAATCTTCATACAACAAAAAAATTTGTACAAAGATCTTATAAATTTCCTTCTCACAGTCTCCGCGAAAGTCGTCGGTCCGTCGGACATGTCCGTTAACAGTGCCTCTGGTCCAACAGTAAACCGGAAGTCGCCGGACCGAATGTCCGACTGTAAAAAACAAAAATCTTTATTCTCAGCTTCAATGAAATCACCTTCCTTTTGGTATGCACTTCTGATGCTAGCTAGCTTTTCTTATATGACTAATATACTTAAAAAGCTCTTAAATATCACACAAAATCAATTTTATTTTTTATAAAAAAAATTTGGTCTGCTAAATTTTTGTCCGGTCTGGTAAAAATTTCAAGTTTACCAGACCGAATATCCTGTAACATTTTGGCAGTTTCACGGAGACTGTTTTCACATGAATGGTGCCTTAATGCTTCAACATGTCTTTCAAAAGATTTGGCAACATTGGTTCTGCGTGTAATATTTTTTCTCAAATTTATACTTACAAACTTTTTAGTTGTACAATGCTTAGTGAAACGGGTGTCCAGGTAGTGAAAACTAATGTAGATGTAGAAACTGCTGTTATTTACAGATGAAGATGGATGAATGTTCAACTATGTAATGTCTATACATCATGAAATCTCAAGCGAAGTGTCAGTGGAAATAGGGGTCCAACTCCATCTGACAGGGAATTGGCCCCCTTTTTCCACTGACCCCTTCACTTCTTCCCACAATTGACGAGGTCCCCTGTTATTTAATGTGTGGCTGTGCACATTATGAACTGCAAATGGCTTGTTTCGACCAAACACACTTTTATTTGATCAAATTCCAAGAGGTTTCTGTTAGATGCTATAATAGCCTGATGAATGGGAGATAATTGGGTCATTAAGTTCTTTATAACTGTACCAGTCAGCACAAATTGTGAACCATAATTCGTATTGGTTATGAAATGATTTTGTTTGTTGGGGTTTAACGGCCTATCAACAAGGTCATTTACGGCCGGGTCAATAGGTTTAGTACTAAATCCCATATATTACCTGTAAAAGTACACGTACATGTTCAAGTACATGTACAAATGGGGGGAAAATCCCAAAATCAGAACTAAATATTTACATTAAAAATACTTTTTATTCAGCCCTGAAATCAGAATAATCCTGATCTGATGCCAGGTCCTCGCCACACCAGAATCACTTGGCCCCCTCCCAAAAGCAGTTGGATCAGTAATAATCTTACTACTTTTATAATGGGCTTTATAATGGGCATTAGGCCATTCAACTCTCCGGTAACAAAAGAGCAAAAGATAAAAACAAAAACGTACCCTGGGGCCAAACCAGGCAAATCGCGATTCCTATAAGGAGGAACCCGTACCGTTAATTTACGCCGTCTCATTCGCCCGACCACCACCCACCAGCCGAGAATGAAAATATGGATGGCGACAGAGCAGAGATATAACAAACATAAAAGCATGAACCCATTTCATGCAGAGCATATTAATTTTTTCTGATGGAAAATCCCGATTTATTTTTTGTTTCTCCCCAAAAGTATATGTTGTTACGACTCATTAGAACCGTCTCGACGAGACGGTTCAAATGAGTGGTTACAACATACACTTTCATTGAGAAATATGAAAATTACAGAATCATTTTCAACGTCGACACCGTGAATAATTGTGTATCCGACATGAAATGTAGGCTTCACTTAACTCCAGCAGACAGATGCACAAACGTCATTGCGATCACTATGTCGATCTCTGGGCAAGTTAGCTCGACATAAATCTTATATATACAGAAATATTTTCTCGAATTCATCGATAGAAAGTAATACACACATCACTTCTAGAGTTGCCTCCCATTGCAACCTAGATTGTAGTCCATCCTGGGTTTCAAATTCTGAACTAAACATTTGCCATCTGTTGTTCTTTTCCCCCCAACATTTCTCTCGGCAAAAGCATACTTTTCTAAAGAAATAAAGACGATTATGAAAACCAGCAGACGACGATGTTCGTTTCCAAACTTTTGAGAGTTAAAATCACTCGATAAAGGATCAGTATCAATCTGTAGTACAGGCACAGATGAAAGTCTGTATGGAGATGCCGAAACGAAACGAGAGATGCTTCTTTTCACATTTACGTCATAGTTCATCACTGGTGTAAAATCAACAATTCCACGAGTATCAGTCAGCGCCGGTCGCCGCGGTTTCTGTTTTCGCGACCTTGGCCTGTGGTTCCCCGTTGGCTGTGCTGTCTGTGGGTGCCGCACGCTTCACTGGTGACGTCTCGCCAGTCGGGGCGGGGGCATCTCCCGATGCTGAAGGTAAAGTGAAATTGAATGGGTTTAACGTCCCACTAACAGCTAGGGTCATATAGACACGGGACCACAGTTTAAAGTCTCATCCGACAGACAAGTGGGATGGAAATACTATGAAAGTGTTTGTTGATGCCCAAGGCGAGGTTTGAACCCACAACCCCCAAGGCCAAAATCCATCCAGACGCTGAAGGTAAATATACAGACAAAGCTATATTGTGGCTGTGACTGAAAAAAATGGGGCTTATGGGTTTTGCGACCAGTTCAGATCGGCCTGTGCATCCGCAGTCTGATCAGGATCTGCACTGTTTGCCATTACATCAGTGAAATGCCCGTCATACTTCTAACAAGCAATATAGATCATTATCAGGCTATAGGAGTGTGCTGTTGGTTACAAATCCCATAAGCCCCATTTCTCCAGTCACCTGTGAATAATGGCCAGCCATGGGAACATTTTTAGTCCAAACATTAGCATGGCCTTTTTGATTACTGGGGTTTAACATCGGTTTAACAGCAAGGTCATATGCAGACAAGAATTTACTCTATGGGGGATTGATTGATTGGAATTTAACGTCCGTTTAACAGCAAGGTCATATGCAGAGAGGTGTACCTGTGTGGTGGTGGGAGTACCATACGTTTAGCGCTGTAATTACCATAAATACTTTTAGCACCCCCCGCGAAACAGGTCCCATCCTGTTGTAATTTGCTGCATTGGGGGGAAAATCCCAAAATCAGAACGGAATATTTACATCGAGAACAAATATATTCAGCCCTGAAATTAGAATAACCCGACCTGGTGCATACCACACCAAAGTCACTTGGCCCCTTCTCGTAAAATAGGATTAAGAATAATTGTAATACTCACTTAAGGGGTATAACTAGATTCAACTGTCACATACAAAATGCCAAATACGTGTGAGGGCCAAACCAGGTCTCTCGTCGGGATTCTGGTAAGGATGAAACCCGATAGTTAAATTCCCCATCACATGCTCCCGAACCGGTGCCAAGTACCCTTGCTACAGTCATATCCAGGGATTCCGCTGGTGTAATTAAAAAAATCGCCACTTAAAAAAAAAAACCAAAAAAAAACCCGAAAATTTAACCAAAAAAATTGTAATTTTTTATCGCCAACTGTTTATTTTTATCGCCAATTGCGAAAGCGGCGTTCGCCAGCGGAATCCCTGCATATATACATATACTCACAAGCCGCTCGGTCTGTCTCTTGCTTTGTTGCCAGTTCTTCTTTTGCTGCATTTCTCTTGTTCTGGAAAAGCAAGTAGACATTGTACAGTGTTGATTGCCAAACCACCCGTTTACTTAATATACAATCTCTGGATCGTATGGTTTCATAACCAGGCGCATAGCTGCATTAAGGCACTGCAGGCCCGGGCCTGCAGAATTTTCGAGAAAATGGAAAAAATAAAAACGCCAAAAATGCAATAACAAAAATAGGCAACTTTTGAAATGTGCCAGAGTGCATCATTTACCTTCTAGTTTCTAGTTTTTTTTTTTTTGGGGGGGGGGGGGGGGGACATGCCCCCAGACCCCCCTAGCATACTCGCACCAACGGTGCTCGAAGTCGTCAACCGGGCCTGCAGATTCAAATTGGCTAGCTACGCCCCTGATAACCAGTACCCTGTTTCATCAAAATTGTAAAGCATACTTATCTAGGAAAGAAGTATACTTTGAGTGAGTGAGTGAGTGAATAGGGTTTAACGTCCGCTTTTCTGACATAGAGGTACAAGCCTCAGGGAGTCTACACGCAGACGGGTCAACGGGGTCGAGTCCCGTATCCACCTGCCGAGGGGGGTAAATCCCAACTTCAGAACTCAATATTTACAATCAAAATATATATTCAGTCCTGAAATTAGAACAACCTGATCTGGTGCCAGGCCCTCGCCACACCAGCATCATTTATCCCATCCCCTAAAAGTAATAGGATTAGCACTAATCTTACTTTTATATATGGGGCATAGCCCGACTCAACTCTCACATACAAGAAAGCCAAAAATGTACATGAGGGCCAAATCCGGTATAGTGGGTTCCGGAAAGTATGAACTCAATCGTTAAGCCAGTTTAGTCGCCTTTTACGACAAGCAATGGCTACTGCAGCACTATTCTCAGGATCAGTTGATCCCGCCCCGGTATACTTTGAGGGAGTAATAATTTATTTTCCCCGTAAATGCATTATTTCATATAGAACTAACGACTGCATATATTTGATGATTAAAAATATGTAGAAGTATTATACTGAATTAATTACATTATCACAGCCAAAATGGCTGTGATAATGTAATAAATTCAGTATAATAAAAATTAATAAATTTATTCTTAAATTGAAAATTTCTCCCTCAAAAGTATACTTTGCTAGAAAAGAATACTTTGCTATGTTGGTGAAATAGGCTACAGTTGCATTGCCAGGGAGGGCAGGGCTCCAGATAAGGAATTTCTAATTGAGTATTGTCACTCCATCATTTCTGAAGCAATGGGGTATTTCAAAATTTTAATTGGGTAAAATAGAATCACACTACTGTCGACACATCAGCAGACCGCAATTATTGAATAGTTTGCTTCTAAATGAAAACACATCTTGGTATTTCATTAGAATTGTCTCCTTGGAAACAATTCTAATGAAATACCAAGATGCGTTTTCATGTAAAAATCAGAAAATATGCTATATTTGTGGTCTGTTTATTGTTTTCTGTAGCGTGATAAAGATACCACAAATTTTTCATTGCTTTTTGATACTCACTACTTCTGATTTCAATTGGGTTTTTGGCAATTTTAATTGGGTATTTACGCAAATACGCAGCTTATCTGGAGCTCTGGGGAGGGGGTGAACGGGGTGAACGTATACAAACACTCGCTATGTTATACTACTAGTTACATTTTGACGTCATTTCCGGCGAAGAAACAATTCATACGCTAACGTCAGAATTGTAAATTTTGACAACGGAGCAAATTTCACATTTTTCGAAGAGCATGTAATATACAATTTATTCCACTATAATTTTAAAATACCAGATTTATTTCCCTTGACATCTGTACATCTGCGAAAGAAACTTGTACTCTGCACTCTGTACTTGTGCTCTGCACTCTGTACTTGTGCTTTGCACTCTGTACTTGTGCTCTGCACTCGTACTTGTGCTTCGTGCTGACTACTCTGCACTCTGTACTGCTCTGCACCTCTGTACTTGTACTCTGCACTCTGTACTTGTACTCTGCACTCTGTACTTGTGCTCTGCACTCTGTACTTGTACTCTGCACTCTGTACTTGTACTCTGCACTCTGTACTTGTGCTCTGCACTCTGTACTTGTGCTCTGCACTCTACTTGTACTCTGCACTCTTGTACTTGTACTCTGCACTCTGTACTGTTGTCTGCACTCTGTACTTTACTCACTCTGTACTTGTGCTCTGCACTCTGGTACATTGTGCTCTGCACTCTGTACTTGTGCTCTGCACTCTGTACTTGTACTCTGCACTCTGTACTTGTCCTGCACTCTGACTTGTACTCTGCACTCTGAACTGTACATTGCACTCTGTACTTGTGCTCTGCACTCTGACTTGTGCCTGCACAGCTGACTGAGCTCTGCACTCTGTACTTGTGCTCTGCACTCTGTACTGTACTCTGCACTCTGTACTTGTGCTCTGCACTACTGTGCACTTGTACTCTGCACTCTGTACTTGTACTCTGCCTCTGTACTTGTACTGCACTCTGACTTGTGCTCTGCACTCTGTACTTGTGCTCTGCACTCTGTACTTGTGCTCTGCACTCTGTACTTGTACTCTGCACTCTGTACTTGTACTCTGCACTCTGTACTTGTGCTCTGCACTCTGTACTTGTGCTCTGCACTCTGCACTCTGTACTTGTGCTCTGCACTCTGTACTTGTACTCTGCACTCTGTACTTGTGCTCTGCACTCTGTACTTGTGCTCTGTACTTGTGCTCTGCACTCTGCACTCTGCACTTGTGCTCTGCACTCTGTACTTGTGCTCTGCACTCTGTACTTGTGCTCTGCACTCTGTACTTGTGCTCTGCACTCTGTACTTGTGCTCTGCACTCTGTACTTGTGCTCTGCACTCGTGTCTATGTCGGATATCCAGATGTCTCGGAAAACAAATCTGGTATTTCAAAATAGTAGTTGAATAAACTCTATTTTGTGACCTAAATACTTTGCTAAATGGGCCATATAGATGAAGCATAGAATGTATATATTTCTGGTACTAAACACCTACTTCTTAACTACATGTATATACGAGACACGCCATGAAGTTGACACAAATTTCAGAGTACATGCGGAATATAATTCCGCATGCACTCTGATTTTTTTTGTCATCTTATGACTTCATTTATGGAAAATTTGTTAAATTTTGTAAATGTATTTCACGAAATAACGCAGATGTCCGAAGGTACAAAATAGCATGGCTTGTCTCATGTATATCCCCCTACCTTGCAAGGTCTTTTCCCAAAGCGCACTCGTTTGTAAGGATTTTCGTGAAACTGGTCTCTCCTTTTCTTCTTGAAATTGCGACGTTCCGCCATCTCTTCATACATGGCTTTGTACCTCTCTGCTTCTGCTTCACCTATGGACAATAGATTGTCAGATTGGTTAATCACTTGATTTCACATATTCAGTTTAATATTCTCTAAACCTCATCAAATTAAATTTTATTATCTGCTATTTATTTCCCAAACTAGGTTTCTGGGTTTGTGGTTTACAAATATTCTACTATAGATCAGTCTATAGATCAGTCTATAGATCAAACACGACCAATTCTAACATCAAGGCTGCCTTGGAAGTAGTTAGAAGGGAAGTTACTCATGATTTTCCAAGTTGGTTAACCTATTTATATAACACGGGTCAATCACAGGTTGAAGTAACGGACAGAGGTCTATAAATACATTAAATATGCATAAAAGCATCAATAAATGAAGAAAAAAAAGGGTAATTTTTTGTACTCCCTCCATATAGACTCCATATATGGAGTCTATATAGAGGGAGTAAAAAAAAATTGTTTAGCTTTTTTTCTTCATTTATTGATACTTTTATGCATATTTAATGTATTTATAGACCTCGGTCCGTTACTTCAACCTGCGGGGTCAATACTCACCCTCCAAGACGTCGGCCTCCAGTGTGGCGCCGTTGAGTTCCAGCCCAGCCTCCCAAACCTCTGTCACTCGCTCCAACACCTCTTTGGCCTTGTTCTCTGTGTCATAGCGCACCCAGCCCTGAAACGAGTTTTTACGGTCACAGTGCTCCAGATAAGCTTAGAGTATTGTAGCCACTGATTTCAAATTAAATGCATATTTTACTTTTACAAATGTATTACCGATTTCCTTCCTTATTAAATTGGGAACAAATGATAAAAATAAAACAAATTTAACATTCACTTCAACTAAGTAAATTTCAAACTTTATGACAGTATTTTCACTACTCAATTTGAAAATCAATGCGTATTTTCACATTGCTGTGAGTATTTTGTACCCTAATTGTTGATATTCAATGCGTATTCAGCTACAATAAGTGCGTAAAGTACGCCAATGCAGGGATTCCGCTGGGGGAAAATAAAATAAACGCCACTTAAAACAAGAGCTGTAGGAGAACAGCATAGCTCGACTACGAGGGTTGTCGATGTACACATAGCTTGACAAAGAAGGTGGCTGCGGCCTGCATAAAAACCTTAACCAAGGTTGACTAAAAACATTAACCAAGGGAAATTAAGTAAGTAATTCAAGGTTAAATGTAGGTCAATGTCAGATATAGGTCAGGGGTTATTGATGTACATCACTAGGAGATCAAGTTTTCCAAGTATGGTTGCTGTAGGCCCAGGAGTATTCCATATACAAGCTTGAGTAAAAACCGTAACCAAGGGGAGATAACTAAGTAATCCAAGGATAAAAGTAGGTCAAGGTCAAATATAGGTCAGGGATTATTGATGTACATCACTAGGAGATGAAGTTGTCCAAGTATGGTTGATGTAGGCCCAGAAGTATTCCATATACAAGCTTGACTATAAACATTAAGCAAGTAATTCAAGGTTAAATGTAGGTGAAGGTAAAATAAAGGTCAGGGATTATTGATGTACATCACTAGGAGATGAAGTTGTCCAAGTATGGTTGATGTAGGCCCAGAAGTATTCCATATACAAGCTTGACTATAAACATTAAGCAAGTAATTCAAGGTTAAATGTAGGTGAAGGTAAAATAAAGGTCAGGGGTTATTGATGTACATCCCTATGAGAAAAAGTTATCCAAGTATGGTGTCTGTATGCACAATAGTATTCCATCTACAAGCTTGACTAAAAACCTTAACCAAGGTTGAGTAAAAACCTTAACCAAGGGGAATTAAGTAAGTAATTGAAGGTTAAATGTAGGTCAAGGTCAAATATAGGTCAGGGGTTGTTGATGTACATCACTAGGAGATGAAGTTGTCCAAGTATGGTTGGTGTAGGGCCATGAGTATTCCATCTACAAGATTGACTGAAAACCTTAACCAAAGAGAATTAAGTAAGTAATTCAAGAGGAAATGTAGGTCAAGGTCAAATATAGATCAGGGGTTATTGATGTACATCAGTATGAGAAAAGGTTATCCAAGTATGGTGTCTGTATGCACAATAGTATTCCATGTACAAGCTTGAGTAAAAAGCTTTACCAAGGTCGAGTAAAAACCTTAACCAAGGGAATTAAGTAAGTAATTCAAGGTTAAATGTAGGTCAAGGTCAAATATAGGTCAGGGGTTGTTGATGTACATCACTAGGAGATGAAGTTGTCCAAGTATGGTTGGTGTAGGGCCAGGAGTATTCCATCTACAAGCTTGACTAAAAACGTTAACCAAGGGGAATTAAGTAAGTAATTCAAGAGGAAATGTAGGTCAAGGTCAAATATAGATCAGGGGTTGTTGATGTATATCACTAGGAGATGAAGTTGTCCAAGTATGGTGGGTGTAGGGCCAGTAGTATTCCATATAGAAGGTTGACTAAAAACCTTAACCAAAAGGAATTAAGTAGTAATTGAAGAGGAAATGTAGGTCAAGGTCAAATATAGATCAGGGGTTATTGATGTACATACCTATGAGAAAAGGTTGTCGAAGTATGGTGTCTGGATGCACAATAGTATTCAATGTACAAGCTTGAAAAAAAACCTTAACCAAGGTTGACTAAAAACCTTAACCAAGGGGAATTAAGTAAGTAATTCAAGAGGAAATGTAGGTCAAGGTCAAATATAGATGAGGGGTTATTGATGTGCATCACTAGGAGATGAAGTTGTCCAAGTATGGTGGGTGTAGGGCCAGTAGTATTGCATATACAAGCTTGACTAAAAACCTTAACCAAGATTGACTAAAAACCTTAACCAAGGGGAATTAACCAAGTAATTCAAGAGATGATGTCCAGGTCAAGGTCAAATATAGATCAGGGGTTATTGATGTACATCACTAGGAGATGAAGTTGTCCAAGTATGGTGGGTGTAGGGCCAGTAGTATTCCATATACAAACTTGACTAAAAACCTTAACCAAGGCGTGACGGTGACGCCAACGCCGGGGTGACAACATAAGCTCTACTTATTCTTCGAATAGTCGAGCTAAAAAACAAAACAATTGGCAATAAAAAATTACAATTTTCAAAAAAATATATAAAAAAAATATTTTTTTTCCCGAAAATTGTAATTTTTTTATCACCAATTGCTTATTTTTATCGCCAATTACGAAAGTGGCGATTGCCAGTGGAATCCCTGCATACGCACCTTATCTGGAGCTCTGCATGTAATATGTACCGTTGTTTTTTCAAACGTGTGTGTAACAGCGGCTAGTCTCACCATAAACAACATGTGAACGGCGACCAGTATGGGCCCTATTCAGACTGATCTGGACGTACGCTGGTCTCATTTTAAATATCAAACTCACCTCGAGATCTCCCTTCTTGAAGTCGACCCAGGCGATCGGGCCGTATTCCTCTAGAACGTTTTTGATGTCCTCGCGCAATGTGTCCTTCGCGAACCCCTTCAGGTGGAGTAGTGTCCCTTTAACAATCTCGTTCTCGATCTTCTTACCCTCGTCGTGTTTCTGTCGGTCTTGTGCCCTGTAATAGTGGGGGTTTCTGACTAAATTTGATAGCATTTACTAACACGGTGCACATGGGAATCAACACTAACAGTAGCATATTTCACCAACATTGCAAAGTATACTTTTCTAGCAAAGTATACTTTGAGGGAGTACATGTAATCATTTATTTCCTCCGAAATGCATTATGTCGTATAGAACTAACGACTGCATATATTTGATGATTAACAGCATGCAGAATTATTATACTGAATTTATTACATTATAACGTGTGATAATGTAATAAATTCAGTATAATAAAAAATAATTAGGGATGGCATCGAATGGTAAAAATGGTATTTGAATATTCGATTTGCTATTCGAATATATATTCGAATATTCTAAATCTCCTCACTATTACGGAATTGACACCGTTAACACGTCTCGGATAAATTGAGTTCCCACGTGCTTCAAATAATAATCAATTAATTATTTTTTCAAGCGAGTGGAAAATTAATGTCCTGGGTATACATGTTAACAACGAATCTGTTCTTTTATAATTTAATAATCCAACAAACAACATGATACTTTAAAACATGAAAGCGCTTTGTACACGTATAATGCCCGATTAAAATATGTGTCAATAATACGCAATGTCAAACTTCCGTTGTGTGTTGTGTGTTTGTTGTGTGTTGTGTGTTGTGTGTTGTGTGTGTGTATTGGAAATCTCAAATGACGCCACGCATCACACAGCGGAATGATGAAATGTGTATACCAACACGAGAATAATGGGTGTATTGAGTTTGGGAAAAGTGGAGCTCCAGACCAGCATGCGCCTCCGCGCAGTCTGATCAGGAATTACATGTTTCGCGAATCAACTGAGAAACCATGCTTCTGCTTCTAAGGAAATTTCAGACGCATATCAGGATTAAAGTGTTTGCTACCTGATCGGGTTTTACACTAGTCCATAATCACGTGGCGGGAAACATATAATAAATATGTACAGGATAACAAAATACATGAATTACATTGAATAGTAATTCCCGGTTTCGGAGAAAGATATCTGATTTTTGATGTTCTTACGTTGTTGTGACTGGCGAAATGGAACTTATGGTGTGTGTTACCAATCAATTTCATAAGCAATTAATACGCTCCTGCATATACAGTGAGAATGCAGTCTGATCTTGGTATACAGTGGTTGCACAGCCCATAATCACTATTTTGTCAGTGACTTATTAAGGTACGGATTAAACACATGCAAGCCTTCAGGCTGTCAAAACAATACCATGTTATTAATTGTCGATATTAGGGATAAGCAAACTTTGACGCGATACCGTATTAATCGTCGATAACGGACAATACAAACTTTGACACGTGCCGGGATCAATTGCTGTATGTGCGACGGTGAGAAATAAGTAAACCAAACAATACCTTGAAATAACTTTTCCATTCGAATACCAAACTGATATTCGAATATTCAGTCAATAAACGAATATTCGAATATTCGTTGCCATCCCTAAAAATAATACATTTATCCTAAAATTGAAATTTTCTCCCTCAAAGTATACTTTGCTAGATAAGTATATTTTGTAATGTTGGTGAAATAGGCTACTGGTGTCTGGTGGTCCAAGACCAACATATTTTATGAAGGACCACCTGATTTTCAAAGATGATTATCGGACGATCATTAACTTTTAGGAAATCATTTACAGAAAATATCAGTTTCCGTTTCATGGAAAATTGCACATCTTCAGAGGTACTACCCAACTACCTACATCTGACACATGGCTTGTCTCATATAATGGTTATTAGATCTATTCGTCTACTTTTGAGTATTAACTGTTCTCATTCTGAAAACTACACATTTAGAACTTCTCAGTTGTTTTCTCTGTGAATTATACACGATGCAAGACCATGCTCCATATCTGAGCAAACAAACAGTGCAGCCTGTGCATCCGCAGTCTGATCAGGATCTGCACCGTTAACCATTATAGGAACGGATGGCCTTTTTGTGGAATTTATCGGGGTATAAACTTGGAAAAGTCGCGGGAATACTGGACCAAGGCCAGAAGGCCTTCGTCCAGTATTCCCGCGACTTTTCCAAGTTTATATCCCCGATAAATTCCACAAAAATGCCATTCATTCCTTATAATTCCAGCATTTGAAATAAATTCATCAAGAAAATGTGTTTATTTTCCGTTTTCTTAAGAATTATTTTAACTGCGACTGACGGTTATGGAAAGTAGTTCGGCATGGAGTTTACTGGGATATAAATTTTGGACAGAGACTTGCTACGGACCAATCAAATGTTAGGGAATTGTGTAAATATTTTTGCGCTCGAATTATTCAATTAACACCCATCATGCTTCTAACAAGGAATATAGATAATTATCACTCTACACGAGTATTTGATCAGGAGCTGTACCGGTCACAAATCCCATAAGCCTCATTTCTCCCATCACTCAGCCACAAATGTGGCCCCAGATAAATCTTTAGCTCAGCTTCATGACATGGGCTAGATGGCAGCGAAGTATGCCTTCATGACATGGGTTAGATGGCAGCGAAGTATCCCGGCCGACAAAACTCAATAAATCCCAAGTTTTCAAGCTAGGTCATATCTTCGGTACATGTGTACTTACTTTTGCCTCTTGTTCTGTCTCTCGTCTTGTTCCTTTTTCTTTTCCTCATTTTTGCCTTTGTAGTAGTCGGCCCTGGAAATACACATTGATGGTTCTACATGGTATCACATGCGTGTACAAAAATATCTCTTGGACACATCAAGGCAGTTACTGGCTCGAACAAAGTTGATGCATTGAGGGAGAAATTTTCAATTTAAGGATAAATTTATTAATTTTTATTATACTGAATTTATTACATTATCACAGCCATTTTGGCTGTGATAATAAATAAATTCAGTATAATAATTCTGCATGATTTTAATAATGAAATATATGAAGTCGTCAGTTCAATATGAAATAATTCATTTCGGGAAAAATAAATGATTACTCCCTCAAAGTATACTTTGCTAGAAAAGTATACTTTGCAATGTTGGTGAAATCGGCTACAGATGTGCAATTTGTTTTCAATAACAAGTTCTCCAAATTTAAAGTTGCAGAAATATGTTGAGGAAAAGAAACACTTGGAAAAAATACTCAACAGGGTTGACCCCTGAGCTATGAGCTTCAACGTGACAAATGAGTGACCTGTAGCCTATTTCACCAACATTGCAAAGTATACTTTTCTAGCAAAGTATACTTTGAGGGAAATTTTTTAAATTTTAGGATAAATTTATTAATTTTTACTATACTGAATTTATTATATTATCACAGCCATTTTGGCTGTGATAATGTAATAAATTCAGTATAATAATTCTGCATGCGTTTAATCATCAATATGCAGTCGTTAGTTCTATACGAAATAATGCATTTCAGGAAAAATAAATGATTACTCCCTCAAAGTATACTTTGCTAGAAAAGTATACTTTGCAATGTTAGTGAAATAGGCTACTGGACAGGTCAAGGTCACTGTGCTTACTTGGTTTTCCGGACCTCCAGTTCCTCATCCTTGTATCTCACAGATTCAGCCGTCACAAACTTCTGAACATCCTCTGCGGTTTTGAATGTTGCAAACACCGAACCCTGGGGGAAAATTAAACCCATTGACAGGATACAATGTGGCAGTATGGAACAGGGGCCGTTTCACTAAACTTCGTACGACTAAAATGTTCGTAAGTGCAACTTTAGGATCGTCTATAAATTTCAATTAATGGATTTACATTTATTTTCCTTTTTCTTAAGAATTATTTTAACTGCGCCTCACGGTTACGGAAAGTAGTTCGGCGTGGGAGTTTACTGGGATATAAATTTTGGACAGAGACTTGCTACGGGCCAATCAAATGTCAGGGAATTGTGTAAATAGTTTTGTGCTGGAATTATTTACAAATACTATAGATCAAAGCAGTATTTTCTTGAATTTTAAGTTTTTTTTGTACACTTAGTTTTCGGATAAATGGAATAGTCCAAGCATTAGAAAGGAGCGAAAGTGGAGCGCCGTGGCGTAATGGTTAGTGTGTCGGACTACGGATCCAAGGGTCGTGGGTTCGAGCCCGACTAGCGGCGTGCGTTGTGTCCTTGAGCAAGACACTTTATCCACACTGCTCCAGTTCACCCAGCTGTAAATGGGTACCGATAATTCGTAGTTGCTCTGTAAATACGAATTACCCGCTTCTCTCAAAAATCTCTACCTCCGTTCTTTCTCCCATTCTTGGGAGACGGCATGCAAGGTCCTAGAGCCACTGCCGCCGTTAAGGATCAGGCCATGTTTGGATATTTAGGGGTGTCAGGATTAATTAGCAGCGACCTGGACCACTGACCTTGAATTCTTTTCTCTCGTCCCTGCGCATGTAGAGGCTCTCGACCCCCCAGTTCTCCTGGAAAAATGTCTCCAGGTCGTCTAACGTTGAGTCCAGTGGGAACGCTTTCTGTAGGATGTTCAATAATTGCCAATTAGCTAGGGTCGACACTCACAGTGTCCAGGGATCCCTGGGGCCAGTTTCACTAAACTTTGTACGACTAAAATGTTCGGAAGTGCAAATTTAGCATGGTCTGGAAATTTTAATTGGTGCATTTACATTTATTGAGCATAGGCTATTACATTTATTGAGCATAGGCATAGCCTATGCTCAATAAATGTAAATCCAATAATTGTTCACAAAAAAACATTTGTTAATGTGAAATTTACAGTCTATCATAAGTTTGCACTTAATACAAACATTTTAGTCATACAAACTTTAGTGAAACGGTCCAATGTTTTGCAGGAGGAATCCCTGAACTTTCAAAAAAGATTCAAAAATTTAGAATACCCTCATTAGGTGTAGAAAAGTGAATGGGTTTAACGTTCCAGCAACAGGTAAGGCCATCTGGGGACGGACCTCGGTTTCAAGTCTCATTCGAAAGACCAGGGATTCCGCTGGCGATAGCCACTTTCGCAATTGGCGATAAAATGAAACAATTGGCGAAAAAAAAATACAATTTTCAAAAAAGAAATTACAATTTTCAAAAAATAAATATCTTTGGTTTCTTTCTTTTTTCACGAAAATTGTATTTTTTTATCGCCAATTTTTTGAAGTGGCAATTTTTTTATTTTCACCAGCGGAATCCCTGAAAGACCAGTGGGAAGGAAAACTGTGTAAGTATATTTTGATGCCTAAGGCGAAGGTTGAACCCACAACCTCCCGATTCGAAGTCATCCAGACCAATGTCCACGTCACATACGAAAGACCACAAGGATGGAAATATCATGAAAGCATTTTTTACGCATATGGCAGGGATCGAACTCCCAACCTTTGGTATGGAGTCCAGTGTTCTAACTTCTAGACCACAACCATAGAGATATAGAACATGACTGACGATTTAAAGGCACAGGGTCTTTGATGTGTGCAGAACGTGATAGTGCCAGCAACAGCTAACATGGCTCCAGATAAGGAATTAGTAATCGAGTATTTTAACTCCCATCATTTCTGAAGCAATTGGGTATTTCAAAATTTTAATTGGGTAAAGTAAAATCACACTACTGTCTACACATCAACAGACAGATAATATTGAATAGTTTGCTTTGAAATGAAAACATGTCTTGGCATTTTATTAGAATTGTCTCCTTGGAGACCATTCTAATGAAATACCAAGATGTGTTTTTATGGAAAATAAGAAAATTATGCTATATTTGTTGTCTGTTTATTGTTATCTGCAGCATGATAAAGGTACCACAAAATTGTTATTGCTTTTTGATACTCGCTACTTCTGATTTAAATTGCGTTTTTGGTAATTTTAATTGGGTATTTAAGCAAATACGCAGCTTATCTGGAGCTAAGATCATATAGAGATAGGTCTCATCCAAAGGAAATAGATGGAAATACAACAACAGCATATTTTCATTATTTTACAACCTTTGGTAGCTAATTCTTACTTAAACTAACAAACATTAGAATTACACAGCATCTACGTACAGCATATATAGTCCTCTGTGCAATCGCTTGGCGAAGTTTATCTGTGTTTTCTGGCATTTGCTTGTCGGCACTTCGGCGAATCTTGAGCGAATCTTCCGAAACCTAACAAACAATCATAGACTGATAAACAATTGGCGACTTGATATCATTCAGTCATATAAGAATCCAAGTTCCGATCGAGTGATGTTAAAGGTTTTATCTGGGTAATCCCGTTTTCTCCCACATTAACCCATTCCTTTCGTGGTACACCTTTATGGGCATGAAATTTATTAAATATTTTATTTTTGTTATTTCTCAATGAAAGTATATGTTGTGACCACTCATTTGAACCGTCTCTTCGAGACGGTTCAAATGGTGGTCGCGACATATACTTCTGAGCGCACAGAAGGATAATATTAAGGATTTTCTGCAAACATAATGGCGTATCCTCAGCATGAAATGGGTTAAGGACCACATATACACATAATTATGTGCAATTGTACTTGTTACTGGTACTTATCATTGTAATATCAATAAAGTCTTTACATGAACAATCTGGGTTACAAGTATGGAAGATATGTATACATGGTGAAAAATGGTGTAGCATCAGCTAAAAATATCAACATAATGCCATCGTAGGGAGTCTAAAGGAGAGGATAGATATACATACCGAGAGAACAGGAACCAAGATTACCACGGCAACTAACACTCACCTCAATCAAGCCGGATGTGGATTTCTTCAGGGCGGCCGCAATCACCGGCACATCCACCGTGATCACACGGAGTCTGTTAAACTTTGTCATCGTTTCCAGGGAAATCCCTGTCTTGGCGTTAAGGAATACACAGCAATATATAGATTACACAAATGGTTTGTTAGAGTTGTTGTCAGCGGGTATAAAAACTGAGACCATGAAATATTCACTGGGTAGATTTCAGTTGTGTGTCCGTTCAACAGCAACGTCACCTGCAGTGGGGGAATGAGAGCTCCAGATAAGCTGCGTATTTGCTTAAATACCCAATTAAAATTGCCAAAAACCCAAGTGAAATCAGAAGTAGCGAGTATCAAAAAGCAATTACAATTTTGTGGTACATTTATTATGCTGCAGAAAACAATAAACAGACAACATAGCATATTTTTCTTATTTTCCATGAAAACACGTCTTGGTATTTCCTTAGAATTGTCTCCAAGGAGACAATTCTAATGAAATGCCAAGACATGTTTTCATTTCGAAGCAAATTATTCAATAATCGCTGTCTGTTAATGTGTAAACAGTAGTGTTATTTTATTTTACCCAATTAAAAATTTGAAATACCCAATTGCTTCAGAAATGATGGAGTAAAAATACTCAATTACTAATTCCTTATCTGGAGCCCTGGGGAATGTTTGTTTTCTTTATCGGTGTTTAACGGCCTATCAACAGCTAAAGTCATGCTCCTGTATAGGGAATCACAGAAAATCAATAACTAAAATTACTCTGAAAGTCGGTGCCAGGTACACATGCTAATTTGGAGATCAGCAGCTACACTGGTCACAAGCTTCAGCCACAGCAAGCACAAGAACCATGTGATTTTGTACCCAAGATGCGCGATTTTTCATGAAAAACATTTACAGAAACTGTGATATTTAAATATTTACAGAAACTGTGATATTTTCTGTAAATGACGTCGAAAGATGACACAATTTTCATAGCAAATGAGGAATTTCGCATTTGCTCCAAAAATCAACTTTCGACATCATGTACAGAAAATATTGTACATATTTTTGATGAGTTATCAAACATCTTCTTGGGACAAAATAACATTCCTTGTCTCATATGGTTGTATATAGTCGATGACTGATTTACACGTTGTGTCCAATTATTATTGATGATGATTGAACAATAAAAAAAATCAGATGACCGCGGCCCGCATGTTACGCCCGCCAAGGCTTTGATAGAATACTGAAAAGCATTAACCCGGACGCACACCAACGTGTCGACTATATCGCGCCAGGGATTCCGCTGACTTTTGCCACTTTCGCAATTGGCGATAAAAAATTACAATTTTCGAAAAAATAAATAAATAAAAAATGAAGTGGCGATTTTCTTTTTTCCCCAGCGGAATCCCTGTATCGAGCTGTCCGCAAACTGCCGTGCCAAAAATTGGGCGATTGAGAAACACTCCATATTTCAATGTGTAAATGTATAAAGGATACAGCCATCGTCCTTTTTTATTTCTTCAAGCAGAAAACGATCTTTAGGCAAGTTGATGTCTCCAAAGTAGTACTGTAAAATATATAGACATACAAGTAACACGGTGCATACCAATATTTTTTTTAATGAGTTGCACAAATGCTAAATTTAAGAAAGAAAGTCAATAAAACTTATGTTCTGAATATATTCTCAGTATGTGTACATGTAGGGTAGGTAATCTGTACGACGTTTAAAATTATTATTTTTTCAAATTTGATAACTATTAACAAACAGTGGAGATCCTGATGAGACGGCTCGTTACGAGCCGGCTCATCTGGATCTGCACTGTTTGCAAACATTGTCTCTATAGAGGTCTGTGGTGTTGAAAGGGTTAATATTGCATTAATGACAAATAAGGCAGAATCAGATATATATGCATTTGTCTAATAGTTCTATTCCGACATGTCTTAGGGTGTCAGGTTTAGAGATGTCCCACTGTATATCAGGCAACCATTCTGAGGCATACTTGTGTAATTTGCAAGTATAAACATGCATTATTATCCGAGATGCGTTACCAAGAAACCTCTCAAACTGAGATCAGGGCTCCAGATAAGGAATTAGTAATTGAATTATTGAGTATTGTCACTCCATCATTTCTGAAGCAATTGGGTATTTCAAAATTTTAATTGGGTAAAATAAAATGACACTACTGTTTACGCACCAACAGACAGCAATTATTGAATAGTTTGCTTCGGAATGAAAACATGTCTTGGCATTTCATTATAATTGTCTCCTTGGAGACAATTCTAATGAAATAACAAGGTGTGTTTTCATGGAAAATAATAAAAAATATGCTATATTTGTGGTATGTTTATTGTTTTCTGCGGCGTGGTAAAGGTACCACAAAGTTTTTATTGCTTTTTGATACTCACTACTTCTTATTTCAATTCGGTTTTTGGCAGTTTTAATTGGGTATTTAAGCAAACACACAGCTTATCTGGAGTTTTGTGAAATCACATGTATTTTCTTGGTGTCTGGTTTTGATCAATGGATCAATTTTCCTCATAAACTTGCCAATGATCAATCATGAACATCTACCAATTAACTTCACCCACAAGTAATTTACTAGAATAGTTTTTGATATGCTAATTTTGCAACCAATCCAACTGTCACAAACTGATTTTCAGACTACCGGTAGGTAGTCCATTTATGAAAAGGAGGGTGTTTTTGTTCTCAAAAATATGAAAATTACTTGCAAAAAGTGCAGATCCTGATGAGACGGCTTGTCACGAGCCGGCTCATCTGGATCCACACTGTATGCCAATACCAATACAGGTATGTAGTGTTGAAAGGGTTAAAAATATATACAGACCTCGACCTGCTTTATGATCTTCCCTTCTATATCTGAGATTTCTGCTGCCATGTCGTCTGCAATCTGGTAATGTAAATAGAGAATAGTAGGTTAGTGCCGTGAAAAAATATCCGGCAAGGCTCAAGAATTTCTTTATTTCTCATCAGAAGTATATGTTGTGACCACTCATTTGAACCGTCTCAGAAATAATGAAAATAGATAGAGAATAGTAGGTTAGTGCCGTGAATGGGAAAACATATCTGGCAAGGCTCAGGAAACGGGATGGGCGAGGCTCTGTCGAGCACATCCCGTTTCTGTGCCGCGCCAGATATTTTTCCCCATTCACGGCACTAACCTACTATTCTATTTATCCCGTCAACACCTACAAATGGCTGTAAAATGCAAAAATAGTATTGACTGGATATCAAAAATGTTTCACGGCACATACGCACTGTGTTGACGGGATAAAAATAGACAAAACTTTACCACATTCGCCATCTTTTCAACCAACGGATGCGGATTATTTACCTTTGGCCCGGCTCACTAATTCAGTAATTGTAATGTGCGCGAAGGCTGGCACTAGTACCAGTCCATTAGTCTGGCTATGGACAGTAGGTTGCAAGAGTTACTGTTTGCAACGAAAAGTGCCCCTGAACTTGGCATGGTGATTCTGTCATTTAAGATGTTAGTTCTGAGTACTAATTACATTTCATTACATAAGAGTTATGATGGAGTAGTTCTTCCAAATGTGCGTTTGAACTGTGTTCTCGTTACATTCCACTTCGTGGAGATTGACCTAATTTTTTTGCTAATACACACTTTTATGGTAATATTTGTGTCATATTGTAGAATTGTCTCAACAACAATATAGCGAAGTATGAACGTCAACGCCCTGCAGGTTTTTTCGATATGTTGGTGTGCGAAGTGTAGCTGTATATAGTTGCGAATGGTAACTCTTGCAATCTACTCCCATAACGTCCGTAGACAGTTACGATTCCACTCATAGGATACCTCTGCAGAATAGCGAATCAGATCTGATTCGCAATGTAATTGTGTTTTTCTAAATTTTCGAACTGAAATGAGTGTTAATATTATGAAAATAACATATTCAAGTATTATGACATACATTTACATATGTAGATGACCGGATACAGTAAATATAAGCAGAATCAACAAGTGACCCAGTCAGTTGCAGCCAAATTCAACAAGTACAAGTTCAAATGGGGTCCATTTTCTGTAAATGTAAACAAAATAATTTTCTAAACCTTCTACAATCTTAAAAATTGCTTTTATAATATGAATATCTGTTTCGGATGGAAAATATCTCAAATATGTCACAATTAACTGCTAAAGTGCGAATCAGATCTGATTCGCTATTCTGCAGAGGAATCCTATGAGTGGAATCGTATCTCTACCTACGGACCAGAATCAACAAGTGACCCAGTCAGTTGCAGCCAAATTCAACATGTACAAGTTCAGATGGGGTCCATTTTCTGTAAATGTAAACAAAATAATTTTTTAAACCTTCTACAATCTTAAAAATTGCTTTTATAATATGAATATCTGTTTCGGATGGAAAATATCTCAAATATGTCACAATTAACTGCTAAAGTGCGAATCAGATCTGATTCGCTATTCTGCAGAGGAATCCTATGAGTGGAATCGTATCTCTACTTACGGACCGTACGGGAGTAGATTGCAAGAGTTACCTTTGCAATTAAGCCTTATAGCGGGCGCACGATTCACCCAAATCCTCCCCAAATCCTCATGTAATGATTAAGTTATCCAATTAATATGTCTCAAAACCTTTTAATATCGTTCTTAAGAAGTTATTGAACCTGATTTGAATACGTTTTTATGGTAAAAAGAGTCTTATTTCGATGTTTTAATTTAACTTAGCCATTCTAGCAGCCAAGGGAGATCATCCAAAATAAATTATGAGATAAATGCAAGGGAGATAATGTTGATTGACCCATTTTGGTCAATTGAAACATGCAAGTTATTTACCATTCCAAATGTTTATTCATCTGTTTTTTTTATCTCAATCAATCAATCAAATTCAGCACATATAGCTTGAAAATATGACCACGTCCGTAAATGTCAAGTGTCTATGCGGGTGGCACGATTTACCCAAATCTTCATATAATTACTAGATGTGTTAATAAATAATGCTATACACATCACAATAACGATGTTTGGACTGTACTTACATAATATATGTCATTAATTTGCTCATACCAGGGCACATTTTAATGTTTTATGCAAATTGGAAATATTTGTATATAAAATAAAGGGAGAGTACCGCGATTAACTTATACTAGGAAGCCTAGGAAAATAATCCACTTTATAATGGCTATTTATGCTAAATGGGAATGATGATCTTGAATTGAAATACAAATAAAAAAAAATGTAGAACCTCTCTAATGTTGACATCCAATCACATATACTGTGAGTAATTTCTTATCATAAGCACAAATGGGTCCCGTACTACGTAAATTTTGCAAAATTTTCTATTTCTCCATTATGCCTTTCTGAGCGAGTTTTGAAATGTATCTCCGCAACACAGAGACGCCTGGTTGTGACAACATGCATCGCTATTTTTGTGAAAATAATGGAGACGACGCGTCCAAATGGCATACAGGGAAACCGTCCAATGTGTGACTTTTAGTTTTCACCCCTACCAATTAAATTGCAATAACTAAACTATGTCCAGAAGTCATTTGTGCTAATAAAAACATTCATTCAATGCATTATACTTTGTTTTTAACTATTTCAAAAAGATGTTGGTATATAATTACTCAGCGAAATAAATATTGCAATACTATGGAGGTGACCGGTTAGACAGTTGGACTAGTATATGTGCCATATGAAATCATGATCGATGGCAACTTAAAGTTAGACAACTGAGACATAATTAATGAGTCTCGATTACGGTAGTCTACCTTTATAATAATGCTACATGTATATTATCGCTTTCCCGCGGAAATATGTGCTTTATTGTTCATTTTTTTCTGTCAAAATGTGCTTATTGTATGACATACTAATGATATATTGTAGAAAAAGTATATAATATAATCATAAATGTTATTTTTAATGAAGATTTGGGTAAATCGTGCTGCCGTGTCTATGCAGTACGGGCCCCAATATGCAGCAAATCATCCCCAAATCCTCTTAATTACTCACTTTGTGATGTAAATACCAGCTTAAATTGTTACTAATCATTGAATAATACTATTTTCAGGTACCTAGCTGATGCAAGGAGTTTGGCTAAGAACGTGATATTAAAACGAAGCTCGCCAGAAAATGTCATGGGTGGCCAATATAAACGGTCTTAATTTTCAGAATTGTCTTTCTTGTATATATGTCCCCATATAAATGTTTGTTTGTTTAACGGCAGATTATATATCAACATCTAAGGTCGTAATAAAGTGGTTATTGTTTGTGACTGTCTGTCCGTCCGGCTTTGTCACAGTTTTGATAGTAAATTATACAAATGATTGATTGAGATAAAAAACAGATGAATAGTATTATACACATTTGGAATGGTAAATAACTTGCATGTTTCAATTGACCAAAATGGGTCAAACAACATTTATCTCCCTTGCATTTATCTCATAATTTATTTTGGATGATCTCCCTTGGCTGCTAGAATGCCTAAGTTAAATTAAAACATCGAAATAAGACTCTTTTTACCCTAAAAACGTATTTAAATCGGGTTCAATAACTTCTTAAGAACGATATGAAAAGGTTTCGAGACATATTAATTGGATAACTTATTCATTACATGAGGATTTGGGGGAAAAATGAGGATTTGGGTGAATCGTGTGGCCCCCTTATAGTCCAACTTGTTGCCTATAAAGCAGAAAACGTGCAGCTAAAGATGTCAATGATATAAATAGTGCTGAAAACATGGTCCAAGGATAAATACATGTTTACTAAAATCTCCCATTCACTTATATACAAGCTTTCCTATTTTGTTTTTCAAATTTTACAATCAGGTTTCTGTTTCAAGAAAATTAAAAAGTGAACGCCTCTTCACAAATTTCTTGCCATACAATACGATTTCTTTTAGAGTGAAAAATGTACTTGTTAGGAGCACTTCTTTGTACTGTATTTGAACACAATTTAAAAGTGGAAAGCAGCATAAAAATGTACATATATTCAACTGTATTGAAAATTTAATACGGTTTCACGGAAATAGGAACACAGCGAATTAACATCCGACATATGAAACAATAAACACACCGCTTTTCTTACCTAGTAGCCAATACTGTTCAAAATATAGTTCTATGAAGTTGAAATATAAATGATACTGTGAATGCTTATAGTTTTATTTAAAGAAATTTTGCCCCTGTTTGTGAAATATATCGAAATGTATTGCACGTAAAAACCACGTTTTTCATCAGAAATTGGCCGAGTTTGTTTTGTCACGTTGCGCAACCGACTGAAGTCCGCAATGGAAATTTTGGGCGAAATGAGCGCAATGGAGATTTCGGGCGAAATTGGGTGTTGTACGTTATTTATCTTTTAAATAATTGCACAAAACTCATGTTTTTCCTGGTTATGCATATTCTACAGATGTCACTGTTAATATGTAACTCACTAAGGGGAGGAATTGTGTATCTGTTCCTGGATAACGCAGTCGGCCAGAGCGATGGTATGGTAAACCAGAGGCACCGGTTCGGCCCCGGGCCAGTGCATATTTTTCTCGCCCTAGCACCAAATGAGGGACCGTGACTGATACAAATACTCTGAGATCGTCCCACAGATGATCACTGTCCCATGTAACAAAGGAATTCGGGGACGAATGTCAATTTGGCGGGGGAGTATGTCACAGTTCGTATTTAACTCACTACTTATGTTAACGATAATTCGTAGTTGCTCTGTAAATACGAATTACCGGCTTCTCTCAAAAATCTCTACCTCCGTTCTTTCTCCCATTCTTGGGAGACGGCATGCAAGGTCCTAGAGCCAGTGCCGCCGTTAAATATAAGCTAGAAGTTAAGGGTAGGTAGTGTGTATCTGTGCCCGGCTAGCTAAGTCGGCCAGAGCGATGATACGGTAAACCAGAGGTCCCGGTGCACATTTTTTCTCCCTCTGTTACACAAATATACATGTACAAACTATGTTAAAATCATGTGGTAAGCTTATGTGTAATGTGGATTTTATATCAATAACACAAAAAATATCCTATCGAGAATTAATACGGCCGCGGTGCGTTGGATATATATATATATGATATCTTCTAAATAAAGGCAACCAGAGGCGCCGGAGCTGGGGCGGCAATATATTGGCAAAATAAAAAAATCTACAAAAATGTGTATGAGATACCTATTAAAGTTGTATCTTAAATGCAGCAGAATGGAGGAAATGGCATTTAGAATTTAAAAAAAAATCGGGCGGGGGGGGGGGGGGGGGGGCATGCCCCCAGACCCTCCTACCACTCATTCGCTTCGCTCGGGTCGACATTCGCCTCCCCAATATGTATTTGCTTCCGGCGCCCCTGGCAACATAGTTATTGTTTCTTGTTGACATATTCTACATATATGTACAATATATATTCAAATCACACTGTATGCGTAAGGGTAATGTGGATTTTATAATAATAAAAATAAATCTATCGCGACTAAAAGACGGCCGCTGCGCAATGGGGATTTAGGGACGAATTAAAGTTATATATGTCGTGTCTAGATCTATTCTAAATTAAAGCAGAACATTCATATTTTTTATTGCTGTACATTGTTTACACATACGGATGTATCATATATATATATTCCAATAATGCCGTATGCGTATGGGCCATAAGGATTGTATATCAATAACATAAAGAACCTATCGAAAATATGGCAGTGGCTCAATGGGGATTTCGGGGCGAAATGAAATGTTATGTTATATGTCTTTTATCCCGTCAACACAGTGCGTATGTGCCGTGAAACACGGTGCCGTGAAACATTTTTGATATCCAGTCAATACTATTTTTGCATATCACAGCCATTTGTAGGTGTTGACGGGATAAATAGAATAGTAGGTTAGTGCCGTGAATGGGAAAAAATATCTGGCGCGGCACGGAAACGGGATGTGCTCGGCAAAGCCTCGCCCATCCTGTTTCCTGAGCCTTGCCAGATATTTTTTCCCATTCACGGCACTAACCTACTATTCTTTATCTATTTTCCTTATTTCTGAACCAAAGTATATGTTGTGACCACTCATTTGAACCGTCTCGGCGAGACGGTTCAAATGAGTGGTCACAACATATACTTCTGATGAGAAATAAAGAAATTCTTGAGCCTTGCCGGATATTTTTTCCCATTCACGGCACTAACCTACTATTCTCTATATATCTTCTAAATAAATGCTCAGTCTGCAAGAGCGATGGTACGGTAAACCAATGGTCCCGGTGCACATTTTTTCTCTCGCCCTGTTACACACATACATATGTACAACATATATTAAAACACGTGGTACGTAAGGATATGTGTAATGTGGATTTTATATCAATAACACAAAATATCCTATCGAGAATTAATACGGTCGCGGTGCGATGGAGAGTTCCTGTGTGAAATGGAGTTTATATATATATTATATCTTCTAAATAAAAGAAATAAAGTCAGTTTGTCTTTGTGATATATTCTACATATACATATGTACAATATATATTAAAATCACACCGTATGCGTATGTGTAATGTGGATTTTATAATAATAAAAATAAAAGATTCTATCGCGACTACAAGACGGCCGCGGCATTGCGCCGCGGCCGTCTTGTAGTCGCGATATAATCTTTTCGGGGATTTAGGGCCGAATTAAAGTTTTATATGTCTTGAGTAGATCTATTCTAAATTAAAGCATAAAACTACAAAAAATTAATGTTTAGATTCCCATCCAAATTTTGCGGAAAAATGGGGCGGGTGTGACACTTTTATTTTGTATTTTCAGGCAATACTAAAATGAGGTGTTGAACGGCAAGGCGCAGTTGCGTGCAATACTGTTTTGTAATAACATGTTCATATTGAAGTATTGCTAATCTGGAGGGGGCGGTTCCGGGGTTGCTGTATTGTGCTCGTAAAGCACTCAGATAAAAAGCTGTGGGAGCTGTATAATACGCGGGCCGCATCATTCTCGTAAATTTTACAATTTTTTTTAAATAAAAAACCCTTGGGCGGGCCGTTTTATTAGGGGCGGGCGGGGATGAGAATCTAAACATTAATTTTGTGTAGCCTGACATTACATTTTTTATTGTTGTACATTGTTTACACATACATATATATCATATATATATTCAAATAATGCCGTATGAGTATATGGGCCATAAGGATTTGATATCAACAACATAAAGTACCTATCGAAAATATGGCAGCGGCGTAATATGGATTTCGGGTCGAAATGAAATGTTATATGTCTTATATCTTTTAAATAAATGCTTAAGTTTCATATCTTTTCCTTGTTGTACACAATTCATACATAGTTCTTTAGAAATCATGCCATATGTGTAATGTCGAGTATCAATAACATACACTATGTATGCGGCGCAATGGCGATGCACTGGGCGATATAGAGTGTTATTATAAGTCCTATATCTTCAAGTTATGCCATAAGTATTATTAAAGTCCACATTACATATACGGATTTATCCCGTCAACACAGTGCGTATGTGCCGTGAAACACGGTGCCGTGAAACATTTTTGTTATCCTGTCAATACGACCTAATCACTGCGTATGAATATGTGCGGTAGCTGGGATTATTTTTTTTGCATTTTAAAGCCATTAGTAGGTGTTGACGGGATAAATAGAATAGTAGGTTAGTGCCGTGAATGGGAAAAATATCTGGCGCGGCTCGGAAACGGGATGTGCTCGGCAGAGCCTCGCCCATCCCGTTTCCTGAGCCTTGCCAGATATTTTTTCCCATTCACGGCTCTAACCTACTATTCTCTATATGTATAACGTGTTTTTTTTGTGATCACCATCTGAGTTGCACTTTGTCTGGAACCTCTCTAAGACGAACAACGTAGTAGTTTTGCAATCATACTTTATTGGCACGCAGTCGACGGTATATAGTGGGATTAGTACCCGTGCCCCAAGGCATGGGCGGATTCAGGGGGGGGGGAGGGGGGCGGACCCGACGCGCCCACCCCTAAAATTCGCCGAGTAAAGATTTTTTGCAAGTTACAAGGCACGTTTCTACGTTTGCGTTGTGAATTTATTGTTTACTGGGGGGTGCAGCCAAAAAATAAACGCGGGGCAGCAGCAGCAGCAGCAGCAGCAGCATCTGACAGCAGCCGCAACAACAACAACCTGATCTGCAACCCTACGCTCGTTCGGTAATATAGTCAAGTATATACATTGTATTGCAAAATAGTTACGCCCCCCCCCAGCCCCTAACCCGAAATCCTGGATCCGCGCTTGCAAGGCGACACTGCGCGGGTCCAAGCCGTACATCCAGCCAAACTGAGTGTATATCGCTAAGCGAGCAATCGGTACACTGATTAGTCAGCTCCAACAGACGGCCTTATATATTCCTCGGATGACATTTACCCAGCTTGTCTGGTTTCAACAAACCACAACTAGTATTATTTATCAAATACGTCTGTCATTCCGACATGAACCCTGAAGAACAGGCCATATCGTCACATATGGCATGATCTAAAAATAATAAAACATAATATAAAATCAATTATCTCCTAATTAGTACCTATTATCTCCTCATTAGGACTTAATATCTCCTATCTACTCTACGACTTACTATCACATACTTAGGATTTAGTATCTCCCAATTAGACTTAGTTATCTCATAATTATGACTTTAAAGTATCGCAGCATCTGGCACCAGGACGCTTTCATAGTTTTACCGCAGGATATGTGGGACACGGGAGAGTGGACGTACTACATGTATTCCCAACGCATAGGTTTCCCCTCCTACTTTGCTAGACTTAGCTAGACTTCGTTACTGCGAATGACACCTGTAGCCTATTTCACCAACATTGCAAAGTATACTTATCTAGCACAGTATACTTTGAGGGAGAACTTTTCAATTTAAAGATAAATTTAGTAAATGTTTATTATACTGAATTTATTACATTATCACAGCCATTTTGGCTGTGATAATGTAATAACTTCAGTATACTAATTCTGCATACTTTTAATCATCAAATATATGCCGCAGTCGTTAGTTCTATATGAAATCATGCATTACGAGAAAAATAAATGATTACTCCCTCAAAGTAACCTTGCTAGATAAGTATACTTTGCAATTTTGATGAAATTGGCTACTGGATCTGCACTGGTCGCAAAACCTATATGCCAGATTTCTTCAGTCACAGCCACAATGATGGATTCTCCGAGACATCATCATACATAATATGCCTTTAACCCTTAGAATGCGGGAACCGAAAATAGTCGTCTGCTGATAATTCATATTTTGTCTTTTCTCTCAGTAAAAACATGGTTTGGCAGCATTTTAGAATCATTTCCATTGGAAATGATTCTAAATTGCTGCTAAACCAAGTTTTTGATGAGAAAAAATGGAACATAAAAAATAAACAGCAGACGTCAAATTTTTATTCAGCATTGTAATGGTTAAGGCTCTTAATGTTCGCCTCTACGTAGCGTAGAAACGAAGGAACGAACTTTAACGTTCGTAAGTGTTTCTATGCAGCGAAAGAACAACGAGACGACAAGTCACAAACTAGCCACCATATGCATATTACATGTTCATCGGAGCGGAATGACAGATACAATAAACCATATTATTGCATACAAGGGGGGGGGGTGGGGGGGGGGGGGGGGGGGGGGGGGGGGGGGGCTCGCAGTGTATTAACACAGTGTAATAAAATCATAATACACTAGTGTAATACATATGCTAATTAGCTCGTGACCAGTACAGCTTCAATGTATGATGATGTGCTTATGCCAGGGCTCCAGATAAGGAATTAGTAATTGAGTATTGTCACTCCACCATTTCTGAAGCAATTGGGTATTTCAAAATTGTAATTGGGTAAAATAAAATCACACTACTGTTTATACATCAACAGACAGCAATTATTCAATAGGTTGCTTCGAAATTAAAACATGTCTTGGCATTTCATTAGAATTTCCTTGGAGACAATTCTAATGAAATACCAAGATGTGTTTGCATCGAAAATAAGCAAAATATGCTTTATTTGTGGTCTGTTTATTGTTTTCTGCAAGCAGCATGATAATTGTTTTATTGCTTTTTGATACTCGCTACTTCTGATTTCAATTGGGTTTTTGGCAATTTTAATTTGGTATTTAAGCAAATACGCAGCTTATCTGGAGCGCTGTTATGCAATGAATATACTATAACATGTGTGACGATTTAATGTGGTCTTTATCAAGCTAAACTCGCTGACTAAGTTCATAAAAAACTCGGCATAGCCTCGTTTCTTATGAAATCAGTAAACTCGTTTAATAACTATCATATTATTAAAGGTACATGCCCACTCAGAAGGCAAAAAATGTGCTTTATATTAGAGACATCATCTGAGACATTTTCTGAAAAAATAAACTTTCATTCACCATTACCCCACGTATTGATTGGCCTTATTATACATTTAATATCAGATGTAAATGTCTACACTGATATCAGGGGCGATAACCGTGTTTCCTTAAAATGTTAACAGACATTACTATTTATTATCTGTATTTATTGTTTGATGTGCAATGATCATACATCTGTCGAACATATTATTTTTTCAAGTGACGGATTTAATTAGTATAAATAATTAAAAACTATATCATGCCTCATTTGCATAGGAAAATAGCCTGATACCACCGCGCGTCACTATCAGTAAAATAAATATTATAACATTATTTTAACTGCATAGCGGGCACTCGTAATTTTTAGAACTGGTGGACTAGTGACACAATTATACACTTATTTAATTCCTATAAAGAACATTATGTGCCTACTGAGTGGGCATGTACCTTTAAATCATCACTCATGTAAGATCCTATATTTAATTGACGAAGTTACAATTCAACATATGTCAACCGTAGTTATAATTAATGATAGCGTGTTAAACGTGTTAGACAATATATCATATCATGTGTTTATACATCTATAGTACACACGTGTTTGTACATGTCCATTGATTCTTCAATAAGTTTGTTTATGCATACAATAGATCCAGCTACACTTCGGGTATTCATGCTGAACATCATGACCGCATAACATGCATATAGAGCCGATACTCGTGTACACTGTTAGTGACGTGTATTCTGATAAATTCCAGTGTTTCATGTTGAATTAAGGGTTTTAATGGAAATATTTCAAAGAAGGAAATATTAAAAATACCACGGATTCGCATTGTTAACACAACAGGTAAGCTGCGTGTGCAAGTAAGGACACATACCTGAACAGGTAGTTAACATGGTAGCTTACTTGCACCCGTGTGTTGAGGTGAATTATACATGTATGCATATATACGTAGTACAATATACGCGGCAATCGCGTTCACATTTCACATTTCATGTTTGGTATGTTTCCGAAACATACCAAACCTGAAATGTAAACGCGATTTGCTGTTTCCAAAACATACCAAACTTGAAATGTGAACGCGATTTTCGAGTACCGTGTACACATACAGTGGCGTAGCTAGGTTTTTACCGGTGGGTGGGGGAAGGTGTTCGATTTGTGGATCGATATTGGAAATGGGTGCAAAGCAGCCTAAACTTCCACGGAAAAATATAAATTTATTTATACAATTATTATTCAATTTCCTCGATTATAGTGATTTTAAAGCAATACTTTGACATATATTGTAGTTGTTTCACTCAGAAAATCGTAAGTTAAAGGTACATGCCCACTCAGTAGGCACAACATGTTCTTTATAGGAATTAAATAAGTGTATAATTGTGTCACTATTCCACCAGCTCTAAAAAATATGAGTGCCCGCGCTATCTGGCTATACATATATAATCTTTTAGTAATATATGTGTTTTACTGATAGCGACTCGCGGTGGTATTAGGCTATTTCCATATGCAAATGAGGCATGCTAATTTGTAATTATTTATAATAATTACATGCATCACCTGAACAAATAATATTTTCGACAGATTATAAAGTATGAGCCTTGCACATCAAAAATAAATACAGATAATAAATAGCAATGTCCGTTAACATTTTAAGGAAAACGGTTATCGCACCTGATATCAGTGTGGAAATTTACGTCTGATATAAAATGTATAATAATGCCAATCAATACGCGGGGTAATAGTGAATGAATGATTTTTTTATTTTCCCCAGCGGAATCCCTGAAAGTGGATATATGACGATACTAGGAATTCTGTGTTGTTTCTATTTTCAATCATATCGGTACATAAATAGCAGATTTCCTATCTTGTGCGTTCAACAAGATAGAAAATCTGATACTTATAATATGTACCGATATCGGTGTCGTGAAAAGGCCTAAAATTCACAGAGCAGAAATTAACAGTATATATAAATATAAATGTATTATTGTACCCATAGTAATGCTTACATGTACATGTTAAAACATTTCCATCCACACACACCCAATGTGTATGATCACGTGGTACTAACAACAACAACAACAAGTACTGAAACTTCCAGAATCCATCTGATTCAAAGTACGTATTCTTTTATAGTGTCCTTATTACGTGACGGATTTTGATGAAATATGGCGCACCAAACGCGTCTTGTTAAGCTGCATTTGGTGGTCTCTGTATTTTCGCCTATACTTCTGTCGTTTTTGCGAAGAATCGATTTCAGTGTCTACCGACACGGAAATCGATTCTTCGCAAAAACGACATACGTCTGTGCCGAACTCCATTGACCACCAAATGCAGCTCTTGAAGACGCGTTTGCTGCGCCATTTTCATCAAAATCTGTTGCATATTAAGGAAAATATCAAATAATACTTACCTTGGAGTGATTGTTGTTGTTGTAACCACGTGATCATGCACCTTGTGTATATATATATGCCACTCGTTCCGCAGCGTGCGATATTGCGCGAATATCGTTGCGCGGCGGACGAGTGGCGTATATCCACATACACATATAATAACATTTTTATTATATATGTAAGTCACTCACAATTTATATGCGCCGCGAAATATATACAAAATATAATACAAATAAACACAGTAGTGGTGATTTAGAAGGAACTCACTTGAGTTGCAGGCGGGGGGGGGGGGGGGTAGGTGGGCATGCTCCCCTAGCATACTCGCACCAACGGTGCTCGAAGTCGTCAACAGGGCCTGCAGATTCAAATTGGCTAGCTACGCCCCTGAGTTGCATTGTGCTTCAATGGGAAACGAAAGTACGTATATAATAATGACCCGATATTCATCGGTGCGTCTGCAGTCTGCGATCGCGAAATTTATAAGTGTTTGAAGATGCATTATGTAATCATGTTGTTATTACACAGCACGATATGTACATTGACACATATCATTCATACTATAGTCTGTTTCACGAAAGCTGTCCAAATTTTACGGCCGTATAAACAATTCAAAAACCATATTGTTTTCGATAATATTAAATTAAAGGAAAATTTAAGAATGAGCCTTCTTTTTATTTCGTGAAATTTGGTCAAATATTGATTTTATTGCGTTAAATCCCCATAGACATCTTCACTCTGTGAAGATGTCTATGGGGATTTAACATGGGGAAATTCTTTAGAATTTCAGAAATACTGAACCGATTTAACTTTTGTTTTCTTAGTTAGATCATTTCCAAGCTATCTAGCTAGGTTTCGGAGTCAATTTCCAAAAATATTTCCCATAGAGAAATAAATATTTCGTAATAAAACCAATATTTGACCAAATTTCACGAAATAAAAAGAAGGCTCATTCTTAAATTTTGCTTTAATTTAATATTATCGAAAAAAATATTGTTTTTGCATTGTTTATATAGCCGTAACATTTGGGCAGGTTTCGTGAAACAGACTATAGATATTTACGAATTCACAGTCATGAAAACGACATATAAACACGTAACTATCTATTAACACTTTGTATTCAATCATACGACATCCTCACGTGCTTTTGAAGTTCGGTCTTCAAAATTGAGGATGTACAATATGTTAATAACAACTGATACATTCACAGGGCTCCAGATAAGGAATTAGTAATTGAGTATTTTCACTCCATCATATCTGAAGCAATTGCGTATTTCAATATTTTAATTGGGTAAAATAAAATCACACTAATGAAATACCAAGATGTTTTTTCATGCCGGGAAATAAGACAAAATATGCTATATTTGTGGTCTGTTTATTGTTTTCTGTAGCATGATAAAGGTACCACAAATTTGTTATTGCTTTTTGATACTCGCTTTCTGATACTTCTGATTTCAATTGGGGTTTTGGCAATTTTAATTGGGTATTTACGCAAACACGCAGCTTATCTGGAGCTCTGCATCCATATAGAGTATGTCCTCATCTCCATCTCGTCGTTTTCCATCACTGTGTACTATTGGCTTATTTAAAATCAGACACATGAATGCCATACATGTCACCTGACTATTGTAGCAGACACACTGCAGGCCCGTAGCCGCGGGGGGGGGGGGGGGGTCGGAGCCGTCGTTGACCCCCCCGCCCAGCCTCGAATAACACTTTTTTAGCATAGAGGTCCACTTTTTTAGACCCCCTATATACCTCAGGCCCATTGGGCCTTCGGACCTGCACTGTGTCCATTTTGCATGCTTATGCCATGAAAACGAACATGCACTCATATACCGCATGTTGCGGTCTGAGATTTGCAAAATAAAGATATTTTCTGTTCTGTTCAGTGCACGAATTCATGGCCTTCCATAGATAACCACAGGTGGAAGACTCGGACATGTGACACCAAATAATGCCCATTACAAACAAATCCATTACCCCACCCACTTGGTATCATACAGTATTATCTTCTATTATAGAAGATAGTTCTGTATGATATCAATTGGATGGGGTAATGGATTTTTTTGTAATGGGCATTTCTGTTTGTGTCACAGGTTCGAGTCTTCCTCCTGTGTAGAAAACCGGCATTGTTACATTATATTATAGAAGATAGTACTGTATGATACCTAGTGGGTGGGGGTAATGGATTTTTTGTAATGTGCATTTCTTTTTGTGTCACAGGTCCGAGTCTTCCCCCTGTGTAGATAACCGGCATTTTTACACATCTGCACAGTCTATGGCCATGAAGCGGTATTGATTTATGCAAATGTCCCATTCCAGATACAGTAAACTATGAACAACCTGTACATTTTGGCCGTCGGCTTCGTCGTCCACGCCATCTTCGTATACGCCGTGTATGACGTCTACTTCACGTCGAAGACCGTGAACGGAATGACGCCACACCGATCCAGCGTGATTCCCGCCGCCAGGCGCCTCGTGCTGTTCTCGCTCGATGGTGTTCGCGCCTCGTCGGTCTTCCAGTTGGACGATAACGGCAAGAGTTATTTCCCTTTCTTACGGTAAGCAACGATGAGAACGGCAATAGCTATTTCCATTTCTTACGGTAAGCAACGATTATAACGGCAATGGTCATTGTTGAGACGAAGGGAGCCTGGGAAATCAACAATAATGCCCGAATTGACAATCTGGTTCACTCTATTTCCAGGAAAGTTGTGGAGACGAAGGGAACCTAGGGAATCAACACTAATGGCTGAATTGACAATCTGGTTTACACTATTTCCAGGAAATTAGTGGGGACGAAGGGCGTCTGGAGAATCAACAATACTGCCCGAATTGACAGTTTGGTTCACACGATTTCCGGGAAAGTTCTGGAATGGCGCCTGGGTAATCAATAATACTGTCTGAATTGACAATCTGATTTACACTATTTCCAGGAAAGTTGTGGAGAGGAGGGAATCAACAATAATGCCGGAATTGACAATGTGGGTCACATTATTTCCAGGAAATTTGAATCTGGTTCACACAATTTCCAGGAAGGTTGTTGAGACGAAGGGAGCCTGGGGGATCAACGATAATGTGGGGACCACATACACACAGGAGGGTCACATAGCTATGCTGTCCGGCTTTTACCAGGGCATGATACAGGAGGTCCATCGTAAGTGACCATGTCCGTTAAGGTAGTTGTACCCTTCATGTGGCCCCATGTAAAGTCAATGGAAATCTAATAAAAAATATACTAATAAAACAATAGCGACTAACATAAATAAACCATATGAATGTGATCTTTAAGTCATTATGCAGATACTGATACCAATAAAAATGCACACACACCTGTAATATGAACAAATAACAGACCGATTCTGCTGTAGGACATTTATTTACGTCTCTACACAGGTGTGTAGAATGCAAATTATACATGTAAAACACAAAAATGTTCTGCTTATTTTCTAACTACAGCATAATATATGATGTTATTTCCTTGCTGGCGGCATCTGCATAAATACTTCGACACCGAAGCCATTCGACACCGTGTTTAATGACAGTCGGCGTATTTGATCTCCAACTTAATTAAGTGACCATGCATTTATTTCTTTAGTTTCTTAGTAAAACAAATAGTGTGTTTTCTGTATTCCATTTCGCTATGGTTACGGGTAGCCCTTCAACTCTGTTTAACGAAAGTAGGCACATTTGATCTCAACTTAAGTGACCATGTATTTATTTCTTCAATTCCACCGGGTGTGGAATCCAATTTGGACCCTTCAATATAAACGGATACGAAGTTCTTTATTTCCTTAAAGGCCCTGAACAGCTCAGTATTACAATTTTCCGATTTTTTCAAACACAAAAACATGTTTGGCAACTGATTTAGTACACAAAACTAACATATACTGCCTAATAGTTACATCTCAAGTCTTGAGATTTACATCTTAATCGCAATGTGAAGACAACAAAAATTTCTTTTGTGTACCACTCAGTGCAAAATGTCAATATTGACAAATTAATTTCCGTAACCCAACGGCTTCGGCTCGGAAGCGAGTCGATAAACTCCGGCTTTCGGAATTCATCGGCCGCGAATCAGGGAGTTAAGCAGTTGACCAGAGCTTCTATCGGAAAATCGATCGGACTTTGAACACGCACCTGCTGTTTGTTTATCAACAAATATTGATATTTTCATCGACTACAAACTCATTTTTGTACCAAAATGAATGCAAACAGTTTCAAAGTGTGTGTAAATAGAAACCTGTTGGATTTATGTGTGGGAAAACTCAATAGGAGGCAAAATTCGGCAACTTGAGTCGTATTGGGGCTTTAACAAAACAAAAGAGAGTGTGTTTTCTGTATTCAGGTCGCTATGATTACGGGGATCCATTCGACTCCGTGTTTAATGAAAGTCGTCGCGTCTTCGCCCTAGCCCACGGGTCGCTGTTTCCGATTTTTGACATGCGTAAGTATTTTCCACTCAATAATTATACAGTGAAACCTCTCTAAACCGGACACCCTGGGAGGTCCCCATGGTGTCCGGCTTAGAGAGGTTTCACTGTAAATTTGATCATTCTGAGCCATAGTTGTGTGCTGTGCGATCACGAACATGCATTATCACCAAGAAATTCATACAAAATATATCACAGGTGTTTCCTTGTTGTCCTGTTTAGAGAGATTCCACTGTCATTGGCTGTGACGAGAGAAACGGGACTTATGGGACTCGTGACCAGTGTAGCTTCTGATCAAATAACACACTACTGTAGCCTGATAACAACCTTTATTATATACCTACACATGAAATACATAGTTATACGATGTAAATAAAAGTCATATGTTCTCAACGATGAAATAAACAACTTCCGGTGAAAATACGACTACTTCCGCTATCTATATTCATAACGCGCATCGGCAGTAAAACAGCGCAAATAGGCTGCAAATACACATTCATTACCGTATACAGTTTACAAAACTGCTAATTTCTATGGAGCGGTATTATAATAAATATAATATTCATATTTTTGCAACGAATATGACATATATGTGAAATATGGACATTTCACACCACTAGTGCCTTTTAGGCACTCGTGAAATATGGAAATTTCACACCACTCGATGAACATATATGTCATATTCGTTGCAAAAATATGAATATCCTCTATATATTGTTTAACTGTGGAACTCATTCTTGCCAGAATCCCGATATCCCTGGTTGGCCCTCATGTACATGTTTGGCTTTTTTGCTACTTGAGAGTTGAATCTGGTTATGCCCATTATATAAGTAGTAATACTATTACTAATCATATTACTTTTAGGGAGTGGGGCTAAGTGATTCTCTGGTGTGGTTAGGACCTGGTACCAGTGCTGCCAAACCATGTTTGCGTTGTGAAAAATGGAAGTTAAAAAATAAACAGCAGACGACACAATGTAATTCAGCATTGTAAGGGTTAACTATTTCTCTTCCACATCTCATTGTAAATCTCCACCGTAGGAAACTTAATTTTATTACCAGCAATATGAATATTACAAATGACTGCATACAATGGGCTTTCACAGTTCAATAACACAGTGTAATGATGTGCTTATGCAATACAGATAATCTAACATTTGTGTTGATTTAATTATTATATTCGGTGACTGATTTCATAAGACACTCGGGATAGCCTCGTTTCTTGTGTAATCAGTAAACTCGTTTTTATAAATATCACATTAAATCATCACTCATGTAAGATCCTCTAGTTATTGTACATGAAGCGAAAACCCACATATTAGATAACTACTGTCTGTTTCACGAAACCTGCCCAAATTTTATATTGACTTTATTGTTAAATCCCCATAGACATATTTACACAGTGAAGATGTCTATGGGGATTTAACATGGGGAACATTTTCAAATTTCAGAAATAGTTTACTGCAGTACCGGTTTTCAAAATGTAACTTTTGTTTTCTTAGTTAGATTATTTCCAAGCTATCCTCTATTTATAAACACAAGTGTAGGTTCGTTTTCTCTGTAAACTTCATATTATATATGAGACACGCCATGTGATTTTGTATTTAAAAACATGTACATTTTTTATGAAAAATATTTACAACATTTACAATATTTTCCGTAATTGACGTTGAAAGTTGACGAAATTTCATCATATTTCTATGTCATTTACAGTTTATGTAAATATATTTCTTAGGTAACTTGGCGTGTCTCATAAGACGTACTTAAACTCGTTTAATAAATGTCATATTACATCTTCATTCGTTTAAGTTTCTTTAATTAATTATAATCATAAACATTGTATTTTGCAGAAGAAATCGAAAAGGTGCCTGACGTCGATTGTTTTCAGTATGTTTACAACTGTTCGAAGGTACGTAGGGATGGTTTGTGGCATAGGGGTTATGAGCACCTGACATCCAATCAGGAGGTTGTGGGTTCAAACTTCGCCTTAGGCATCAACAATACTTACATAGTATTTCCATCCCACTGGTCTGTCGGATGAGACTTAATACGGTGGTCCCGTCTCTATATGACCTTAGCTGTTGCTGGAACGTTATTACATTCGAAAAGAGAAAGTGAAAGTGAATAGGTTTAAACCTATTTATTTTCACTTTCACTTTTCGAATGTACGTGATCTACACATTTCTCCACTCTCAGCCACACATATATCCAAAAATAATTAATTAATAGTAAAACGGCGCCTAAGGAATTATGGATATCCAATAATCGAAGTATGGATATCCATAAATACCGAATAAATAGTAAAACGGCGCCCCATAGTCTCACACCTTGCAGCAAGGTGGGGGTGGGTGTGTGTATCGGCGAGGGATGCACGTTAACCATAAATAATTCCAATTACGAAGGATTTACACGATTCTGGGCAAAGTGATTAAAATGATGTTAACTCGTATTATTTTCATAGTTCGTTTTCCAGTAGCCGATTTCACCAAAATTGCAAAGTATATCTTGCTCAGTACCCATTGAGGAAGAAGTTAATTAAATACAATATTTTCTAACCAAATTATTATACTGAATTTATTACATTATCACAGCCATTTTTCAGTATAATAATTCTGCATACTTTTAATCATCAAATATATGCAGTCGTTAGTTCTATATGAAATAATGTATTACAGGGAAAATATATGATTACTCCCTCAAACGATACGTAGCTACTGTCTGTTTCACAAAAGCTGCCCAAATTTTACAGCCATATACACAATGCAAAAACAATATTTTGTTCAATAATATTAAATTTTATTTCATGAAATTTGGTCAAATATTGATTTTATCACGGAAAATTGATTTATCTATGGAAATTTAACATGGGGGAATTGAGGTAAAGGAGCTGAGGGAGGAGTCAAAAGAAAATATGGAAACTGACTACGAAACCTGGCTAGATAGCTTGGAAATGATCTAACCTAGAAAACAAGTTAAATTTTTGAAAATCGGTCGAGTATTTCTCTGTGAAGATGTCTATGGGGATTTAACATGGGGAAATTGTTTTTTTCGCAATAAAATCAATATTTGACCAAATTTCACGAAATAAAAAGAATTAAGGCTCATTCTTAAATTTTGCTTTAATTTAATATTATCCAAAGAAATATTGTTTTTACATTGTTTACATAGACGTAAAATTTGGGCAGCTTTCGTGAAACAGACAGTAGATAAGTATGCTTAGCAATGTTGGTGAAATCGGCTACTGATTATATATTTTTGAGAATCCAACGGTACTGGGGCCCGTTTCATTAAACTTCGTACGACTAATATGTTCGTAAGTGCAAATTTAGGATCGCCTGGAAATCCAATAATTGTTTACAAGAAAACATTGCCAATGTGAAATGTGCCAATGTGCACTTACGAACATTTTAGTCGTACGAAGTTTAGTGAAACGGCCTCCTGGAAGGCCTTCATGGAGTTAGCCCCCTTTCTACCATTGACCCCGTTAATTATGGCACATTGGTTTGTCTCTATGTAGCTGCTGTTTGAAAAGGCACGAGCGAATACAGATCTAAAGCGGCAACTGGCGGAAGATCAGATCGTATTCTTCATACAGAATCATTACACGGATGCCGTTGGACCCAACATTAACCCAGCGTCCATGTAAGTTATACATAGGTTCGTTTATAGACTGGGACACGATTTTAACCAAACGTCTATGTAGGTCATACATACTTTCGTTCATAGACTGGGACACGATTGTAACCAAGCGTCCATGTAACTCATACATACTTTCGTTAATAGACTGGGACACGATTTTAACCAAGCGTCCTTGTAACTCATACATACATTCGTTCATAGACTGGGACACGATTGTAACCAAGCGTCCATGTAACTCATACATACTTTCGTTCATAGACTGGGACACGATTGTAACCAAGCATTTGAACCAGGAACGCCAAATCTACATAAACTCAAATAATTGTTGCTAGCTCTAAATAGTTAATGCTAGCTCTAATTATTTATGTTTTTTGCAGGAACGCCAATAAATATTTAGAGCTAGTATTAATTATTTGTTTAATTATGTTTATAATATTTAATTATGTGTTTCTGTTGATAAACGAAGGTTTTATGCTAAATTGTGTTATACCAGCCATGCATTATTGGGCTTTAACAGATGGGCTTTAACAGTACAATAACAAATAAAAAATAAAAACGTGTTTTCATCATGGCCCTGTGTAAAGTTCAGGGTGGTCAACCCACGTGACTTTTGAATAAGGTACACACCGAATTTGGAAGAAAATCGCTTGATTCGAGATAAGAAAATGTAAATTTCTCAGCTTGTACGCAACCGATGTTGATGAAATAAAGCGCACCGTACAGGCCCGTACGCAGGAATTATTTTAGGGGGCGGGGTGCGTTATCGACGGCACAAAGGGCTAAACATTGTTTTTGCACATCCACGGACGGACCTCGGCAGATTAACCCATTCACCACTAAGTAACTGGAATGGATTTGTATTTGTTAATTTTGCAACCAATCTAAATCATCACAAAATGATTTTCAGACCAGTCCATTTATGAACATGGGGTGTTTTTGTTCTCAAAATTATGAAAATTAATTGCAAGAAGTGCAGATCCTGATGAGACGGCTCGTTACGAGCCGGCTCATCTGGATCTACACTGTTTGCCAATACCACTATACAGGCATGCGGGTTAAGAGTGAAAGGGTTAAGGGGGGTGCGTACGCACCCGTCGCACACCCACTGCGTACGGGCCTGGCGTAGCCGCTAATGCGAGTAGTTTTCACGGTTGCAACCCGCATTACGCTAAACATTATAGATTTCCCAAACATTCGGGAACTTTGTTTCCCCGTGTCTGAAAAGTGTGGATAAGGTTCACACAAATGAAGTTCAAGAATGTTTGAAAAAAGTATAATGTTTAGCATAATGCGGATTACAATCAAGAAACGTACTCGTATTGACGGGTACGGTGCGCTTTATTTCATCAAAATCGGTTGCTTATAAGCCGAGGAATTTATATTTTCTTTCATCGAATCTACCAAATTCGGCGTGTACCTTATTCAAAAAGTCACGTGGGATGACCACCCTGAAGTTGTTTAATTGAAGATATATGACGATACAAGGACCGCTGATTTTTTTTCTCAGGATTTCTTTTAACAAAATAAAATAAAATAAAAAATGAAAATGTGTTCATGGCTCTGTGTAAAGTGGTTTAATTAAAGATAATTATATGACGATACTAGGACTGTTGGGTTGTTTAAATTTTCACCGATATCCAGAGCTCCAGATAAGCTGCGCATTTGCGTAAATACACAATTAAAATTGCCAAAAACCCAATTGAAATCAGAAGTAGCGAGTATCAAAAAGCAATAAATGTTTTGTGGTACCTTTATCATGCTGCAGAAAACAATAAACAGACCACAACTATAGCATATTTGCCTTCTTTTCCATTAAAACACATCTTGATATTACATTAGAATTGTCTCCAAGGAGACAATTCTAATGCAATGCCAAGATATGTTTTCATTTCCAAACTAATTCAATAATTGCTGTCTGTTCATGTGTACACAGCAGTGTGATTTCATTTTACCCAATTAAAATTTTGAAATACCCAATTTCTTCAGAAATGATGGAGAGAAAATACTCAATTACTAATTCCTTATTGGAGCCCTGGATATCGGTACATAAGTGTCAGGTTTTCTATCTTGCTGAACGCAACAAGATAGGAAATCTACGGAAGCCCATTAGGGCCACTTCACTTTTTTATCATTTCAATTTATTCAAGATATTTTCTTGAATTTTCAAGATCTTTTCTTGAATTTTCAAGAAAATATCTTGAAAATTCAAGAAAAGAACTTGAAAATTCAAGAAAACATCTTGAAAATTCAAGAAAAGATCTCGAAAATTCAAGAAAAGATAAGTGGCCCTAATGGGCTTCCGTAGAAATCCGATGTGTATGTACCTATATGGTTGAAATAGAAAGCCAGCGGTCCTAGTATCGTCTTACATTGTATACCGTAATAACCCTAAATATTCGGACACCATTTATTTGGGGAAACACATACAATATATTAGACCTTGAGCCACCAATAACCCCCCTCCCCCCCTGTGGGATTTTTGGTCAGTATGATTTTCGGATTCAGTAACCTATTGTCTATCAAACCTGATTGTCTGCGCCTACAAAGCCGATGGATGAACAAATGGCGGCCATTTTCCAAAATGGCCGCCGTACAAAACTGGGTGGTTTTAGAACGGGCCGATATGTGTCATTTAAATCACGTTCTTCCAAGCTAAGCGATATCATTTTTTCACCAATTGAGTATAAAATGACTTACAATAAGTTTTATATTGGATACCATCCTCAAATAGTCACAATTATCAAAATGGCCGCCAAAATACTTAATTGTTTATGCTTGCAACATTTTGTTTCACCACACGATGAGCTACCTACAATTTAATCATGTCAGTAGCAACATATTCACATGGCAGATCCTTTTTCACATCGATTTGCATTATTTCTGGTGTGCTATCAACGGTAATTATTTTCAAAATGGCCGCCAAACAGGTATTATATAATGGCCCTTTCGGGTATTTTTGGAGATTATTGGAGTTGATGACAAATGACAAATGCATGAAAGCATTGTCATCATACTCGGAGTTTCGAGACAGGGTTAGTGAAGGGAAACTTGGGAAAACGGCACAGTATTGGCTGGGATACATGGATTGGATTCGGTGCATACGGTGTTGCAGTTTCTCCGAGCCACCAAAGAAAACAACTTAAACCTTCACATAGCATGTCTTCAGAAGATGTGTTCATTGTTCTTCAGCTTTGACCATCCCAACTACGCACGGTATACTACAGTATATCTGCTGCGTTTGTTAAACTTAGAGCAGTTATATCTTGGGATGGAAGATCTGTTGAGGAACAATGGATTCAGCGTGAACCGATCCAGTGTTCCGTCATCCAGAAATGGCGTGGATATCACAATAGAGCAAACCATCAATCGCCATGCTAAGTCACATGGAGGTATCATAGGTTTCAGCCGCAATTATGCAGCATACTACAGATGGTGTATGACGAGACACTTCCGAGCTAGCTACATGGATGCTACGCTTGAACTGGCTGATATGAACACGCATGAACAGTCTTCACACAAGGACACACGAACTTCGGAAATATCCAGAAGTGAAACAGACGTCAAGAAAATTATCAATGCAATAGGAAATTTTATAGATCCGTTTGAAGTATCAGATGAATCGCTCTATTGCATATCTTCAGGGGCGCCAGTTCCTAAAGATGTCGTGACGATCTGCTGTCTGCAGAAATGACAGGAAAACAAAGGTTTGCGCGGTTTGTCCAGGAGCGGTTTGTTGAAAAGTCAGTCAGCTTTCATGCACCAATAAAACAGTTGCGTCTGAAAACATTTGCATCATTCGCTAAAGCTGTGAAGCTCACTGGTACGCAGAGAAAGACAAAGGAGTTAGTAGCTGAACGAAATATATTTGGGCAGCTAATTTTACTTGCTCTCAAACACAACATTGACATGGAAAAGGTGCTTAGCTACCCATTGGGACCTGTGCGATGGTCGCTCGCCACTGCAGATGGCTCGCCAGCAAAAACTGATAAAGCTAAACTCATGCACCAGCTTGAAGGACAATCACATAGTGTTGATGTACCTCCGACGGGTCAAGTGAGCTATATTATTGACGGCAATGCACTGTTACACATGCAGACCGCTTTGCCAAACAAATTCGCGGATCTTGCAGATAACATATATCATCAGCTCCCGAAAGTTGAGCGTGTAGATTTTGTGACAGATACATACCAAGACTTGTCAATAAAAGCATCTGAGCGACTACGCAGGGGTACATCAAAGACTTACATTATAAAAGGACCTCTCATAAAAGTTTCACGATATTGGAAACTGTTCTTGTCAAACAATTCAAACAAAACACAACTAATTAGACTTCTCATGTCTGAATGGATGCAAGATAAGTACGCTCCAAAGCTGATCGGCAAGACTATTCAGTTTGTAAGCGGGGAGCAATGTATGCAGCTAACTAGCACTGATGGTAAGACTACACAAACTGTTGAGATAGAGGAGTTGCACTCATCGCAAGAGGAGGCGGATACACGGATAATCCTGCATTGTGCGTACCATGCACTGCATACACCAGAGAACAGCACCATTATTGTGAGATCCCCAGACACGGATGTGTTTGTTTTGATGTTGAAATTCGGACAGAAGCTGAAACAACAACTGCTGTTAGATACCGGAGTTGGGAACAAGAGGCGGCTGGTTGACATACATGGTGTCATTGGAGACATAGGAACTGAACTGTGTTTGGCATTGCCTGCACTCCATGCCTTTACAGGCTGTGATAGCACAAGTGCTTTCGTTCGGCGTGGTAAAGTTACTCATTTGAAAACACTCCAGAAGTTGGGAATGTCTCAGTCAGCTGATGAAAAGCTATTTCAAACGCTTGAACACTTTGTATGCTTGCTGTACAACAAATCAGACATTACAGATATCAACAAGCTACGAATGGAGCTATTTCTACAAAAGTGTAGCCCCATGTCTGGCGATCTTCTTTCGACGTACAATGGGGCTGACCTGAGCCTTTTACCACCATGCAGATCGTCACTGAAAATGCATGTAGCAAGAGCCAACTATCAAACGCTCATTTGGAACAATGCTGACCGGCGTGATGCAGACATACCGCCACCAGATGAACATGGATGGGAAGTTAACACTGGCTTGTTAGAATGCAAGTGGACAGAAGGAGATCACCTGCCAAGTGTAATGGTTGATCTGTTAATAGAGGAACGGGATGACGTACCTGATACTGATGAAACAGAAGATCCTGAAGCAGAGAGCCTACGTGATGCCATGTTTGACACTGATGACGCGTATGACTAGTCTGTATTTATCTTAACCTACTCTCACAATTAGAACTTCACATAACTTGCCTGATGTTGTGACGATCGCAATTTGAATATTGTAAACCATGATCTATTTTGTCTCTTGAATTGTATTATATGTGGCTGGAACGTTTGTATATTGTGTTTCATCTTGCCTGATGCTGTGATGATTGCCTCGCCATAGATGCGATGTTTTGACATTAACAACATGTATATTTTTTGTTTTGCAAGTTGAATGCTGTAAACCATGATATATGTTGCTTCTTGAATTGTATTATATGTGGATCAAGCTGTTGCCTATTGTGTTTCATCTTGCCTGATGCTGTGAGGATTACCTCGCCACATGTGCGATGTTTTGACTTTAACAATATGTAGAATATTTTGTATTGCAAGTTGAATACTGTAAACCATGATGTATGTTGCCTCTTGAATTGTATTATATGTGGATTCAGTTTTTGCCTATTGTGTTTCATCTTGCCTGATGCTGTGAGGATTGCCTCGCCACAGGTGCGATGTTTTGACTTGAACAACATGTAGAATATCTTGTATTGCAAGTTGATTACTGTAAAACCATGACATGTGTTTCCTCTTGAATTGTGTTATATGTGGATTACGTTTTTGCCTATTGTGTTTCATCTTGCCTGAATGCTGTGAGGATTGCCTCGCCACAGGTGCGATGTTTTTTGACTTGAACAACATGTAGACTATTTTGTATTGCAAGTTGAATACTGTAAACCATGACATGTGTTTCCTCTTGAATTGTATTATATGTGGATTAAGTTTTTGCCTATTGTGTTTCATCTTGCCTGATGATGTGAGGATTGCCTCGCCACAGGTGCGATGTTTTGACTTTAACAACATGTAGAATATTTTGTATTGCAAGTTGAATACTTTAAACCATGACATGTGTTGCCTCTTGAATTGTATTACATGTGGATTAAGTTTTTGCCTATTGTGTTTCATCTTGCCTGATGCTGTGCGGATTGCCTCGCCACAGGTGCGATGTTTTGACTTGAACAACATGTAGAATATTTTGTATTGCAAGTTGATTACTGTAAACCATGACATGTGTTTCCTCTTGAATTGTATTATATGTGGATTACGTTTTTGCCTATTGTGTTTCATCTTGCCTGATGCTGTGCGGATTGCCTAACCACAGGTGCGATGTTTTGACTTTAACAACATGTAGAATATTTTGTATTGCAAGTTGAATACTTTAAACCATGACATGTGTTGCCTCTTGAATTGTATTATATGTGGATTACGTTTTTGCCTATTGTGTTTCATCTTGCCTGATGCTGTGAGGATTGCCTCGCCACAGGTGCGATGTTTTGACTTGAACAACATGTAGAATATTTTGTATTGCAAGTTGAATACTTTAAACCATGACATTTGTTGCCTCTTGAATTGTATTATATGTGGATTACGTTTTCGCCTATTGTGTTTCATCTTGCCTGATGCTGTGAGGATTGCCTTGCCACAGGTGCGATGTTTTGACTTGAACAACATGTAGAATATTGTGTATTGCAAGTTGAATACTGTAAACCATGATGTATGTTGCCTCTTGAATTGTATTATATTTGGATTCAGTTTTTGCCTATTGTGTTTCATCTTGCCTGATGCTGTGAGGATTGTCTCGCCACTATAACAAGATTATTAATGTTGTAGATCAACTACTGTTGCCGATAATGATCTAGTGCCCCGAAATGTTTGAATATTCGGATATATTTCAAAATCGGTACCGTCAATTTTTATTTGAGAAATGTCCGTACAGACGGACGAAAACACGGACTCATAGTATATTTAGTAAGTATGGACAATAATGTTACATATTTGAGTTGTTTTCAATCCATTGTAAGCGGTTATAATGTTGTTAAATTGCATAATACTACATACTTGTTAAATTGCCATTGTAAAATGAGTGGGTGGGGAATGGTCGAAAATACATTATTTTTCACTTTGTATATTTTGTGGTAGACACTAAATAGTCGACGTATATACATTGGATATGTTCAATTGGCCCTACTAGACTACATTGCCATTGATAAAATGAAAAAAACGCCAACTTTTCATAAAGTTATTAACATGTATATTTTACCATTGAAATTGGGTGGGTGGGGTAATAAAACCTGTAAATATGACTTCTAGATTGTCAAATTTATTTTAATTGCATATTATTCTATTCCATGGTGTTCAAAATCTCGGAAAACGTACGAAAATACCATCTTATTCGAACAAAAGGATATAAGTTAGGCAATTTTTATTAAAAATTGCGATTTTTCAAGATACTAAAAATACCGAGGGTGACATACTTGAAAATGGCGCCATATGTTCATCCATCGGGTTACAGAGCGCAGACAACGGATTAACACTCATAATTGAATGTAGTTTCAGGAAATATATGTCTGTAAAAATCCCACGGGGGGGGGGGGGGAGGGTTTCGGTTATTGGCTCACGTGCTATTTCATCAGAATAAAAATATATGGGGTACCGTAATAACCTTCAATATTCGGACACTATTTATTTAGGGAAACCAGGGATTCCGCTGGGGAAAATAAAAAAATCGCCACTTCAAAAAAAAAAAAAATAAAAAAAAAATCATTTTATTTTTTGGATATTGTAATTTTTTATCATCAATTGTTTATTTTTATCGGCAATTGCGAATGTTGCGATCGCCACCGGAATCCCTGGGAAACACATACACATATATTGTTTCCCTACAGCAGTGAGCGTGCCAATATTAGAGTTTGTATGGCAGTAGTGTTCTTATCAGAATATCAATGTATTCGGACACAATTTGCTTTGGGAAACCCCTATAGGGTTTCCCAATGCAAATTGTGTCCGAATATTTAGGGTTATAACGGTATCTTTAATTAAACCACTTTACAAGTGGCCATGATGAAAACACGTTTTTATCCCATCAACACAGTGCCGTGAAACACGGTGCCGTGAAACACTTTTGATATCCTGTCAATATGACCTAATCACTGCGTATGAATATGTGCGGTGATTGGGGTTATTTTTTTGCATTTCAAAGCAATTTGTAGGTGTTGACGGGATAAATAGAATAGTAGGTTAGTGCAGTGAATGGGAAAAATATCTGGCGCGGCACGGAAACGGGATGTGCTCGGCAGAGCCTCGCCCATCCCGTTTCCTGAGCCTTGCCATATATTTTTACCCATTCACAGCACTAACCTACTATTCTCTATTTATTTTTTATAGTATTTTTTCAAAATATCCTGATATGCCCCTTTAATAATACCATATGCGATCACTCAAGTAATATCCTTTATACAACACCGGCTGCTCTAATATTGCCAACATTTTTATTTTTTGTCTTTCTGTTTCGTTTCAACATACAATGTACCTAAAAGATGTGCTTAAAAATGAAACATATCGATTGGCTGAGCCTGAGCTGTGCCACAGATCAGGCTCAGTCAATCAAACTGCTTGATTGCGAGTTGAGATTGCCAATAGATGGTCAGAAACGTTGACATTTCGGACAGATTAACACCGGCGGTTGTGTATACATATATTACTTTTTCAGAAAATTTAAGCAAAGCATGCCGGAGGTTGACGAACATATGCGCCTGTTTAGTGAAATGGTGGAGAAATATTACGGCGACGATCGTACGGTGTTTGCTTTAACGTCGGGCCACGGGCAGGGCGAACAAGGTATGTACCTATAGTCTGTTTCACGAAAGCTGCCCAAATTTTACGGCCATATAAACAATTCAAAAATAATATTTTTTTCGATAGCATTAAATTAAAGGAAAATTTAAGAATGAGCCTTCTTTTTATTTCGTGAAATATTGGTTTTATTACGAAAAATTGATTTCTCTATGGGAATTTAACATGGGGGAAAAAGAGGCAAAGGAGTGTGGGAGGAGTCAAAAAACGAAATGATCCAACTAAGAAAACAAAAGTTAAATTTTGAAAATCGGTCCAGGATTACTGAAATTCTAAAAAATGTCCCCATGTTAAATCCCCATAGACATCTTCACTCCGTGAAGATGTCTATGGGGATTTAACATGGGGAAATTTTGTGTTTTCTCAATAAAATCAATATTTGCCCAAATTTCACGAAATAAAAAGAAGGCTCATTCTTAAATTTTCCTTCCATTTAATACTATCAAAAAAAAATTTGTTTTTGAATTGTTTATATGGCCGTAAAATTTGGGCAGCTTTCGTGAAACAGACTATAGGTCATGGGCCGGGGCAGAGGCCATCGTTTCCCTCTAGTGGCTTAACACACAATGTTATATAGCCTATAAATAAACACATTCTCAATGCCTCAATCACAAGTTTGAGTCGGTTCATAGAAAATGTTAGATACAGTCTGTATTACAGAGGAAATCATCCATTTGGGATATAAAATAGCGGCTGTTATAGAGAGGGTGTTGTTGTAGAGGGGTGGCCGTTCGGGGAGGTTCGACTGTATTGTATTGTATTGTATTCTTGTTCTCGGGATACGACACTGTGGGGCATATATTTGGCAGTAAAACGTTGAGACTGCCTACATCGACTCGTATATCATATACATATATATATATGTATTGCATACAATGGGCGCCCGCCGTGTATAAACACAGTGTAATAAAAATCATAATACATGTACACTAGTGTAATAAATATGCAAAATAGCTAATGACAGAAAACCACCAGAGCTTCAATGTATTATCATGTACTCATGCAATAAATAGAATGTATTAAACTCGTTGACTGATATCATAAGAAACTCGGCTTAGCCTCATTTCTTATGTAATAAGTAAACTCGTTTAATGCATATCATATTCAATCATCACTTATGTAAGATCTTCTATATCCCGTCAACACAGTGCGTATGTGCCGTGAAACACGGTGCCGTGAAACATTTTTGATATCCTGTCAATACGACCTTTCTGAATATGTGCGGTGACTGGGGTTATATTTTTGCATTTCACAGCCATTTGTAGGTGTTGGCGGGATAAATAGAGTAGTAGGTAAGTGCCGTGAATGGGAAAAAATATCTGGCGCAGCACGAAAACGGCAGAGCCTCGCCCATCCCGTTTCCTGAGCCTTGCCCGATATTTTTTTCCAATTCACGGCACTAACCTACTATTCTCTATCTATTTTCCTTATTTCTGAACCAAAGTATATGTTGTGACCACTCATTTGAACCGTCTCGGCGAGACGGTTCAAATGGTGGTCACTACATATACTTCTGATGAGAAATAAAGAAATTCTATTTTCCGTTTCCTGAGCCTTGCCAGATATTTTTTCCCATTCACGGCACTAACCTACTATTCTCTATCTATTTTCCTTATTTCTGAACCAAAGTATATGTTGTGACCACTCATTTGAACCGTCTCGGCGAGACGGTTCAAATGAGCGGTCACAACATATACTTCTGATGAGAAATAAAGAAATTCCTGAGCCTTGACAGATATGTTTTCCCATTCACGGCACTAACCAACTATTCTCTATAACACGCCTGTCTTTGTTCAGCGGACGATGGCACGAGTGCCTTGTTGGAGCGCCATCTACCCCTAATCGTGTGGGGGGCCGGGGTTAGGGGCCCCTTACAGAGCGAACATGGTAACCTTTACCCCGACATGTTCTCCGAAGGTTTGTTAACTGTTTCAACAAGGTTTATTTTGCTAGAGACACGTCGTATGATTTTGTACCTAAGACGATGTGCGGTATTTCATGAAAATTAAATACCAAATTTACGATAGTTTCCGTAATTGACGTCAAAAGTATTCGAACCATTCATATGGACATTTCGTCTTTCAACGAAATTTACAGAGCTCCAGATAAGGAATTCGTAATTGAGTATTGTTGCTCCATCATTTCTGAAGCAATTGGGTATTTCAGCATTTTAATTAGGTAAAATAAAATCACACTACTGTTTACACATCAACAGACAACAATTATTTAATAGTTTGTTTCGAAATGAAAACATGTCTTGGCATTTCATTAGAATTGTCTAATTTCTAATAAAATACCAAGATGTGTTTTCATGAAAAATAAGAATAATATGCTATATTTGTGATATGTTTATTGTTTTCTGCAGCATGATAAAGGTACCACAACATTTGTATTGCTTTTTGATACTCACTACTTATGATTTCAATTGGGTTTTTGGCAATTTTAATTGGGTATTTAAGCAAATACGCAGCTTATCTGGAGCACTGCATTCACAGTTTCTGTATATGTTCATTGGTACAAATAACACGGCGTGTCCCGTATTATTTCGTTAAGATATGTTTCCATTGTGACATTAAATTGGGTCACATGACAAGCTCTTTCCATTGGAACATACGTGATACAGGTATCCACATTAAGCCAACACCATCGTTTGTTATCAGTTTGTATGTGCGAATTCGGCCAGATCGCAGTTACTTGAACAGTATTGCCACTACATGTATTTGTTGTCGTAATCAGCCAACATACAACTAAGAATGTTACATAATGTTCAGTTCATGTTCAGTTCATGTTCGGTTCATGTTCAGTCCATGTTCAGTTAATGTTCAGTTAATGTTCAGTTAATGTTCAATTCATGTTCAATTCATGTTCAGTTCATGTTCAGTTCATGTTCTTCAATTAATGTTCAGTTAATGTTCGGTTCATGTTCAGTTCTTGTTCACTTAATGTTCACGTAATGTTCAGTTCATGTTCAGTTAATGTTCAGTTAATGTTCAGTTAATGTTCGGTTCATGTTCAGTTAATGTTCAGTTAATGTTCAGTTCATGTTCAGTTCATGTTCAGTTAATGTTCAGTTAATGTTCCGTTCATGTTCAGTTCATGTTCAGTTACTGTTCCAGTTCATGTTCAGTTAATGTTCCGTTCATGTTCAGTTCACGTTCAGTTAATGTTCAGTTCATGTTCAGTTCATGTTCGTTCAGTTCATGTTCAAGTCATATATGTATATATTTATATATGTGGGCTTGTTTTCTAATCCTTATTCACTGTTATGTTGATGTATACATGTATTCTATTTTAAATACATATTGTTTAAACGAAACTAAACTAATAGCTCAGTAGCCGATTTCATCAAAATTGCAAAGTATACTTATCTAGCAAAGTATACTTTGAGGGAGTAATCATTTATTTTTCCCAAAATGCCTTATTTCATATAGAATTAACGACTGCATATGTTTGATGATTCAAAGTATGCAGAATTATTATACTGAATGTATTACATTATCACAGCCAAAATGGCTGTGATAATGTAATACATTCAGTATAATATCCTTGAATTGAAACTGATTTCTCCCTCAAAGTATACTTAGCTAGAAAAGTATACTTTGCAATGTTGGTGAAATAGGCTACTGGTGTAATGTTTGTTTGCATTTTCAGAATGGAAATTACAGCATATTAGGCGCCATGATATTCAAATGGTATGTATATGTTGCCAGGGCTCCAGATAAGGAATTAGTAATTGAATATTGTCACTCCATCATTTCTGAAGCAATTGGGTATTTCAAAATTGTATTTGGGTAAAATAGAATCACACTACTGTTTACACATCAGCAGACCGCACTTATTGAATAGTTTGCTTCTAAATGAAAACACAATTGGAGACAATTCTAATGAAATACCAAGATGTGTTTTCATGGTCATGGAAAAATAAGAAAATATGCTATATTTGTGGTCTGTTAATTGTTTTCTGTAGCATGATACAGATACCACAAATTGTTCATTGCTTTTTGATACTCACTACTTCTGATTTCAATTGGGTGTTTGGCAATTTTAATTGGGTATTTACGCAAATATGCACCTTATCTGGAGGTCTGTGTTACAACGTGGGATGGTATGTTATTGTATGGAACTAACTAACTGAAACACAAACATTTCCGTTGATTTCCGTTGATTCCCGTTGATTTCCGTTGATTTCCGTTGTTTTTCCGTTGATTTCCGTTTTTTAATCAGTTGTATCGAGTTATGTTCAGTTTTATGCACCGAGCCGCTGTCGAGTTTCATATATCTCGTGTCCATATATTGCTTTCAGATCGACATGGCCCCGCTGTTGGCTGCTCTACTGGGCGTGAATTTTCCCATGAACAGTGAGGTAAGCAGAGCTCCAGAACAGGTTTGTATCTAAAGAGTATTATATCCCCTAATTTCAAATTCAATGCGTATTTTACTTTTACAAATGTATTATTATTATTGATTTTGTTCCTTATTAATAGGGAACAAAAGATAATAATAAAACAAATTTAAAAATTCACTTACTTGAGCTGCAAAAAGCAAGGCAGCCCAATTAAGTCAATTTTCAACGTTATTACATTCTTTACACTACTCGATTTGAAAATCAATGCGTATTTTCACATTGCTGTGAGAATGTTGTACTCCCACATTTGATAATCAATGCGTATTCTAAATAAGTGTGTAAAATAGCCAATACCAAGGTGTATGATCACGGGGTACTAACAACAACAACAACTACCGATTCAAAGTACGCATTCTTTTATAGTGTCCTTATTACTTAACGGATTTTGATGAAATATGGTGCATCAAAGGTGTCTTGTTAAGCTGCATGTGGTGGTCTCTGTATTTTTGCCAAAACTTCTGTCGTTTTTGCGAAGAATCGATTTCCGTGTCTCCGACACGGAAATCGATTCTTCGCAAAAACGACATAAGTCTGTGCCAAACTCCCTGTACCACCAAATGCAGCTCACGAAGACGCGTTTGCTGCGCCATATTTCATCGAAATCCGTTGCATATTAAGGAAAATATCAAATAATACTTTCTTTGGAGTGGGCCGCGGTGTTGTTATGGCTCGCTGAGAAAAAATTAAGATCATTAATGATTTAATCTTCGTTTTACCGTTTCTACGCCGCGTAGAGACGACCATTCAGCACCATATTATTCATATTTTCGTGTCTACGTCCTTAAATGTACATGCCCACTCCGTAGGCACAACAAGTACTTTATATCAGAGTTCACATGAGACAATTCATGGCAAAATAAACATTCATTCACCATTCCCCCACGTATTGATTGGCAGTATTATACATTTTATATCAGACGTAAATGTTCACTGATATCAGGGGATATAACCGTGTTTCCTTAAAATGTTAATTAACGGACGTTACTATTTATTCTTTGTATTTATTTTTTGATGTGCAATGATCATACTTTATAATCAGTCGAAAATACTATTTTTTTAAGTGACGCATTTAATTTGTATAAATAATTAAAAAATCTCATGCCCCATTTGCATATGAAAATAACCTGATACCGCTCGTCACTATCAGTAAAATAAATATTACTAAATGATTATATCTGTATAGCGGGCACTCGTAATTTTAGAACTGGTGGAATAGTGACACAATTATACAATACACTTATTTAATTCCTATAAAGAACAGTTTGTGCCTACTGAGTGGGCATGTACCCTTACTCTTCGTTGTTCGTTTTTACGTCGCGTATGAACTTTTCGTATCTATGCTGCATAGAAACGATGAAACGAATGGTATGCGAATATAGAGGATATTCATATTTTTGCAACGAATATGACATATATGTTCATCTCGTGGTGTGAAATGTCCATATTTCACTTGCGCCGTTGCAACGAATATGACATATATGTTCATCGAGTGGTGTGAGATGTCCATATTTCACGAGTGCCGTAATATGGACACGGCACTCGTGAAATATGGACATCTCACACCACTCGATGAACATATATGTCATATTCGTTGCAAAAATATGAATATTCTATTTATTATATACCACTTCATGGAAATTAACAGTTTTTTTAGACTGTATACGGTAATGAATGTGTATTTTCAGCCTATTTGCGCTTTTTGGTTTTCCTTGTGTTGATGTCGTTGGTACGTTGGTTATAACACGTTTCGATGCCCCTATCACCTATTAGTAATGGAGTGTGAATGCTATAGTATAGTCTATTGTAAATACTTCGGTCTGGTATTTTATTAATTTTCTACGGAAGTACGTGTTCTGATTAATTATTTGATGATGGAAATGTTGCGGTGCGGCAAATTATTGTTGAACTCTTTTTGTTTTGCAGGGTATACTTCCGCACGAGTTATTAAATTGCCGGATAGACGAGAAAGCTCAAATCATGTACGCACATATCAAACAGCTCATTGCTCAAATGGAGGTTAGTACTGATGCATGATAGGGTGGGCACGTCTCAAACAGAGTATTGCTCATACGGAGGTTAGTACCTATACTTTAGGGTTAACTGTATTGTAATTTTGAAATTTGTGGCATATATCAGAAAATGATAGGTCGGAAAATCTGTTTAATGGCGACGCGCTAGCTCTAGCGGAGCCATTAAACATGTTTTCCGACCTATCATTTTCTGATATACGCCGCAAATTTCAAAATTACAATGCGGTTAACCTATTTCTAATGCACTCCTTTACTACTGGCGTAGGAATACATATTGAAATAATTTGCGACCGTTCATCAACAATGATATACCTGTAATGTATGACCATCAGCCAATCAGATTGCGTGATATTTATAAGAGTGCATTAGAAATGATCATGAAATCTTGTACGCGCATCTCAAACAGCTAATCGCTAATATATGGAGGTAGTATTTATACATGTACATTATAGCGAGGGCACACGTCAAACGGCTAATTGCTCATATGGGTGTTACCATTTATATATGGTATTGACAAGGAACAAACGAGATTTATAATTTCTTTAATTTTCTAAATTGTACTATTATTATACCCCAGCTCACGAAGTATGTCGAGGGTATATAGTGTCGTCCGTCCGTCCGTCCGTCCGCCTGTCCGCCCTTTCATTCGTTCGTTCTTAGTGAGTAAATTGGTATAGCTCCATGAAAAAAATACTGTTTCAAGCAAGTAAACATCAATCAAACGTATCATACTGTTATCAGACTAAAACACGAAGCATTGCATCAATAGAGGATCTTGCATGACTGATGATTTAATACGATATTTATTAATCGAGTTTACTGTTTTCATAAGAAACGAGGCTATGCCGAGTTTCTTATGATATCAGTCAACGAGTTTAATAAATAGATGATCTTACATGAATGATGATTTAATATGATATTTATTAAACGAGTTTACTGATTTCATAAGAAACGAGGCTATGCCGAGTTTCTAATGAAATCAGTCAATGAGTTTGATAAATATCATATTAAATAAACACAAATGTTAGATTCTATTTATTGCATAAGCACATCATCATAATTTGAAGCTGTATTGATTATCTAACATGTTTTCTGTAGCGGGCTGATTTGCATATTTATGGCGCTAGTGTATTATGATTTTTTATCACACTGTGCAATACTTTGTTGTATTTTAGAGGAAAATGGAAATTGCCAAAGAACATGCTCTGAAGGTGACCTTCATTTACTACAGGTATGTTCATTTTAATAGTTCAACTTATTTTCTGGTATGTTATTACTGTTCAACTACAGCTGAGCACCAGTATCTCGAATATCAGTATCTTCGACTTCGAGATACTGGTGCTGGACTGTACTTGCATTAGTTGATATTGTGAATGCGAATACATGCCTGTTATGCTATTATGTTCCGTATTTTTAAGTATATATCATGTCATGTATGCACGTTGACACTTTAAAGTTATTAATATTTACATTAGTATATGTATATATAGTATACATGTTACTGAAAATGCACGGTGTATTGAAGTAACATTAATCACACATTCTAGAATAGAACATTTAAATTACCGGTAGTAATTTTGTGTCACATGTCTAGTTATATTTTCTTGATTTGTATTGCAGTGAGCTAAGCCCACAAGGTGTGGTAAGTATGGCTCTCCTCTTCTGAAACGGTGCACCGTGGTTAGCCAATATTATGTTGATGTGAAAATTATTGGTTTTATAGATTGGTCTTCAATTTACCTTAGTCGCAACATCTAAGTTAATAAAGTTCCGGCGTGACTTTAAGATACACTTATTTGTTATCAATTAAGCTGCCAGCGGATCATATTTGACACTGCCTGATTCGATTTTGCGATCCAGGACTTGCAAGTCAAGCACTGTAACCATGATGCATTGATAATTACTGTCTGTTTCACGAAACCTGCCCAAATTTTACGGCTATATAGACAATGCAAAAACAATATTTTTTTCGATAATATTAAATTAAAAGAAAATTTAAGAATGAGCCTTCTTTTTATTTTGTGAAATTTGGTCAAATATTGATTTTATTGCGAAAAAACAATTTCCCCATGTTAAATCCCCATAGACATCTTCACGGAGTGAAGATGTCTAAGGGGATTTAACATGGGGAATTTTTTTAGAATTTCAGAAATACTGGACCGATTTTTAAAATTTAACTTTTGTTTTCTTAGTTAGATCATTTCCAAGCTATCTAGCTAGGTTTCGGAGTCAATTTCCATTTTTTTCGTTTTTTGACTCCTCCCACATCTCCTCTACCTTTTTCCCCCATGTTAAATTCCCATAGAGAAATCAATTTTTCGTAATCAAATCAATATTTGACCAAATTTCACGAAATAAAAAGAAGGCTCATTCTTAAATTTTCCTTTAATTTAATATTATCGAAAAAAATATTGTTTTTGAATTGTTTATATGGCGTAAAATTTGGGCAACTTTCGTGAAACAGACAGTAAGCGTATAAACTGTGAAACATTAAATCACTGCTGTTACTGTTGTATCGTTCCGCCCATGGTAGGACAACCTCGTAGAGTTTAAGTTCTGAATCAACTAATCACTACTGTTTAGTGTCAGTGTTCATGTATCAAATATGTTACATGAAATGCAAACCAATGTTTATTTGATGCCGTGACCAGGTTCCCGTTTCACTAAACAATGTATGCTAAAACAGTTCATAAGGTTATTGCTTTGAGTTTGATCTCACATTGTTCGCGTGGTTGCCTAATGAATGCTACCATTTTCACCAGAAATCTGCTGCCAGTACAATTATTATTGTACATTTCAGTTTTGCACCTATAAACTTCTTAGTCGTACGAGTTTGATGGGAGTTGCCATCTATCAAACAACCATACTGCATGTGACAAGCAGTATAAATCATTATCAGGCTACATGAGTGTGCTGTTTGATCAGTCACATATTTCATAAGCCCCATTCCTCCAGTCACAGTCACATTTATTTGTTGGTTAAATTTGATGATCGACCAGCGGACATAACGCAACATTCTACAATCACTAGTATTCATCTATTCATTAACGCAGACCTGAAACATCAACCGTCTCGTTATTGTGTTTGCTCGTACCCATTGATACCATAAAGTGATCCCTTGAACATAAATTTCTGATTCTTCATTTCAGCATGCGTTCTACCACCAAATAAATTCGCTGCTGTCGGAAAACCAGTTTCAACGAGTGGTGGATGAGTGTGCGAAAGTTGCACCAATAGTTGTAAATGGCATTAGATACTACCAGGCATATGGTCGTTTTTTTCTGAGGTAATAGCTTTCTACGTACGAACCCGAATTTTCCGGCGGTCACGTACAGGGACTTACTTGTACCTGGTCCTGTGTGACAGCCAGAAGATTCGGATATTCTAAGTACATGTACATTATTTTGTGCAGGACAGGTCATACTAGCTGAATAATGAGATGTACTACTATCAAGCAAATGTGTTTGTTTTCCTGAACTATAATCTAATATTTATTTGGCCGTATGGTTGAACTGTAGACATAGTTAATATTAATTTTGAAATAATCCTACAAAAAATTAAAACAATCAAATACATATGTGTTTCACAATAAAAGCTGACAAAGCACTTCTACACCATATGTTTTACTATAAAACTTTCCTTCATAATTGATAATTAATATACTAGTGTACTTTTTTTGAAATTCATATTTGTAAAATAGAAGATATCATGCAAGAGTCCAGATAAAAGTTAATACAATAATTTAACGTATATAAAATCAAGCCACCTTTCAGTGGTAATCGAATATTTAATAAATCACAAACGACCACTAGCATTACAATGCTCGATGTACGGTCCCAGATTAAAGTTCACAGCTGCGAAACATTAACTACGTATACATGTGTTTAGTTGTGCTATTTCAAATGTTTCTTCATTTCTGTTTTCTGTTTACGAAACCATGTTCCATTTCTGTTGTAGGTCTGTGCTATTGCTGGGGTTTACTGGTTGGATTGTCTACTTGTTGACACTGTCCACTGACGAGAATAATGACAGCAAGCGCCCTGGTAAACGGTTCCAGATGCTGGCATTGGCCGTAATTGGAGTCACATTCTCATACATATACGGTACTCACTACTTCATGTTGTATCTGTGGATGGGTCTGTAGACTTATTACCTTTTTATCCCCTCGCCGTTCGGAAATAGAGGATATATAGAGGATATTCATATTTTTGCATATATGTTCATCGAGTGGTGTGAAATGTCCATATTTCACTATGTATTTCATGGGTAGGTATATAATAAATATCGTTATTAACGTAGTACGAACATACACACGTACGTACGCACGCGTACGTACGTGTGTATGTTCGTACGTTACTAACACCTTTCATGTTTCAATAACTCATAGACTGCTTCATTGATGTTGATGATATTTTGGCCACAATATTCGTCTAGGGATTTGTTTTGCATACGACCCATGTCCGAACGCCCTACGTCACGGTCACTGAGGACTTATGTTCACATTTTTTGTACGGCAAAATTGTTATTTTTTCATTATTATTATTTATCGATGTTACCAGCGAGGGGATTGGCTTAGTGTTAACAATGTCCTTGTCTTGTCATTATGTTGTGTGTGAATCAACGTATTATATATATGATGTGAAGTTTGTGTAAGGTGACACTCATTCTTACATCGAAACGCCTGGGCATTTAAATTTCGTTATTCACCAGCCAGTAATTCATTTCCTCACGGGATGGGTTTTGGTCTGAATGACTTCCAATCAGGAGGTTGTGGGTTCAGCCATCGCCTTTGGAATCAAAATATACTTTCACAATTTTTCTTCCCCATTGGTCTTTCGGATGAGACTTGGAACCGAGGTCCCAAAAAATAAGAAATATTTAGAATTCATATAAATATTTTACAAAATTATTATTATTATTATTATCGATAATAAGTTTAATTTGGTACCACTCGGTTGAACCATCTCGACGAGACGGTTCAACTGAGTGGTAACAACATACACTTTGAGTGGATGAGGGAGGCGGGGGAGCTGGGTCCCATCCCTTCGCCGGACGAATCTTACGATGCTACCGACGTCCCTGGATAAGGTTACAATGCATTTTCATTTCACGATAATTCCAGCACAAAAATATTTACACAATTCCCTAACATTTGATTGGTCCGTAGCAAGTCTCTGCCCAACATTTATATCCCAGTAAACTCCCATGCCGAACTACTTTCCGTAACCGTGAGGCGCAGTTAAAATAATTCTTAAGAAAACGGAAAATAAACACATTTTCTTGATGAATTTATTTCAAATGCTGGAATTATAAGGAATGAATGGCATTTTTGTGGAATTTATCGGGGATATAAACTTGGAAAGGTCGCGGGAATACATGACGAGGCCTTCCGGCCTTCGTCCAATATTCCCGCGACTTTCCAAGTTTATACCCCGATAAATTCCACAAAAAGGCCATTCATTCCTATAACCATCAGTGTGCCGTCCCTACGGTTATTAAACTTACTAGCATAATTATACACATACGTGATCTAAGCTCTCAACAGCCACACCACTCACTCAGCATGCAAGAATCAACAAGGCCGATTTCGGCATGATTGTGGCAATTATTGTCAACGATTTGCTTTTATATCCTCTTCTTTCAGCCTTATCATTGAGCTGGACGGTGTATATATACTGCACGATAACCATTGGTATATGGATGCTAGTGTATCTACGGTAAGGTAAAAATAGAGAATAGTAGGTTAATGCCGTGAATGGGAAAATATCTGGCAAGGCTCAGGAAACGGGATGGGCGAGGCTCTGCCGAGCACATCCCGTTTCCGTGCCGCGCCAGATATTTTTTCCCATTCACGGCACTAACCTATTATTCTATTTATCCCGTCAACACCTACAAATGGCTGTAAAATGCAAAACTAGTATTGACTGGATATCAAAAATGTTTCACGGCACCGTGTTTCACGGCACATACGCACTGTGTTGACGGGATAACGATGTATAGTCCGTAGTCAGATGCTCAAAAATCATTTCTCTTTTGATTGTATTATTGAAGGGAGTTCCCAATATTTTAGAATCAGCTGATTGAATAGATTATTGCATTTAGAAACACTTCTTCATTATAAGTCACAGGGGGAAATCACCTGATACTAGAAGACAATGTCATACCTATTTTGAATCACCTGTGTATTCAAGGTGTATGATCACGTGGTACTAACAACAACAACAAGTACCGATTCAAAGTACGTATTCTTTTATAGTGTCCTTATTACGTAATGGATTTTGATGTAATATGGCTCATCAAACGCGTCTTGTTAAGCTGCATTTGGTGGTCTCTATTTTCGCCCAAACTTGTGTCGTTTTTGCGAAGAATCAATTTCCGTGTCTCCGACATAACCCTACCCAATATGGATCATTGCCTGCCTGACATGCTTTGCCCCGACCAACCCTCAAATAGCATCATTATATAGGATATCACTGTTACGGCTGAGTCTCCATGATATATGGAGACTCAGCCGTAACAGTGTTATCTTATACACTCATATGCACATACATACATATATGCACTCATACTCAGCCATTAACACGTTCTGACATACATGAACAATGCGGTAGGAAAATGAAACAGCTATGTTAAATTAACCATCTCATAACCTTCTTAGTTCAAAGCGCACATTTCGGATGCATTGCAACTAATAATACATTCGGAAAGGAAAACGTGCCAACGGCTATTGGCTGGACACATTTTCCGGGCTCATATGCCCGTGTTTGGAAGGTCTGCCAGCCAAATCATATCCTTAAATATAAGACAACAAAATGTGGCCGCGACAGTATGTGAGATAGTATGATGGAGCTGTCCAGTAGCCTATTTCACCAACATTGCAAAGTATACTTATCTAGCAAAGTATACTTTGAGGGAGACATTTTCAATTTAAAAATAAATTTAATAATTTTGATTATACTGAATTTATTACATTATCACAGCCATATTGGCAGTGATAATGTAATACATTCAGTATAATAATTGTGCATACTTTTAATCATCAAATATATGCAGTCGTTAGTTCTATAGGACATAATGCATTTCGGGAAAAACAAATGATTACTCCCTCAAAGTATACTTTTCTAGAAAAGCATACTTTGCAATGTTGGTGAAATAGGTTACAGATAGGACACGTGGGTTTCCTCCGGGACTACCGGTTTCCTTCCAGGACCAACATTCCGCCTCCATCTGTGCCGACAGAAGCATCTCCATATATGCTCTGGCGCTTGTTTGTAGTCGTCGTAAAAGAAATAAATTTTAAATAAATATATATATACGTCTATCCCGTTTACAGGACGAATGCGCGTATATGGACGAGTATCGCGGCCTACCTGGTCCGGAGCAACAAGATCCCGATGCTATGTTACATCGAATGGCTCGTGTTGGTCATGATCATTGTAAGTAGGTTAGATATTAATAAATAACTTAACCGAATCGCATCCAATAAGGCCAATCTCACATACTTTGTAAGCAGTGGTATAGAACATTATGCAACAAGATCCCGTTACATCGAGTGGCTCACGTTAGTCATGATCATTGTAAGTAGGTTAGACCACCACACCAAATAGTTTTAATATATAACTTAAACCGAATCCCATCCAATAAGGCGGCCATTCAGATACTATGTTACTTCAAGTGGCTCGTGTTGGTGATACGCATTGTAAGTAGATGCAAAACAGGCGCCCGTAGATGTAATCATTGTTATATCACATTATGTAACATGATTCCGATCCTATATGAGACATGACATGTGATTTTGTACCTTCGGATATCTGGGTAATTTCATGAAATACATGTACGTTGAAAAATTTACAATATTTTCTGTCAATGGTGTCAAAGGTAACAACATTTTCAGAGCATGTACAGTACTCTGAAACCTTTGTCAACTTTTGACTTTTTTTATGAAAACAAAATGTACATTTTGTAAACGTATTTAATGAAATTACGCAGATGTCCGAACGTACAAGATCACATTACGTGTCTCATCGAGTTGCTCGTGTTTGGTGATGGTTATTGTAACTACATGCAGAACAGAAGATTGAAATCATTGTTATATCACATTATGAGTTTCTTCAAAATTGCAAGAACATATTGGTCAATTAAGAGAGCCATGATAATCACTGAACATTACCAGTAGACAAATATACGTTGAACGTGTGGTTTTATTACACGTGTTAGTTTCTGATATTAATAAATATGTATTCCTGTTTGTCTAATTAAACATAGTTTAATGTCGCAAGAAATACATTTTTTTGGTATTCAGAAATATATATTCTATCGATCAGAAAAGTATATGAAACATATATTCTTATAATAACATAGATATTGTGTATACATTTTGGATGAATTATTATCATTAAATATGTAACCGACAGTCAAATACTTCCTCATACGACACTGGCGCCTTGTCATGGTGTTTGTCATGTGTCATAATCAATTAACTGTTTTGTGAGAACTGCACGAATTGTCAAGATGTGGGATACAAATATTGTTGTATTCTGCTTTTATATTTGTTTTATTCTGCAGGAACTTCATCTTTTAACAGCAATTGTCACGTGTTTACGTGTAATTATTGAGATAAAAAGAACATATGAACAGCCGAGGACAAAATATAATTCATAAGTGTGTGTTATAATTTCAAAGGTATATGGCTGCACATACAGATATTTACTGACGTTTGGATTCATGATTGTCGGAGTTGGTCCTCTTTGGTTGAATGGAATACAAGACGACAAGGTAAGACCATCACATAGTATGATAACTAAGGATGAACAATGTTGACCATACCTTTGTATACATAATCGTATTATATTCCTGTAGCTAAGTGTTTACAAAACAAGTTTTGTTCGTATGTTACCTCATTGCCCATTTGTGTGCAATGGCCGAATTCAAAATATTACTGTTACAGCAGTAGCGCAATGTATACTCTGGATTAAATCGGAAAATATACCATATAAATCGCTTTGTAGTATTAACTCTTTGCATCATGTGCATGCTAGCGGTGAAAATATCCGCCAAACGAATTAGGAGTATTCTCTCTGTAAATATGTCTTGAAATTTCATTAGAATTGAGTCCTCAGGACTCAATTCTAATGAACTTCCAAGACATATTCATGATATGTACGGGGAGAAATACAAGAAAATATGATGATTTTTTGTCCGCTATTTTTGAACTATTTATAGCCCACACGTTTCCCAGCATACAAATAATTAATGCGTGTCATATATATATGCTCTGATATGGCTCACGTTCTTGCCCATTTTAAAAGGAACTACTTCTTTTATGTTGTCGCACATTACATTTCGTTGAAATTGTGATGTTTCTTTATTTCTATTAATATGTGATTTGATTATGTTAATGTATTTCCATTAAACGTTGATTTGATTATGTATGTTAATATATGTGTATTAACATAACCAATTAACATAAACATAATATATTAACATAACAAAATCAGGATTAATCGGACATATATTTAATAATAACCAAGTCAAGTTTAAGTGTACATTTGTACATATATACATGTGACCATTAATCCTTGATTTAGTTATGTTAATATATGCTCATTAAACTTTGATTTGGTTATGTTATTGATTTTTGTTATGCCAAGGTATGTCCGAAAACTTGTCTTGCCTATGTTAATATATGTACAATAACCTTTGATCTGGTTATGTTAATATATGTCCAATAAACTTTGATCTGGTTAAGTTAATATATGTACAATTAACATTCATTTTGGTTATGTTAATATATGTTCGTTAAACTGTGGTTACTAGTATGTTATGTTTCAGAGGTTGAAGTTAACGTGGCTGGTGCTCTGTATCGTGATGTCAATATTCCCCAATCTTCCCACCATAATGTTCCCACCCGCGGATATGAACAGGAGCTATCTGTAAGTACTACCTCTTCAACATAAAATCCGCAGATGGGCTTCAGGCAGGTAAAATATTAAATCTCAATATCATCAAACCTTGTTAGTTTTTTGTATAATTAATACAAATGTTACCCTCATTAATTTGTGTTTGCAGTTTCGTCAAATATGGAGTTTATTGTCATAAACATAGTTTATATGTGATGTTTAGCTTTTTTTTTTAAATTAATACATTGTTGTGGTATTAGTATAAACATATTGAATTCATATTATTGTTACATGAAATTTACATGATGTAAATCGGGAGCAAAACTTGAGGTAATATGAATGGGATTCAGAAGAATGCAAGTTGCTTGTTCGAATCTGTCTCCCGATGTAGTAGTACTTGATACATTGTCCATACACTTGTTACCTGATAAACAGAATATATGTCGAGCTTATGCGTGAATTATTATGCGTGACCTTGTCGTGCTTGATAAATATGATAGGACAAGACACTAGTCTGGTTTGCATTATATATAATATATCATGAGTCAACACATAATAGCTCCTTGCTATATTTTCTCTTCTTCTAGGTTGGTGTCCGGAATCTTCATGTGTCTTTCAGGATTGGCATTTATTTGGTGAGTGGTTTAATTAAATCGGTATATATCCATATTAACCATGCTCAATTTCCATTTCCTCTTTACTGCTTAATGTCCACAACATGTAAATTGCCACAGTCTAAGATAATCTTCAACTATTTAATGATAATGATAATACAAAATGTAGTTTGAACTGGATGTTTGAAAATGTTATTCACATGTATAACTGGGAACAATAATAATTCTTTGTTTATGTTGCACGTGTCATGGTACTATGGTTATTAACTTAATGGTTTGCATATTATTTGATGACTTATTTCATATCTCGTTATAGTCCAGTAGTATCAATATAATACCGAACTTGGGGCATCCTTTTTGTTAGGATTGTCGGAATGTGTCGGTTTTGGGTCGCATCGCTTTATAGTTTAAGCTAAGCAACTGTGACAATGTTAGCCCTGGTGAGGCACCGGGGTAGTTCTAATGGTAATGGCAATTGTTCATGGATCTCCAGGTTCGATAACATAGTTATAAGACTGATGTATTGTGCATAACAGGTACACTGTGCGCTGGAAGACTGAAGCCTCTCACATGCGGTCAAACATTATAAACATTATACAGGTATGTAGTCCTTAAAATATATAGAGGATTTTACATGCGTGATGATAAATATTGTATTCATTAAAATAGCTTAGTTGTTCATAAAAAACGAGGCTATGCCCAAACCTCGATATCAGCTACAAACCTGGGGCCGTTTCACTAAACAATTAGTGGATTTATAGTTATTAAACATAGGCTGTATATTTCAATAAATATACATCCATGAATTGAACTTTCCAGACGATCCTAAATTTGCACTTACGAACATCTTAGCCGTAAGAAGTTTAGTGAAACGGGCCCCAGGTATCAACACAATCTAAATTTACCACTCGTCCAGATTGTTTTATTTCATTCATTTAACATGTACATGCGTACATTCATAGCATTCGTGTGAGAAAAGATAAGTCAGATTAGAAAACAAGCTTTCTAAAACCTTTTTTGAATTCTTCTCCATTGATATACATATAATACAGGGCTCCAGATAAAGAATTAGTAACTGAGTATTGTTACTCCCATCATTTCTGAAGCAATTGGGTAGTTCAAAATTTTAATTGGGTAAAATAAAATCACACTACTGTTTACACATCAAAAGACAGCAATTATTGAATAGTTTTCTTCCAAATGAAACACGTCTTGGCATTTCATTCGAATTGCCTTCTTGCAGACAATTCTAATGAAATACCAAGTTGTGTTTTCATGAAAAAATAAGAAAATATGCTATATGTGTGGTCTGTTTATTGTTTTCTGTAGCATGATAAAGATACCACAAATTTTTCATTGCTTTTTGATACTCACTACTTCTGATTTCAATTGGGTTTTTGGCAATTTTAATTGGGTATTTACGCAAATACGCAGCTTATCTGGAGTCTGTAATAGCATGGAAATGTTATAGATGGCATGAGATAATGATCCATCTATTGTTTTAAGTTTGATTCAATCTTGATTGGATTTCAACTATGTTTTAATAATTCCAGCACAAAAATATTTACAAAATTCCCTAACATTTGATTGGTCCGTAGCAAGTCTCTGTCCAAAATTTATATCCCAGTAAACTCCCACGCCGAACTACTTTCCGTAACCGTGAGGCGCAGTTAAAATAATTCTTAAAAAACCGGAAAATAAACACATTTTCTTGATGAATTTATTGCAAATGCTGGAATTATAAGGAATGAATGGCCTTTTTGTGGAATTTATCGGGGATATAAACTTGGAAAAGTCGGGGGAATACTGGACGAAGTTTATACCCCGATAAATTTCACAAAAAGGCCATTCATTCCTATAATGTTTTGCCGCACTGTCTCTTCAAATTATCACAGATCGAACATTCAGTCGCCAACACGAGTGGATTACTCGAGGCCAACATGTTTTTGACAGCAGTTCAGAATCATTTTCAATGGAAATGATTCTGAAGTGATATCAAAGTATGTCAACAGGTGGAAAACTCGGACATGTGATACAAAAAAATGCCCATTAAAAAAATCCATTGCCCCACCCAATTGGTCTCGTACTGTAGAACAGTACAGTACGATACCAAGTGGGTGGGGTAATGGTTTTTTTTAATGGGCATTTTTTTGTGTATGTAAAACTGTACAGTACGAGGCAAAGTGGGTGGGGTAATTTGATGTTTTAATGGTCATTTTTGTTGTGTATGTAGAACAGTACAGTACGAGACAAAGTGGGTGGGGTAATAGGATTTTTATGGGCATTTTGTGTGTATGCAAAACAGTACAATACGAGACAAAGTGGGCGGGGTAATGGGACATTTTTGTGTGTGTCACAGGGCCGAGTCTCCCACTTGTGATTGAGACCTGCATACCACGTGCTCTGTTTTACAGATAGTAGCATTGGCCGTGGCGGCCTATATAGCTGGCACCACTCTCTACGTATCACGGATGAGGATCAACTATGTCGTCTCCACGGTGCACTATACAATATGTTGGACAATAATGGGTAAGTTGTCCGCAATGTTGGCAAGGTTAGTTAACGAGTCCAAGACACAGAAATAGGAAACGGAAAATAGAATTTCTTTATTTCTCATCAGAAGTATATGTAGTGACCACCATTTGAACCGTCTCGCCGAGACGGTTCAAATGAGTGGTCACAACATATACTTTGGTTCAGATATAAGGAAAATAGATAGAGAATAGTAGGTTAGTGCCTTGAATGGGAACAAATATATGGCAAGGCTCAGGAAACGGGATGGGCGAGGCTCTGTCGAGCACATCTCGTTTCCGTGCCGCGGCAGGTATGTTTTCCCATTCACGGCACTAACCTACTATTCTATTTATCCCGTCAACACCTACAAATGGCTGTAAAATGCAAAAATAGTATTTAATGGATATCAAAAATGTTTCACGGCACCGTGTTTCACGGCACATACGCACTGTGTTGACGGGATAAATATTCATACATCAAGCCATTTTATAATTAAGTTAACTAATGCTCATGATGGTTCTTCAATCCATGGGTTTTCCAATCTTCAACGTAATTTAATTCGTACTTTTGCAATGTACACACAATTTCAGGAGACAGACTCTTCGCAATTCAGTCACTGAAACAGACTATACAATGTCTCCACGTGCATCGTTTTGTATGGCCATTTTCATTTAATTTCGCTTAAGTCGGTGGTAGGAGGCGTGTGCGTCATGGCCTGTCCACAGTTCTGAACTACATTGCACAAGTGTGATATAAATTGTACTTGCATGTATAGTGGGTGGTGGTCGGGTGAATGAGACGGCGTAAATTAACGGTATGGGTTCCTCCTTGTTGGAATCACGATTTGCCTGGTTTGGCCCTCAGGTACGTTTTTATCTTTGGCTCTTTAGTTACCTGGGAGTTGAATTGGGTTATTGCCCATTTTAAAAGTAGTAATATTATTACTGATCCTACTGCTTTTGGGAGGGGCCAAGTGATTCTGGTGTGGCGAGAACCTGGATTAGATCAGGATTATTCTGATGTCAGGGCTGAATACATAGTTTTGTTATTGTAAATATTCAGTTCTGAAACTTGCATGTATATAGTTCTGAGCTTCGTATTTGGTGAGCATCATAGATCTCTCGACTTACGCTGGAATTGTTTACTTCTGTCATTGAGAACAGATTATAATCCCAAGGTGTGAATGCTCATAAAGTTATAAGACAGGGATAGTAGGCTACCATTTGTCTTTAATTATTGTAAGGTTTGATCATGTCCAGCCGTGTGCAAACGTTTGCTGTGGCCCTCGGGAACTGTTTCAACCCTGCGGCCTTGGGTTCAAACAGTTCCCGAGGGCCACAGCAAACGCAGGCCTTGGGTTCAAACAGTTCCCTCGGGCCACAGCAAACGTTTGCACACGGCTGGACATGATCAAACGTTATTGTTACATTTCCAACAAAAAACTGATGTAATTTAAGCATTATATTCAGTATTTTCAGTACTTTCATAAATCGTCCCATTCACGTAGATAATTTTCGCTATTCATATTCCGGGGCCGCGTCACGTCATGAAAGCACTTCCATTATGCGCGGCCCCGGAATGAGCATTGCCTAAGCCATATGTAAACAGCACGCGCTATACAACGGAAACCATGTAACAATACTGTATAAAGCTATAACAAGGTGTATGATCATGTGGTACTAACAACAACAACAACAACAACAACAAGTACTGAAACTTCGAGAATCCATCTGATTCAAAGTACGTATTGTTTTATATTGTCCTTATCACGTAACGGATTTTGATGAAATATGGCGCATCAAACGCGTCTTGTTAAGCTGCATTTGGTGGTCTCTGTATTTTTGCCCAAACTTCTGTCGTTTTTGCGAAGAATCGATTTCCGTGTCTACTGACACGGAAATCGATTCTTCGCAAAAACGACATAAGTCTGTGCCAAACTCCATGGACCACCATATACAGCTCTTGAAGACGCGTTTGCTGCGCCATATTTCATCATGCATATTAAAGAAAATATCAAATAATACTTACTTTGGAGTGGGCGACGTTGTTGTTGTTGTAACCACGTGATGATGCACCTTGTATAAGACAGGAGTAGTAGGCTACCATTTATCTTTAATTATTACTGTATAAAACAGCGGTAGTAAGCTGTCGGCCTGATACACATCCTAAATTTAGTGACAGTCATTAGGTATGTCACGCTATTCAAACATGTACGATGGAATATCCTGTATTTATTTGTTACCTGTTTCATGTAAGCGTATTTTATCAGGGACTGCACACCACAGGTCAAAGAGTACATATAGGTGCTGGTTGAATATTTGTGATTACCGCTGCATGGTTGCTCGTCTATGGTCCTAAATAATAGAAATATGAGAACTGTTGAAATGTCATTCAAGGCTACACGACCACTTTTAGGTATACTGTTTCTAGTTTACCCACATCTAGATCTATGTCCACTTATCATTTCAGCTTGCACGCCCCTCTGGCCGTTACTGGACGACGGTGATATAAAGCGACAATTATGTACAGTATTGCTATCGCTATTTACAATTGCGATTTTAGTCAGCAAATCATATCCTTTGTGTACGCTTTACAGCCTTTAGGAATCAGGAATTTTGATACGTCGAATCCGAGTTGTGCATTTTTAGTTTATCAATATAGGAATGAATGGCCTTCCGGCCTTCCTCCAGTATTCCCGCGACTTTTACAAGTTTATATCCCCGATAAATTCCACAAAAAGGCCATTCATTCCTTATAATTCCAGAATTTGAAATAAATTCATCAAGATAATGTGTTTATTTTCCGTTTTCTTAAGAATTATTTTAACTGCTCCTCACGGTTACGGAAAGTAGTTCGGCGTGGGAGTTTACTGGGATATAAATTTTGGACAGAGACTTGCTACAGGCCAATAGAATGTTAGGGAATTGTGAAAATATTTTTGTGCTGGAATTATCAGCTGATAAAGTGTGGCACCAGCACGGTTTTGCAGTCTTATACATAGAATATGATTAACCAATATATGCATTTTTATTAATATTTACATTTGATGCTGACCGAATTATAATATATCCGTGGTTCCCCTTGTATTATTAACTATTTAGTTATGTTTATGACGGTGAGCCTCGGATTACTACCAGTTTCCTAACATTTTCTGATAGCAATCAAATGAAATTAACATGATATATTACATGATACCCAGTGATTTACCGTGATTCTGGAGAGATTTATTTCTGTGAAGGAAATATTTCCTCCTCGATGTTCGCGAGACGTAATTTCCGGTGGCGAAACAATTCATACGCTAATGTCAAAATTTTGACAACGTTATAAGCTGGTCTAAAAGCAAATTTCATGTTGTAATATACAATTTATTCCACTACCATGTTGAAATACTGGATTTATTTCCCTTCACATCTGTAAATCCGACAAATAAATTCGTGCTCTGCACTCGTTTCTTTATCTGATTTCCAGATGTCTGGTATTTCAACATGGTAGTTGAATAATTCCAGCACAAAAATATTTACACAATTCCCTAACATTTGATTGGCCCGTAGCAAGTCTCTGTCCAAAATGTATATCCCAGTAAACTCTCGCGCCGAACTACTTTCTACAGGTGCGCTGTCCGTACTGTCAATGTAACCAAATGGCTGCCGTCTGTCAAAATAAACACATTTTCTTGATGAATTTATTTCAAATGCTGGAATTATAAAATCGTCCAGTATTCCCGCGACTTTTCCAAGTTTATATGCCCGATAAATTCCACAAAAAGGCCATTAATTCCTATAATAAACTCTATATTCTCGTTGTATTACATTGAGTCCTTAACCTTTGAACTTGGGAAAGCATGTACTTTATGTGCCTGGTCTGGTTGATGATCACGTGGTACTGCCTAGAGACCAGTCCGGCGGGAGGTTCCGGTGAGGACGGGGACAGCATGAATGAAGAGGTAAATACAACGACGGCTGTGGTAATCGTGCAAATAGTCGTCAACGAATCCTATATACCGACAGCTATGGTAATCGTGCAAATAGTCGTCAACGATTCCAGCTGCGATAATCGTGCAAATAGTTGTCAACGATTCATATATACCGACAGCTTCAGTCATCGTGCAAATAGTTGCCAACGAGTCCAACTGTGGTAATCGTGCAAATAGTTGTATAATCTTACAACTAGTTGGCAAATATTCCTATATACCGACAGCTGTGGTAATCGTGTCAATGGTCGTCAACGATTTGTATATACCGACAGCTCTGGTAATCGTGCAAATAGTTGCCAACGAGTCCAACTGTGGTAATCGTGCAAATAGTTGTATAATCTTACAACTAGTTGGCAAATATTCCTATATACCGACAGCTGTGGTAATCGTGCCAATGGTCGTCAACGATTTATATATACCGACAACACTGGTAATCGTGCAAATAGTTGTCAACGATTCATGGACTAGTAAAACGATTAAGGCAAGGAAGATAGGAATCTTCATGTAGCACGTTTCCTAGACTATCGGTTAATCGGACATATTGGTACATGTTTAAACTGTTTATTGGACTAAAAGCACATTATATGTATGTTTAATGGCAATGAAATTGATTTTATTTGATAATAAACCGACAGTTGTGACAATCGACTCGTGCAAATAGTTGTCAACGATTCCTATAGACCGACAGCTGTGGTAATCGTGCCAATAGTTTTCAACGATTCCTATATACCGACAGATGTGGTAATCGTGGAAATAGTCATCGGGCAAATAGTTGTGTTAATAATAATAAAAAATAAACGCTCTTTGTATATATTAATGACATCTCTAAATGCTGAACTAAAAATATTATAACACCTACAATATATCCCGATGTGCGGGACCCCATCTTTAATGTACTATAGTGTAGCTCAATATTTTCAGTCTATGGAAGGAGGGCAAACAACAAACGACGACAAGGCACGAGTACATAAGCAGCTGCTCAATATACGACGAGTCGTTTACGCTGTATCCTTTGTCAGTCAATGAAGCAGGGATTCCGCTGGCGATCGCCACTTTCGCAATTGGCGATAAAAATAAACAATTGGCGATAAAAAATTACAATTTTCGAAAAGAAAAAAAAATATCTTTTTTTTTTAAATTTTGTTTATTATTTTTTTTTGAAGTGGCGATTTTTTTATTTTCTCCAGCGGAATCCATGATGAAGTACTGTCTGTTTCAAGAAAGCTGCCCAAATTTTAGGGCCATATAAACAATTCAAAAACAATATTTCTTTGGATAATATTTAATTAAAGGAAAATTTAAGAATGAGCTTTCTTTTTATTTCGTGAAATTTGGTCAAATATTGATTTTATTGCGAAAATACAATTTCCCCATGTTAAATCCCCATAGACATTTTCACAGAGTGAAGATGTCTATGGGGATTAAACATTGGGAAATTTTTGTGAATTTCAGAAATACTGGACCGATTTTCAAAATTTAACTTTTGTTTTCTTAGTTAGATCATATCCAAGCTATATAGCCAGGTTTCGGAGTCAATTTACAAAAAAATCGTTTTCTGACTCTTCCCACAAGCTCCTTTTCCCCTTAAAATGACAAATCAATTTTTCGTAATAAAATCAATATTTGACCAATTTTCATGAAATAAAAAGACGGTTCATTCTTAAATTTTGATAACATTTAATATTATCGAAACAAATGTTTTTGCATTGTTTATATGGTCGTAAAATTTGGGCAACTTTCGTGAAACAGACAGTAGCAACCTGTTCCAATGTGTGTAATAATAGCACACTCTTGTGGCCTGATAACGATCTATATTGCTTGTTAGAAGCAGGACGGGTGTTTTATTAGTGGAATGGGGAAAAGTGCAGATCCTGATCAGACTGTGCGGATGCACATGCTGATAAGGATCTACACTGGTCGCATAAAACCATACGCACAAATTTCTCCAGTCACAGTTACGCTGATTTCAAACTTTTTTCATGATGTGAAATTTCGAAATGTTTCACATTTTGGCTGATCTGCTCCGAGTCAAATAGTATACGTTTGCAACGGGATGAAGGGCTTCAACCTTTCGTTCAGTTGATTTGAAACCTTTTTGCTTTTGAAGGTGACTCTCATCCCTGCAATTCACCCTTTGTTTTAAATCAATATGTTTCCTATATTGTGTTTTACATTTATGTACATTCTATATATTGATGATCTATTTAACGGGCAAGACTTAAAGGTACATGCCCACTCAGGAGGCACACAATGTTCTTTATTAAATAAGTGTATAATTGTGTTACTATTCCACCAGTTATACAAAATTAGAAGTGCCCGCTATACAGATATAATCATTTAGTAATATTTATTTTACTGATAGTGACTCGCGGTGGTATCAGGCTATTTTCATTTGTAAATGAGGCATGCTATTTTTTAATTATTTATACTAATTAAATGCGTCACCTGAAAAATATAATATTTTCGACACATTATACAGTATGATCAGTGCATACCAACAAATAAATACGGAGATTAAATAGTAATGTCCGTTAACATTTTAAGGAAACATAGTTATCACCCCTGATATCAGTGTGGAAATTTACGTCCGATATAAAATGTATAATAATGCCAATCAATATGTGGGGTAATGGTGAAATATTGTTTATTTTGCCAGAAAATGTCATATCTACAGAATATACAAAACTATCTGTCTCCTTATATTATAACCCACTGAGTGGGCATGTACCTTTAAGAAACGGAATGAGCGAGACATGGCAAGCTGATCTCGGTTCTCTACCGATACAGATCATTTTCCCATTAATTATGTTAACATACTATTCTATTTAGCTCGCTAAAACATGTAATTGAAATGCTTACACAATTATAATGTAAGTATGCGTTTTCCTAACAAATTATATTTGCAATCATTCATGGAAAAAAATGACAACAAGGTGGCACCTTCTTTTACCAAAGTGCATGATCACGTGGTTACAACAACAACGGCTGAACGTGTTGAAAGCTCGCCAACTCCAAAGAAAGCATTATTTGATATGTTCTTTAATATGCAACTGATTTTGATGAAATATGGCGCAGCAAACGCATCTTCATGAGCTGTATTTAGTGGTCCAGGGAGATTGACACAGTCTTATGTCGTTTTTGGGAGGAATCGACACGGAAATCGATTCTTCGCAAAAACAACAGAAGTTTGGGCCAAAATACATAGACCATCAAACAAGACGCTTTTAATGAGCCATATTTCATCAAAATCCGTTACGTAATACGGACAATATAAAAGAATACGTACTTTGAATCGGATGGATTCTGGAAGTTTCAGTACTTGTTGTTGTAACCACGTGATCATACATCTTGTTTACGGGCCTTTATACGTTACCAATACCTTGTAAAGAACTTTAACAAAGTTTGTTGGTTAGGCATGTACACTATGCCATGTCATTCGTCATTTGCAAGCAAGCACGTGCATGGTGCCTTATAATGAGCGTTCGGAAATGTGTATATGTTTAGCTATACCTGTCGGTCAATAATAGTTTCATCAATTATTTTGGTTTGTCCTTTACAATAATGTAGATATTCTTCGGCTTTGCCAGCATATTTGGTCGTGATACCATCATGAGGTATAGAGAATAGTAGATTAGTGCCGCGAAAGGGAAAAAATATCCGGCAAGGCTCAAGAATTTCTTTATTTCTCATCAGAAGTATATGTTGTGACCACTCATTTGAACCGTCTCGCCGAGACGGTTCAAATGAGTGGTCACAACATATACTTTGGTTCAGAAATAAGGAAAATAGATAGAGAATAGTAGGTTAGTGCCGTGAATGGGAAAAAATATCTGGCAAGGCTCAGGAAACGGGATGGGCGAGGCTCTGCCGAGCACATCCCGTTTCCGTGCCGCGCCAGATGTTTTTTTCCATTCACGGCACTAACCTACTATTCTATTTATCCCGTCAACACCTATAAATGACTGTAAAATGAAAAAATAGTATTGACTGGATATCAAAAATGTTTCACGGCACCGTGTTTCACGGCACATACGCACTGTGTTGCCGGGATAAAATATTTACACCTGCTGTAAATTCATAATGCAAACGCCCATTCGACGTATTTAGTACATCCCAATACATCGCATTAGAACCATGTGACGTCGCAAGACGTTGTTGATTGGTTAAATTTCGTTTACGTCATTAATTTACATGACGGTGTCAATAACGGCGAAGCTATTGACCAGCAACGTCGCTGTTCCATGAATTGCGACAAAATGACGTAAAACAAAATGATTCTTAATATTAATGCCATATTTAGCTATTTGTATGTTTGTAACTATCAGAGTAATAAAACCATGGGCCGTTGCACTTGGTTTGGTTTGTTTAAAGCTTGTTTTAAACATACCAAATGTGTTCATGCTACAATAATTCCAGCACAAAAATATTTACACAATTCCCTAACATTTGATTGGCCTGTAGCAAGTCTCTGTCCAACATTTATATCCCAGTAAACTCCCACACCGAACTACTTTCCGTAACCGTGAGGCGCAGTTAAAATAATTCTTAAGAAAACGGAAAATAAACACATTTTCTTGATTAATTTATTTCAAATGCTGGAATTATAAGGAATGAATGGCCTTTTTGTGGAATTTATCGGGGATATAAACTTTGAAAAGTCGCGGGAATACTGGACGAGGCCTTCCGGCCTTCGTCCAGTATTCCCGCGACTTTTCCAAGTTTATACCCCAATAAATTCCACAAAAAGGCCATTCATTGCTATAATAAACGCAACAACCCACGGTTTTATCCCTTAAAGAGGCATATCAGGATTTGTTAACGATGTATGAAGTGTTGAAAGGGTGAAATACAAAGTCATCTCTAGCCACATGCGAGAAGTTGACCGAGTTATTAACTTATTTTTCAGCCTGTCTGGGATAACGAGGTCGGGCGCCACGCTCTGTTTAACAACTGACGCAACTACCAACCAGGGGTTCTACATCAATGGCCTCCAGGTCAGTGATCATCTGTGTGTGTATTTTTGCTGGGGTTCAGTAAACTTTGTACGATTCAAATGTTCGTAAGTACAAATTTAGGATCGTCTGGAAATTTAAATTGATGGATTTACATTTATTGAGCTTAGGCTGCAGCCTTTGCTCAATAAATGTAAATCCAATAATTGTTTACAAGAAAACTTTTACAGATTTATCATATTACTTCCTCGGTGACCCTAGACATTCCTACGGATTCCTAACATTTCAAGATAATTGGACAGTGATATACATTAAACCTGGACTCCCAAATCCCAGGTTGTAATATGTAACTATTTTGTTCGTCCATCCTTCAGTTATGACATGTGTCGGGCAAATAAACATCAGTTACCTTTATCAGAAGTGCTAATTGGTATTATTATTCTGTTTTATATCTATCAAACGTGACTTAGCGATCTTGGTCAGGGGCAATAACCGTGTTTCCTTAAAAAGGTAACAGAGACATTACTTATTCTCTATATTTCTATATTTAAATGGGCAATTATAATATTTTACAATATGTCTATAAACATATTTATTCAGGTGATGCATTTAATATATATTAATAACTTAAAAATGCCGTTCCTCATTTGCATATCGAAATAGCCTGATACAAACGCGCGTCTCTATCAGTAAATTTTATTTTCTAAAAGATCATAACTGCATAGTGGGCACTTATAATTTTTAAAACTGGTGGAATAAATACACACTTATACACTTATTTAATTCACATAAAGAAAAATAACAAGTGTGCATAATCGATAGGATCCCAACTTTATAGGGGAATATGTTGATTTTTTGATTTTTTTTAAATACATTTACTATAAAAAAATAAAAACGTGTTTTCATCAAGATAGAAAATCTATTACTCATGTACATATCGGTGAATATTGAAACAACCCGGCGGTCCTAGTATCGTCATATACCTTCAATTAATACCTTAATTTTTTTTTAAATCTTGATATTCCCCTTTAACCCTCATATCATGTTTATTTTACAGGTGGCGGTCCCAGCAGTATTTGTGATATGTGCGATACATGCTATCAGCTACAAGATCAAGTTTTCGTCTCAGCAGTTATTATGTACAGCATATGTAATATGTGATATTATGTCCATGGTAAGTGTTTTGTTTGCCACGTGTTACATGATATGTGATGTTATGTCCATGGTAAGTGTTTTGTCTACCACATGTTACATACTATGTGATACTATGTCCATGGTAACTGTTTTGTCTGCCACGTGTTACATACTATGTGATGTTATGTCGATGGTTAGTGTTTTGTCTACCACATGTTACATACTACAATGTAGGTGATATTATGTCCATGGTAAGTGTTTTATCTACCACGTGTTACATGATATGTCATGTTATGTCCATGGTAAGTGTTTTGTCTACCACATGTTACATACTATGTGATATGTCCATGGTAAGTGTTTTGTTTGCCACGTGTTAAATACTATGTGGTATTATGTCCATGGTAAGTGTTTTATCTACCACGTGTTACATACTATGTGATGTTATGTCCATGGTTAGTGTTTTGTCTACCACATGTTACATACTACAATGTAGGTGATATTATGTCCATGGTAAGTGTTTTATCTACCACGTGTTACATGATATGTCATGTTATGTCCATGGTAAGTGTTTTATCTACCACATGTTACATACTATGTGATATGTCCATGGTAAGTGTTTTGTTTGCCACGTGCTAAATACTATGTGGTATTATGTCCATGGTAAGTGTTTTGTCTGCCACGTGTTACATACTATGTGATGTTATGTCCATGGTAAGTGTTTTGTCTACCACGTGTTACATACTATGTGATGTTATGTCCATGGAAAGTGTTTTTTCTACCACGTGTTACATGATATGTCATGTTATGTCCATGGTAAGTGTTTTGTCTACCACGTGTTACATACTATGTGATGTTATGTCCATGGTAAGTGTTTTGTCTACCACGTGTTACATGATATGTCATGTTATGTCCATGGTAAGTGTTTTATCTACCACATGTTACATACTATGTGATATGTCCATGGTAAGTGTTTTGTTTGCCACGTGTTAAATACTATGTGGTATTATGTCCATGGTAAGTGTTTTGTCTGCCACGTGTTACATACAATGTGAAGTGTGTCTACCACGTGTTACATACTATAGTCCAGAAGTGGTTACGTTTAAATACTAGTGATGTTATGTCCATGGAAAGTGTTTCGTCTGCCACGTGTTACTAGGTGTTTTGTCTACCACATGTTACATGATATGTGATGTTATGTCCATGGTAAGTGTTTAGTCTACCACGTGTTACATGATATGTGATGTTATGTCCATGGTAAGTGTTTTGTCTACCACGTGTTACATAATATGTGATGTTATGTCCATGGTAAGTGTTTTGTCTACAACGTGTTACATGATATATGATGTTATGTCCATGTTAAGTGTATTGCATCTCACATTCGCAATTAACCAGACGTTTCTGTCTGTAACGCAGAGCAACTTACAAGTAAGTTGCCCTGCGTTACAGACAGACAATTCGCATTGATACCCACCACACATTTCTGTCTGTTGCGCGTAAAATACGACGATCGAATTTGGACAATTAAACACATTAAATCCAAATATTATCAAAACCTTTGCCAAAAACATACCGATGTGTTTAAATCCAATCGAGCCACATAGCCTAAATAATTCCCAGTTGGACATGATATATTTATCATGTAAAGAGCTTTGTATTGGCCGAATACAGACTGATAACATATTGTTGATTCAGGCATTGACCGGATACGAATATCCTGGTTACAACAAATTGATCGAACGGCGTCACATGACGTAGCGAATGACGTCAGTGTAATGACGCAACGTAATTCGTTTCAACAAAAACTTTTATTTTATATTTGTACATGACTGCCGTTGTGTTCAAACGTACAGCGCGTGCTGTTTGACCATGGCTGTAGACGACTCTCATCCCGGGCCCAAGTCAACATCTACGTAACGCATGTGTATCGTGACGTTACTAGAACGTACCATTACGTCATCAGACCAGTTAACAACGGTCGCACTGAACTTTTGAAATTGGCGCCTCTGCATCACGCGACATGTACTGCTGTACCGGAATATGCATGTGTAAATCAGCTGTTTGAACGGAGCAGATTATCAAAGTACCCAAAGTACTACATATATGCTTAAAGTGCATGATATTTCCGACGGAAATGTAACGGCAAACGTTTTACCCACGGCTGAACATTGTCGAACCTTACATTTGACCATCGGCTAGCTTAAAACGCTACCTGATAAATAAAATACAAACCTAGTGTCTGTTGAAATTAAGTGTATCAGGCTTGGCTCGGAAACGGCAGGATTTCCTCGAAATTCCTACGCGTTTCCTAGCTTTGCCTGATAAACTTGATAACGAAATACACTAGACTATTATTCTCTATGTATATTTGATAACATGCGATTGTTACGTTTTACTTTCAGATTTTGCTGTTCATGTTTTATGACGTCGACCATCGTTTGGGCTGGGCGTCGTCATGGATACATTATACCTTAGCGGCGCTGGGCGTCACGGTTGGCGCGCTGTTGCTAGGTGCCGTCCGTGTGCTCATGAGAACCAGTCCAATGAAAACCGACCGCGGGGCCACCACGTGATATCATTCTGTAGTTTACAAGCCAATCAACGACGATTTTAGTATAGGACATGGAGTGCTGCATGGTTCTTCGAGTGTTTGTTTGTTTGTTTGTTTGTTTATTGGTGTTTAACGGCCTATCAACAGCTAAGGTCATGTAAGGCCGGGCAAACGGGTTCGATCCCGTTTTAACCTGCAGCATTAGGGGGGAAATCCCAAAATCAGAACGGAATATTTACATCGAGAAACGATATATTCAGCCCTGAAATCACTTGGCACCTTCCACTAAAATAGAATTACGATTAATCGTAATACTCACATAAGGGATAGAACCAGATTCAACTGTCACATACAAAATACCAAAGACGTATGTGAGGGCCAAACCAGGTATCCAGTCGGAATTCTGGTAAGGATACCTATCGCTTACTCCCACCCACCGTTAAAGTATTTATAATAGGCCTACGTGATACGAATGTTTTGTTTCTGGATCATTGAATAATTCCAGCACAAAAATATTTACACAATTCCCTAACATTTGATTGGCCCGTAGCAAGTCTCTGTCCAAAATTTATATTCCCAGTAAACTCCCACGCCGAACTACTTTCTACAGGTGCGCTGTCAGTGCTGTCAATGTAAACAAATGGCTGACGTCTGTCAAAATAAACACATTTTCTTGATGAATTTATTTCAAATGCTGGAATTATAAGGAATGAATGGCCTTTTTTGTGGAATTTATCGGGGATATAAACTTGGAAAAGTCGCGGGAATACTGGACGAGGCCTTCCGGCCTTCGTCCAGTATTCTCGCGACATTTCCATGTTTATACCCCGATAAATTCCACAAAAAGGCCATTCATTCCTTATAATTCCAGCATTTGAAATAAATTCTTGTCTTGTCTTGTCTTGTATTAACATCATTAATTAACTCTTTGTATGCTGGGAAATGTGTGGGCTATAAACAGTTCAAAAATAGCAGACGACAATTCATTATTAGCCGATCTATTTATAGATCGGCTAATATGTTGGTTATCCATCGAATTCTGAAAAAGTTTGTAGCAACCCTTTTCTCCGCTATTCGGTAATCTACGAACGCGAATTTTTCTGTATCACTTCCAAATTGCATCAACCGATAAAGTTTGCATTTTTGGCAATTATCTCCGTTTAAAACTTTACTTATAGCCAAATAACACAATTTTGAATACTTAATGAGCTGAACGCCTGAAGAGATTTAACCCGGAAGTTATTGTTGTTGAAGTCCATAGTTGGCTCTAATGGCCATATACGCCAACATACGCCGATTATTGGGCTAATTTAAAGCTTTTTTATTTATTAAACAGAACAGGTTTCAGCCACGTATAATCGCGTAAAATGTGTTTATTCGGCTAATTTATAATCGACCTCTGCTCAAAATCTCCTTACTAGTAACCCCAGCATTTTCGGGTTTATCCCAGCATCTCGGGTTTATCCCATTGGATCGCGTATGCGCGTCATTTGACGCTAGTTAATATTCACAAAATTTTCCACCAATCAAAACGAAGAATTGCCCTTCATAGCCAACTTTGATTTGTTTACGTATCATGCAGGGATGGCAGGGATGCATCCAGCACGCGCGATTGCGGCAATCCCCCTTAATTATTGTCAATGCCGCAAATTATTGATTGTCTTGCGCCCGACATCGCGCAAAAAATCACGGATGGGGCACATTAGGCCAATCTGGGCATGTGCCTGAATACGCAGGAGCTTGCGTCTATTTTTAGATGACACTGTAACCGCTAGATATATATAGCCCTGGTAGCTCCGCCCACTCGCATGCTGCCACAGAATTCGGACAAACACACACACAGTGACTACAACTTTGCGTATTGCGGAGTGTAATTTGTAGATAAATAGAGCATACAGTACAGGTGTTACGCTGGAATATTTCGCAACATAATGGTGACAACAAAACATTGCTGCTATGGCATTGCTGCTATTGGATGGATTTGGGAACGGGTTTCCAAAACCTGCACAAAATCGAGAAAAATGTCAACGCTGGGTACAGAACTGTGGTCGAAAATAGTTTACCATTGACAATATTACCAGAGACACCTACATATGTTCGATGCACTTTACCCTGATTTGATCGGCTAATAACATCATGCTCTGCATGACTTTTCATTATAGTTTCTTTTATTTCTCCTTATAAATATCATGAATGTGTCTTGGAATTTCATTAGAATTGTGTCCGGAGGACGCAATTCTAATGAAAATGTAAGACATATACAGAGGGAAATAGAAACATACTCGTAATTTGTCGGATGTTTATTCTCACCGCCAGCATGCAAAGAGTTAATGACCATCTAATTATCCCCATGCCGATAGGTAAGAGGGGATATATCGATAGGCCACGTACGTATGTGCGTCAGTAGCACGTACGTATGATCGCAATAGCATGTTAATCCCTTAATCGAGTTTTCTCAAATTTGTTTCAATGGATGATGCTTTGTTGCGCAGGCACCCCACGTCTGAATAACCAAGGTCAATTTGCGTACACACATAATGTGAACATACGCACTCAGTGAGCTTCACTGAGTGAAAAGCTCACTGAGTGCGTATGTTCACATTATGCGTGTAAGTAAATTGAGTTTGTCAATAACCTGTTAACCCATTCACGTCTGTTGACAATATTTGGCAACAAAGTTTGGGTGACTTCTACACATGCAGGGTCAATGCTGTTGATGTACTATTTTCACGTTATGCCTTTTTTTAAGCCTTCTTCTATTTTGATAACACATATGTGGCTGCTTTGGTGCGAATACACCATACGTCAAAATATCTAATTTAGCATTAACCTCCCTACAACAGCCACCTCTCTACAACAGCCAGTTTTACGTCTTCCCATGGGTGGCTGTTGTAGAGAGGTTGCACTGTATTCATTCCGTGACAGAGACTGTCTGCAAGCGGATTTGCTTCGCGCAACGATGCCATTTCTTGTGCCATTAATCTGTGATCGACAAGGTCACAGTAGTAGGTCCGTACGTGTTTGGGAGAAATGCTTTCAGAGCCCGATCGTTGGTTGGGGCGAGATACCGGGAAGCTGCGCTATCGCCCCAATGCAAATGCGAACTCTTTAAATATACTTCCCGCCCATGTACGTATCTACCACGACCGATTTAACACATTGCAGCAAAACCAAAGATATACAATATATAGTTGAACATGATATACATGGCTTTTACTTAAGAAAAGGGACTTATGAGATTTCCATGTATACATGTTTTGCTAGATATATACATTCTAATCGAATGCCAATGCATTCAAAACCATGAATTAACCATGCGTATTGTGTTGGAAGCAGTGTCAAGGTGTATGATCACGTGGTACTAACAACAACAACAAGTACTGAAACTTCCAGAATCCATCCGATTCAAAGTACGTATTATTTTATATTGTCCTTATTATGTAACATTTTGATGAAATATGGCGCATCAAACGCGTCTTGTTAAGCTGCATTTGGTGGTCTTTGTACTTTGGCTCAAACTTCTGTCGTTTTTGCGAAGAATCGATTTCCGTGTCGGTAGACACGGAAATCGATTCTTCGCAAAAACGACATAAGTCTGTGTCAAACTCCCTGGACGACCACATGCAGCTAACGAAGACGCGTTTGCTACGCCATATTTCATCAACATCCGTTTCATATTAAGGAAAATATCAAATATCAAATAATACTTACTTTGAAGTGGGCAAGATTTCAACACTTTCAGCCACTGTTGTTGTTGGTGTAACCACGTGATCATGCACCTTGAGTGTGAACAATACTGCTTGGCTATGGGTGCGGCATTGGAATACATCAATTCATTATTTATATTTTCCATAGTCGCTGTATAGTCGTGGATCTCTGGACTGCGTCATTTCGTTGTCATAACAAACCATTGTACACATGCATTTAATTAATAATTAAATGCCTTCACATTCGTTTACATGTTTCATGGTGGTGTATTTATTTAATATACTCGCTGTTAGTTTAGAACATGTCATGACCTGCAGTAGATTTATGTTTCTGATTATCTATACATTTTTCATACACCTTGCCTATTTTAACTAAGGCGTACAAATAAAATTGTTTGTGTCCACTAACCCGACCGACCCTATTTTTTCCCGCCGACCCTACACTTTTTTTCGTCATATAGGAAATATTTTTCAAACAGTATATTTTCACTAACCGATAGTGGGTTAACATATCCAGTACAAAAAGAGTGTCGTGAATGTAAAATTCCAGAAAAATTTGTTTTCGCCTACCTACCTGCCCTATTTCTTTCCAGGTGTTAGCAGAAACAAACATTTTTTTTGTTTGGCCTAAGTACACTTTTTATGCAAGTTCACTGTATACTGTATTGCTAGTTGCTATGGAAGCGTCCTGGGGGCCGTTTCACTAAACTTCGTATGACTAAAATGTTCGTAAGTGCAAACTTATGATAGTCTGTAAATTTTACATTAACAGTGTTTCCTTGTAAACGATTGTTGAATTTACATTTATTGAGCATAGGCTGCAAATACATTTTATGCTCAATAAATGTAAATCCATCAATTTAAATTGTCAGACGATCCTAAATTTGCACTTACTAACATTTTAGTCGTAAGAAGTTTAGTGAAACGGGCCCCTGGTGCCAATGCTAAACTATTTTTATCTCCTAATTAGGAGATAGTAACTCCTATTTGGGAGATATTGTCTCCTAATTAGGACTTACTATCTCCTAATTTGGACTTAATATCTCCTAATTAGGACTTACTATCTGTGGCAATGCTAAACAATGATTATCTCCTAACTCCTAATTAGGACTAAGTCCTAATTATGAGATAGTATCTCCTAATTAGGAGTTAGGAGATAAATATATGTTAGCATTGGCACCAGGACGCTTCCATATTATGCTGTCGTTATGCGTCAGTTAATCAGCGGTCCGTGCGTCAGTCCGAGGATGTTTCATAATACAAACCGCTGTATATTTATGGAGAATAGCTGCCTAGAATAAATAATGACACTGTACATAGAACGTCTATAAGCTCTATATAATTATGTCTTACATGTGGATATAGTGTTAGTGTGGTTGTAAAATTGTCTTCATTTATATGCGACCGTTTGAAAAAAAACGTCTTATGTGTTCACATTGTACGGGCGGGCGGGCACAGCTTGTCCACGCAAAAACTAGTGTTCTACATGACGGATCGTAACCAAATTCGGTATACATGTTTACCACAGCAATTAGCCTATTGATTTTCAAAATTTTCTGATGACTTATCGTCCCTTGGTGGCCATTTTTTTTCGCACTAGGTATACCATTGTCAACGCATAACTCAAGTTCTACTTGACATATCGTAACCAAATTTGGCATACATGTTTCTCACGGCAAGATGAAGACGTGTATTGACTTTCAAACTTACCGATCACTTACTTGCCATGGTGGTCATTTTTAATTGTCTCACTCTGTATTCGTCTCCACGCAATAACTCAAGTTCCACTAACGGATCGTAACCAAGTTCGGTATACAGCATGCTTATCACTGCAAGATAAAGAACACTATGACTGTCGATAACTTATCTCTCCTTGGTGGCCATTTTTGCTTTTCGCACTCTGTATCCTTTTCCGCACAATAACTAGAGTTCTACTTGGCTGATCACAACCAAGTTTGGCACACATATTTATCATGGCAAGAGGAATACCCCTCTTGGTTTTTAGTGAGTTATCTCCCCTTGTTGACTGTCCTTGCCTCGACAGGCGTATATTGTGGCCTACGACACTATTGTTAAATGTACAATTGTTTTAAGATTTAGTTCCTGTTGGGTACACCCAACAGTGTTACTGATTTATTTGTCCATGGAGCTATCCCACCTTGTGTACTGACTATACGTTGACGGACGTATATTGTCACCTTCGGCACTCTTGTTATTTTTACATTGTAGATCCGGACTTTTTTTGTCGAGCCCGCGTGCTGAAAGCGAGACATAGTGATCACAATGATGTCCGGGTGTCCGTCCGTGCGTGCGCATGTGAATCCGTCTGGCGCGTCCGTCCGTCCGTCCGTCCGTTCGTCCGAAATCTGCGTTGACGTTTTTAAATGCTTTATATCTCTGCAGTCCTAAGTCACATTGACTTGAAACTTTGCATGCTTATTGGTCATCATCCATATATTCATTCTGTATCCCACTCATGCGGCCCCTGTGCCCATAGTTCAAGGTCAAATGACTTAGAAGTTTGCGTTAAAGTTTCTGTCAAAATTTGCGTTAAAGTGTTCACATACCTACTATCTCTGTAACCGTAAGTCAGATTTGCTTGAAACTTAGTATGCTTATTGGACATCATCTATATATTCTTTCTGTGTCCCACTCATGCGGCCCTTGTGTCCAAGGTCAAGGCCAAATGACTTAGAAGTTTGTGCTATTATAAAATATGCGCTAAAGTTTTTACATACCTTATATCTCCACAATTGTTACTCCAATTTACTTCCAACTTCCAATACTTCCATTTCATCATCCATATTTTCATTCCATAGCCTGCCCATGTGGTCCACTTGCCCAATGTCAAGGTCAAATGACTTTGAAATGTGTGTTAAAGTTTTTACATACCTTAATTATATCTCCACAAAACTTACTCCGATTTACTTCCAACCTCCAATACTTCTTATTCATCATCCATATTTTCATTCTATAGCCACCCCATGTGGTCCACGTGCACAATGTCAAGATCAAATGACTTTGAAATTTGTGTTAATGTTTTCACATTCCTTACAGTGGGGTCAGCGTGTAAGTTCACACACGAACGAACACGACAGGTTGGTTCTAACCTGTCGTGTTCGTTCGTGTGTGCACTTACACGCTGACCCCACTGTATATCCACAACACTTACTTCGATTTACTTTAAACTTCAAATCATTCTGTATTAGCATCCATATTTTCATTCTATAGCCCACCCATGCGGCCCACATGCCCAAGATCAAGGTCCAATGACTTTAAAATTTGCGTTAAAGCTTTTACATACCTTATATCTCCACAACCCTTAATTCAAACTTCAAATAAATTCACTCTGAGACCAGCAAATGCCTCGGCGGGCTCGACATGCGGGCTGATGCCATCTGGTTTGCGTATGTTTTCTATTTTAATGAATAAATTTAGTAATGATAAACATTAAAATATCTCCCCCAACGGATTCCATAACGGATGATGGTAATGGCGTACATAAAGTAAAATAAACATTCTCTATTTAAATGGTGATAGAGAACAAAAAACAAAAACACGTCTTGATGTACATAAACATTCGGACACACACAAGAATCATGACGGCATTGTGTACACAATATATATTAATGTGCAACGTATATGATAATGTCTATTAATCACAATGTAGGAATGTGGAAGACTCGTACCTGTGACATACACAACAATCCCATTACCCCACCCACGTAGTCTCGTACTGTTGGTTACATTACGTTTGTCATCTGTAGCCGATTTCACCAACATTGCAAAGCATACTTATCTAGCAAAGTATACTTTGAGGGAGTAACCATTTATTTTTCCTGAAATGCATTATTTCATATAGAACTAACTACTGCATATATTTGATGATTAAAAGTATGCAGAATTATTATACTGAATGTATTACATTATCACAGCCAAAATGGCTGTGATAATGTAATACATTCAGTATATTAAGAATTAATAAATGTATCCTTAAATTGAAGATTTCTCCCTCAAATTATACTTTGCTAGATAAATATACTTTGCAATGTTGATGAAATAGGCTACTGATCATAGTAAACGTGATGAACAGTATGAAGCCAGGGAGAAATTTTCAATTTTAGAATAAATTTATTAATTTTTATTATACTGAATTTATTACATTATCACAGCCAATTTTGGCTGTGATAATGTAATAAATTCAGTATAATAATTCTGCATAGTTTTAATCATCAAACATATGCAATCGTTAGTTCTGCATGAAATAATGCATTTCGGAAAAATCAATGATTGCTCCCTCAAAGTATACTTTGCTAGGAAAGTATACTTTGCAATTTTGATGAAATCGGCTACAGGTGGGTCCAGTTTTCCACCTGTGTGGTTTGATTTACATCCAGTTTTATATTTCGCTGCAAAAACAATATATTGTATTGGACTGAATCAATTTTAGATGAAAATGTTTTATGTGTGGTTTAAATACTAATTCAGATTGTATCTTATGAAAATAATATTTGAAAAGAAATATAAAATTAAACATTACACTATCTCTGCGTTGTTTTCTTCTTGATACCGTTATCATATTAGTTATTACTACATGCAAACATTTTCAATCATGCAACGTTTCAAAATAGTGATCATGGGGATACGACGTCGTTATTGTCAGCCTGTTAAAGGGGTATATTAGGATGTTTTTAAAAAAGATATATAGTAAATATATGGTTATATATAGTGCCGTCGAATATAAAAAATATATTCGGTTGAGCCTTAGACAGCTTTATTGGTGCGAGCTTTAGCAAGCCCCAATAAAGTTGTCGTGGCGAAACCGAATATGTTTTATGTTCGACGGCACTAATCATATATTTAATTTATACCGCATACTGGACTTAATTGTTTGAACGTGCGTGACTTCATGTTTTTGACGTCATTCCCTCGCCATACGTCACAAATCTAGATCGACGTCATTCAAAGCAAAATGGCGGCTTCCACGCTAGGTAGATTCCACATTGTATCTGATTAAATCTTCGATTTATTTACGATGAGCTTCAATACTGGCTGGCCTTAGACTCCACATTTGTCATTATAAGCATTAAAATGATGACTGACATGTCCGTGTCGTAGGTTATGTCGCATATACTGTAAAAATGAACAAAATTCAGCTGAATTGACAGCGATTTACATTTTAAAATCTTGAATTTACTGTTGAGAATGACCAATCTGTAGCCGATTTCACCAACATTGCAAAGTATACTTTTCTAGCAATGTATACTTTGAGGGAGTAATCATTTACTTTTCCTGAAATGCATTATTTTATATAGAACTAACGACTGCATATATTTGATGATTAAAAATATGCAGAATTATTATACTGAATTTGTTACATTATCACAGCCAAAAATGGTTGTGATAATGTAATAAATTCAGTATAATAAAAATTAATAAATTTATCCTAAATTTGAAAATTTCTCCCTCAAAGTATACTTTGCTAGAAAAGTATACTTTGCAATTTTGGTGAAATCGGCGACAGAGGCCGCGATTAGGGGTCAAAGGTGAACAAATAAAGGCAAAATCGGCACTTCATGTATATTATTCTACTGCAGGTATATTAGGTTACTTCAGATATAAACAACATTTATTCAACCCCCTTTATTATGCTACATATAGCAATGGTTGCGGTATAGATGACAATACAAGAACCGCTGGGTTGTTTCAATTTTCATCGATATCTGCACATAAGTATCAGATTGTCTATCCGCTGAATGGATTAATTACTTCCTGAGTAGAAGTTACCGTCCTGTGAACTTTGTACGGGTAAACAGAGCACAAGTATATATGCACACAAAGTTTATGACGAGATTAGACTAATGATCACCTCTTGTATTTGATTAGGAATTGTCAAGTTGGGAACATTTCAAAGAAACCACTTCAGCTGTAAAGTCTGTAGCCGATTTTATCAAAAGTATACTTTGAGGGAGTAATCATTTATTTTCCCCCAAATGCATTATTTCATATAGAACTAACGACTGCGTATATTTGATGATTAAAAGTATGCAGAATTATTATACTGAATGTATTACATTGTCACAGCCAAAATGGCTGTGATATAATGTAATAACTTCAGTATAATAAAAATTAATAAATATATATCATTAAATTGAAAATTTCTCCCTCAAAGTATACTTTGCTAGATAAGTATAATTTGCAATTTGGATGAAATCGGCTACAGTTTGGTACCTTTTTGTCATTTGGAATGTCATTAACAATAAGGAATTACTGTTTCAAACGTTACTGCTCCAATGTTCAATAGTTTCACTATTCTCCCCAATGATTCCGATTTTACAATTTGTCATTGATAATACAGTACAAATAGTCAATGAGATGATTTGAATAAACTGTTATTAGTTTTGTAGATATGATAGATATAACAATATCAAATTCACGTACAGCATGATATATATATAGTACATGTTATAGCAATTTAAGTAAATTGAATAGGAAGAATACACAGGAGAAATAGGAAGAATACATAAGAATAATTCATATAAGTGTAAAAGCTTGTTTTCTAATCCTGTTCTCAATTGTATGCATATATTTATATGACTTGCCATAACAAGTGGGAAAAGCAACTAGGTACAGAGATAGATATATCGACTCTATATGAGACCTAGTAATCACTAACGAAGAAACTATGGTGCAGGATATAATTTATCTACCCACCTCCCCCCCCCCCCCCACCCCCCCCCCCCCCCCCCACTATGGAAAAGTGATCGCGGAGTTCTACAGATTACCTTAGCTAACACTGCACATAGACATCCCAATATGTGCAGAGCATCAATTTAATAATAATAAGTGTAACTACTCAAGAATAAACGAAGTCTTGAACAATATCGATTGGAATGAAGTGTTAAATGAAATGAATAATCCACAAACCAATTGAGAATGGCAGAAATTTGTCGATACAATATATACACGCACCAATTAGAGAAAACATACCGGTGTGCATCATTCTCGAGAAGAAATACGAAACGCCATGGTAGACAAGATCTGCAATATATCTAGACGGACGTCATTAGGAACAAAAAGAGAAAATAGCTGATGTACTTTAAGCATTGAAACGAAGTCAACAATAATTGTTTTGAAGAAGCCAAACAAAAAAAGAGAAGCAACTATAGAAACTACAAATGAAAACGTTTAGCATGAGAAACGACTGGCTACAAACAGATTACAACAGACGGCAAGAGAAATTTCTGGATATACGCTATGTAAGAAATAAAACAAACAAGCATTGTAGGGAACCGCGAGAACAATGATGTATATATATTAAAACACATACTAAGGAGATGACTGAAATGCTAATCACATTACTCACGAGTTTCTTTATGAACGAGGATATCGTAAATGTTCTCGACTTAGAAGAGAGAATATTTAATCGCCTCTTACGGAAATACAAACAAATAAAGAATATGTGAAGAATAATGTAAGCATATTAAGCCTAAAAGTTACAAAATCACAAGGACCTGATTAATGTCGTCCAATGCTCCTAGCTGAAACAGTAGACACACTAGCTATAAACTACTAAATTCCAAACATATGGCGAGTTGAAAATATCGCCGCCATTCACAAAAAGGACACAAATACAAAGCCGATAACTATATAGAGACCGATAAGTTTAACATCAGTCATGTGCAAACAATATGGAAAAAACCATTAGAGACAAAATCACTAATCATATGGAAATGGACAATTTATATACAAAAAATCAGACAATTTACAACCTTTGGTCATACAAAAATTATAGCTAAAGCTTAACAGTACTAAATGTAAACACGTGCATTTCAGAAGAGAGAAATATTTCTCAAAATATAGTATGAAAATAGATGAAGTTAACAGAAAATTTGAAAATGTACAGCTACAGGAGAAAATATGGGAGTTGTATGCCGTGGACCGAAATCTGAAATTCATCTCATAGATACATATATGCTACAGTAAAGTGAGCTAACAGATCACTGGGAATTATCTAAAAAGTAGACAGATAATGAAGTTTTCTTAAAGATTTAAGGTTTTAGTAGTACCCCATCTAGAATACGCCTCACATGTATGGTTGGTTCTCGGCAAAAAATGAAACTAGATATAATAGAAAACGTCCAAAGACGGACTACTGGATTAGTGATAATCATAATTAAAAGCAGTAAATATATACACTGAAATGATGAAGCTACTGTGTATACCATCGTTACAATACGAATCCGGTTAAGTGTTTAACATACTGACGGAATTTGACAAGGCGGACAGAGATCGACTGTTTATTCTGAATAGTGATTCAAGAGCTAGAGGTCATCCGATAAAACTACAGAAGAAACCGTTTATATTGGATATACATGTACGAATATATACATTCAACCAACGAATAATAAACTGATGGAACTGCAGCTTGCCATAAGATGTAATAACTGCTGAAACAGCTAATTAACCAATTCAAAAGCAAACTGAACAAGGAATGGGAATGCTTAAATTGCAGCCAGATTTGTACATCCCGTTCTCAAACTCACCATGGGACAAATACACCATCGAGACGGCCTAGATATATGAAACGTGCCGATACTTCTATGGCCTAATTTGACCCCGAGTTCGACAGTAGCAGATAACGGGTATATAAAATACCAAACTGTTGTACCCCTTGTTGGATGCTGAAGCTCGATCTGCATATGACATATGGCCCTATAGAGCAAGGGCCCGTTTCACTAAACTTCATGCGACCAAAATGTTCGTAAGTGCAAAATTATGATAGTCTGTAAATTTCACATTAACAATGTTTTCTTGTAAACAATTATTGTATTTACATTTATTGAGCATAGGCTGCATATGCAGCCTATGCTCAATAAATGCAAATCCATCAATTGAAATTTACAGACGATCCTATAAATTTACACTTACGAACATTTTAGTCGTACGAAGTTTAGTGAAACGCACCCCAGTAGCATATTTCACGAACCTCCGGCCCGTTAGTCGACTAAACTGTTAGCAGACTAACTAAACTAAGTTTAGTCGACTAACCATAGTCTGCTAAACTGTTTGACATGTTTGCATTTCACGAACGATTTTGTAAGCGACGTTCAAAACAACCGTGGGCGCCGCCATCTTGGAATTCCGTCGTCTGCTATTTTGCTTAGTAGCTAGACTAATCGAAAGTTTAGCCGACTAACGAGGAGGCTAAGCTAGTCGACTAACGTGTTCGTGAAATGCTTTTTTTCCCGTTAGTCGACTAACGGCCTGAAGTTTAGCAGACTAACCGAGTTTAGTCGACAAACAGAGGTTCGTGAAATAGGCTACTGCCATGGTATTGATCATTCGAATGTCACACAATTTGGAAACTCAATTTCATATTTGTTGAAAACTGGGTCTCAAAAATGCACAAATCTAGCAAGATAATGATTTACTACATATATGACATCGTGAGTGACTAACGTGACAATATATGTTGTACTTGTGTTATATTACAGTTTTATTTTTTGCTATAATTGGGTGCGAACGGGATTAAAGGCGAAACGACCAGGTAGCCGAGTAGGCCAGATACCGCAACCGCATATCGCGTTTTGACCAATCAGAAAACAGGGAAAATATATTTGCTGGGCAGTGACGTCAAATATTGGTCTGTTTCCGGCTATTAGCTAACCGGAACATACAAGAACTTGTGGAAAACAGGGTTTTAAATTGATAATGTCGTGCTTATAAGTATGTTTCTTTAGTAATACAACTTAATCTATGCTTTCACACATGTCTGTGCATCAGTTTCTTCTGACGTGGGAGGTAATTTTGTGTTGTTTATAATGAGTTGCATGTTGACAGGTGCCCGTGCCTTTGTTTCTAATTCTACCAGTACCAGGAATCGTTATTTATTTGGTATGATCTAATTATACGGTTTTATAGCGACTCTTGCAATTGATTTATGTCTCATTATGGGGAGGAGGTGTGTATTCGTGCCCGATTAGCTCAGTTAAAAAAAATTAGTACTATGGTACGATAAACCAGAGGTCTTAGGTTCGAGGCGCGGGTCAGCTATGCATTTTTCATACCGTGACATACTTCACTGCCAAATCGTCTCTGAATTCCATATTTTTGTTACATTTTGTGCAGTATTTGTCGCTGTCCCTCGGTGTTGTGCCTAGAGCGCGTCATTGCAGGAATCCCACGATTTTATCTGCGATGTCCTTTTAAAATTCGTAGAGCGCGCCATGTCGGGCGCGCTAAAGAAAAGTGCTGTGATATTCCCTCATTGCCTTCAATATTTATCACAGTTTGTGTCCATTGCGGTTAATTAAAATAAATTAACTGGTCGGGTTGCGGTCTATAATTTTTACCGACACAGTATCGATAAATATAAATAGCTTATAAATATGTAAACCAGTCACTTTTCAAGATGGCGAAACGTCGGCTACGGATGACCGATTTTATTACCAAGAAAACATCGGCTGCTAATGAATTGGGAGAGATTGGTGGCGCTGACCCACCTGAAAATATCCCCCAACCAGAGCCCGAGCCCATCGAAAAGCCCCCTAGCCCCAAGTCTCAAAAGATCGGCCTCAAACCAAAATTTGATAGAAAAGTCCAGAAAGAATGGTTTGTCAAGTTCCCGTGGTTACTTTTTGACACTGATGTTCAGTCCAGTGAGAGCAAAATTAGAATGAAATGTACAACGTGTATTGACTCGAAAATTAAGTTGTCGCGCCACGAGCCGGCGAGAAAAGTGCACCGGCCCAGGGTTCAAACCCGGGACCTTTGGTTTCCGTTCCATCACTCTAACCGATTGAGCTAGCCGGGCACGAATACACACCTTCTTCCCATAGTGATTTACGTGATAGTAACTTTACAAACAAGCATCAGAGCTCTTAAACAAATGTTCTCGTTTGCAGAGATGTAATGTAGGACCAGAGCTCCAGATAAGATGAGTATTTCACTATTTGCTTAAATACCCAATTGAAATCAGAAGTAGCGAGTATCAAAAAGCAATACAAATTTTATGGTACCCTTATCATGCTGCAGAAAACAATAAACAGACCATATATATAGCATATTTTCTTAGAAAACATCTTGGTATTTCATTAGAATTGTCCTCCAGGAGACAATTCTAATGAATTTCCAAGACTTGTTTTCATTTGGAAGCAAACTATTCAATATTTGTTCAATATTTTGAAATACCCAATTGCTGAAGAACTGATGGAGTGACAATACTCAATTACATGTAATAATTCCTTATCTGAAGCACTGTAGGACGATCATAATTTGTGGGAGGAATACCGAGTGTCCGGTGGAACCCAGTTCTCCGAACTGTCACCATACCTTCTTGCGGTAATGGTGTCACTACTGGAACCTACCCGTAGGTACTTCACGCAGCGACAGAATCAACCGACCAGATTGGCTGATTCTGTTAATCAACGACTAACGAGGACCACACTTTTTGTTTGACCCCCCCCCCCCCCCCCACTCCAACCCACAGAATTTAATTATGTCACATCCCCACAACCAACAGCACTGATATTTAGCTGTTCCCCACTACCAACAGAACTGAATTTATGTAAAAACCCCCTACCACCAGTATTGAATTATTTACCATGTTATGCGCCGGCGCATCCAGAAATGCACGGTTTACAGACAACACGATCATTATTTAAGGGTGGGAATTGGCTCAGAGGCGTTCCATACCCGGGAAATTATAAGTTGATACAATAGTATAGGCTTTTTCCTCAATTGCCAAGTTTACGTTTCCAAAATTTTGAGTATGTGCATTTGCAGGCTCCAAAGTGTGCACTCTAGATAATGGGGTACTCGTACTAGGTGTGGGACCCATAATTTATGAGATCCCATTGCGCGATGTTGTTTTTCGTACTTAAATAATCAGTTTTATTGAGCTTTCAAATGGTCATCTTTCAGTTACCTGGTTTAGAAATGCATGCAAATAATATGGGTTTCGGTAGCGCACTCATTGTCGGTGTACATACGGTAGTAATAGCAACACATGAAATCTTGTACTTTGATATCGCACCTGGAAGTTATTAGCAACGCCCCAAATGTCATCCCTCATACTGTGCGACAAAACCACACGACCCCAACTACCGTAATAACCCTATGAATTCGGCGGGGTAAAAATATATATTTTTTTTGGCTGGCCGAAATTTTAGGTCAGAATTTTTTTTTTATTAATTTGCTGTCCGAATATTTAGGGGCACCCATCGGGACGGCAGTGACTTTTATTATTTTGTGAACAGAGCAATTAATCTGACATCGCAAACAACATGTAACAATGAGGTTGTTACCGTTTGTGCAATGATCACAAACCAATTAGCGGTCCATTTTCTCAGCTGGTGCCCATTTAAACTTCATTGATATACGCGTAATGGATGTGTATGATAATCCTTTAATTGGCAGAGTCCTGGGCGTGACAGCAGGTCACGTACACCACCTGTTGATTCGCTCTAACCTCGTTTTACACAGCATTTTGCAGAGCTCCAGTTAAGGTGCGTAATTTGGGGGAAAATGGCAAGCTCTAGAATGGCAGAGCTGCCAACTGTTCCGATTTTTCCGTATTTGTTCCGGAATTTACGTTAGAAATACAGAAGTACGGACAACAATTAAAAAGTACGATTTTTAAAAAAAATCAGCGTGGGAATATCGGGAAATAATAATTTCATTTCCAAATTCTTCAAATAATATCTATTTTTGTCGCGCCCGCTTGCGGAAAGCGCGATATAGTCGGCACTTTGGCGTACGCACGTACGTGTGTCCGGTTAAAGTTTTTGGTTAAGTTTTTTGGTTAAAGTTTTTTGTTGAGTTCTTTGGTTAACTTTTTTGGTTAAAGTTTTTCGTTATACTATATATCTGCAACTGCTTTGCCCATTACCTTGAAACTTCACATGGGTGTTTATCATCATCTGTATTTTCATTCTACCCCACTCCCGTGCGGCCCCTGTGCCCAATGTCAAGGTCAAATTACTTTTAAGTTTTTTGGTTAAGTTTTTTGGTTAAGTTTTTCGTTATACTATATCTTTTTTTTTAGTGTCCATGCCTCGCCACAAGGCGCGACATGCAGGCCGCGGCCATCTAGTTTTTATTTACCCTTAATCATACTCGTCTAGGTGCTTACCATTTTGTTTCTTGTTGTGTAGGAATAGTAGTTTCAAGCGCTCAGTGATATTGATTTCTTCATTTGGTAAATTCTTAAAATGTCTGCTCCAAAGCGCGCAGGCGATGAATCTGGGTCTTTTTTATCGAAAGAAGTTAGGAGAACACGGACGTTCATCACTGATTTCAGCGAGACATGGCCCCATTTGGTCCTGTCGAAGCGCGGTGATGAATTTGCATCTTGCAAGCAGTGTAATTGTGATTGTTTCGGTTGGTCATGTGGCCGAGGCTCTAAAAAATTACTTTAAGATAGAAATGAGTACTGATTTGTGTTCCTGAAAATAGCCCCTTTTTCATTCCATGTTCCTCATGTGACCGACATGGTGTTGGCAGCTCTGGAATAGTTTCAATGAGACGATTCTAAAGAACTCCCAACTTGCCCTCCTTGGTGAAGAAACAACAAACCTTTACCCAAATTTTATAAAATTATGCAGATTAGCGGGAGTTCTGACTTTTGCTGTATGACAAATTCCTAAACCAAGATGGATGCAGGCAAACTTAATGACCGGTTGTGTAGTATGAAAGATGCCAATTCCTTAACATTAAAGAGCTGGTACCGATATAGTTATACTGAAAACAAAAAACATGTTTTGGCTACACATGAGAATTGTCTCCATGTGCAGCATTTCTGGTTCCCGCTCTGTAAGGGTTAAATAGTTAATATTAGTGTTATTAATATTACACATAGGTATTAGGTACATGTGATGCTGCCGTGTTCTGCCGAAGACGCGTCCTTGCGTATGTAACAATGTGTCAAAAAAAATCGTGAACGACGCATGAAAATGCGGGCGCGCCGAAAGTGTTTGTCTTATTCGTCGGTGGCGAAATGGAAGTGAATGAACAACGCTTGGTACGAATTGCAGCTTCCGGACGTAATTATCTATCGGCAGTTTTCCCTGGACGCTACTTTGGAAATGTCATTTTGTTGGCCAATCGACATAAGCGTTTTACAATGCATGATGCATTGTGAATAACACGAAATAGAAGCTATGAGGCCGCGAAAATCTAATTTTCTAATCGACGCGAACACCCACAGCATTTAATTAATTATATGAGTGCACCCCCCACCAACATAATCAAATAAATTGAATACCCCCCTACCAACAAGAACAATATAGCTTCTGACCCCACAACCAACCGGAATTAATTTTGTCGGACACCCCAGACCCACAGGTCCGACTCCCCCCAGAGAATTTTTTTCTGGAATAGCTCTTAGGCGCATGTGGGCTGTAGCTCTGTGTAGGCACTAGGAATAATGGGATTTTATGAGAAATAGAAAATATATTACTTCTTAAAACTGGTGACGGTGGAATTGAGGCACACCAAGTTCAAGGCCTTGATTATATGTTATACATGTACTTTCACTGTAGACTGACTGCATTTTATTTTCTTCTACATGTCTGAAAAAGTATAATACATGTACAGGGCTCCAGATAAGCTGCGTATTTGCGTAAATACCCAATTAAAATTGCCAAAAACCCAATCGAAATCAGAAGTAGCGAGTATCAAAAAGCAATAACAAATTTGTGGTACCTTTATCATGCTACAGAAAACAATAAACAGACCACAAATATAGCATATTTTTCTTATTTTCCATGAAAACACATCTTGGTATTTCATTAGAGTTGTCTCCAAGGAGACAATTCTAATGAAATGCCAAGACATGTTTTCGTTTCGAAGCAAACTATTCAATAATTGCCGTCTGTTGATGTGTAAACAGTAGTGTGATTTTATTTTTTTTACCCATTTAAAATTTGAAATACCCAATTGCTTCAGAAATGAAGGAGTGACAATACTCAATTACTAATTCCTTATCTGGAGCTCTGTATGTCATTCAATTAACAAGCCAGGCAAACTGTTACCGTTGCCATATTTAACCATGTCACTAACATTTCTTGATAAATCAGCTGTGCTGTTAGAGAGAGGGGAAAACTGTACTTGCGACCAGTGTAGGGGATGGGTTTTGGCCTAGGGGTTAGAACACCCGACTTCTAACCTCGCATAGGGCATCAAAAAATACTTCATAGTGTTTCCATTCCACTGGTCTGTCGGATGGGACTTTAAACTGTGGTCCCATCTCTAGATGACCTTTGTTGTTGCTGGGACGTTAAACCCTTACAATTTTCGCGATCAGTGTAGCCCCAGATCAGATCATGCATCAGCTCTGGGACTACATCGTTCACAATTCAATAGAATCATTCCTGTAGCCCATTTCACCAACATTGCAAAGTATACTTTTCTAGCAAAGTATACTTTGAGGGAGTAATCCTTTATTTTTCCCGAAATGCATTTAATACGTCATATAGAACTAACTACCTCATATATTTGATGATTAAAAGTATGCAGAATTATTATACTGATTTTTTTACATTATCACAGCCATTTTGGCTGTGATAATGTAAAAAAATTCAGTATAATAAAAATTAATAAATTTATCCTAAAATTGAAAATTTCTCCCTCAAAGTATACTTTGCTAGATAAGTATACTTTGCAATGTTGATGAAATCGGCTACTGATGTTTGAACATGATATCCCTGTCACAGTATGGAGTATGCTAGTTGATCTTGAGCTACACTGGAATGAAAATGCAAGATACTGATTACCATGTTGTCATGACGCGTTACATCTATCTGAGGGTCTGTAGTTGATGAGTGACTTGACCCATTGTGTGTACGTGTCGATATAATTGATCGATCGGTGCACGTGTTGCCTGTCGCCGCAAAATGGGGCTTATTGACGTTTTCACCAGTGTAGCTCCTGATATTCTGTAACACTCTGACAGGGATTCCGCTGGCGATTGCCACTTTCGCAATTGGCGATAAAAATAAACAATTGGCGATAAAAAATTATTTTTTTTTTTTTTTTTGAAGTGGCAATTTTTTTTTTTTCCCAGCGGAATCCCTGACTCCAGCATTCTTATATAGGTGTAAATGCTTAGCCCCTTTCATACTGCAGCTATGCCATTCTGATTGGGGAAAATCATAAATATTTTCTTTAATGTGCTTAGATGTACAGTGGAACCTCTCTAAAACCCAATTAAAATATTGAAATACCCAATTGCTTCAGATATGATGGAGTGAAAATACTCAATTACTAATTCCTTATCTGGAGCCCTGTATTGTGTTAATTGTTTATCAATCTATCTTGCAGGTTCTATGGAGGTGGTCTACTCTGGACATAGCAGAAGCTTTTGTTTGTCAGCCATCTAGATCACTTTGACGACTGCAGCTTCAGCAATAACCAAACTGTGGTTTGTGTTCAACAACAAAGTGTTAATGAGCATGGTCACGAATATTGCTTATCTATCACTTTCGCAACTTGTACACCAGAATTTTGCTATTATTAATGCTCTGTGAAAAACATTGTTGAGCGGTTTATGGCTTAGTTCTTAGTGGTAGTACTGATGAACAACAACTTCATGCATATTACTAAGATGATTACTGGTTGTATCCGTGTGCTGTTGCCGGACATTGAAAACACGTGGATATGCACGCATACATTACCGTAATTACTCATTTCATTGGATATTGAAAATGGATTAATACATCAGTAATTTCGCTTGTCGGATGTTTTAATTGTACATTCAAACCTAATGAATAAATCAGATTCGTGGACAGGATGTTGATAATTATGTGCCAGAGCTCCAGTTAAGGTGCGTAATTTGGAGGTAAATTTCTTATTTCTCCATCAAAAATGGCAAATTGGGAGTGCTTTAGAATCGTCTCATTGAGACGATTCTAAAGCACTCCCAATTTGCCATTTTTGATGGAGAAATAACAAAATTTCACCCCAAGTTGGTCAAACTACGCACCTTAACTGGAGCTCTGTGTTTAATTAGAATTTAAAGAATATTCACTGGCTGTTTACTGGATTTGAAACTAGTTTGTTGGTGAAGTGATAATTATGTTAATTATAAACTAATGAATATACACTGGCAGTTTACTGGAATTATTTTGTTGGTGAAGTGACATTTTAGTTAGAAACTAATGAATATTCACTGGCTGTTTACTGGAATTGGAACTAGATTTTTGGTGGAGTGATATTCCACTGTGTAGTAATGGGGAACAGCTTGAAGTGTTGTGTCTATAAGACATCGAAGAGCAAGAGTAAGGAGGAGATCTATCAGCCTCAGATTGCGGGTGTGAGACAAGACGACGGACATTCGACCGCACAGCAGAGCTACACGTCGTTGCCGGGCGTGCCACACATCAGTGACCGCGAGAATCTGCCCAATGGTGCGTACACAACATCCACGTCGTGTCATACACCCCCCCCCCCCCCACCCCGGCATACAATGTCAGGGATTCCGCTGGGGAAAACAAAAAAAACGCCACTTCAAAAAAAAAAGTAAAAAAAAAGGAATAACCAATAGGATAAAAATAAACAATTGACAATAAAAAATTACATTTTTTTTTTGAAATTGTTTATTTTTATCGCCAATTGCGAAAGTGGCGATCGCCAGCGGAATCCCTGAATGTATGTCGAGGGTGTATTGTTTTCATATTTGTGACAGAAATGGGCTTATGGGATTTATGATCAGTGTATAGCACCTGATAACCATCTACATTGCTTGTTACAAGCATGTCTGGTGTTTCAGTGGTGGAACTGCGAACAGTACACATCCTGATCAGACTGTTTGGATGCACAGGCTGATCCGGATCTACACTTGTCGCAAAACCCATAATCCCCAATTCTCCAGTCAGACTCGACCACATTTCCATCCATGCAGTGTGTCCATGTTCCGTAATTTTTTAATCGCGAGTCTTTTGTTCAAATTCAAAATTGTTCTCGTGATCAGACTCCACAAAGCAATTGAAAAATGTTACATTTAAATCAGATGAAGTTGAGAATGGCAATAAAGTGTAAGAAGCTGTTTAATAATTTTCAGATAATAAATAAATAAGATAATAGTCGCTTTGTCCAGCTGGTCATTTAACTTGTCCCGGGCAGCCGGATTTGCTCATATATGCAGCCACTTTGAGATCATGCTGCTTCACATATTCATCAGGCTCATTCTTGAAATGGTAGGAATTCCTCGGTAAGCCTTAGAATTCCTACGCGTTTCCTAGCCTTGCCTTTACAAGGTACATGATCAGGCCATCCATAATTATATCTCCATTTCCTGTAACCCGACTGACCCGCTAAAAACGGTGCGACCCAATTTTTTTTATTGCAATTTCGTTTACAATTTTTTTTATTTTTTTTTTTACAATTTCTTTTTACAATTTTTTTTTTTTCAATTTACTGCTACAGTGGGTTAAAAGGGTTAATATAATCTCTGGCCCTAAATGGCATACATGTTCAAACAACAACACATACAGCAATTGACATACTTTTATTGCAAGACTTGCAATATTGAATTTAAAAATTATTAATATTAAAAAGGTACAATATTTTAACACTTGCAATGCAAGTGTTAAAATATTGTACCTTTTTAATATTAATAATTTTTAGATTCAATACGTCATGTGACAGGAAAAAAAAATTGCCTACCGACCCACTTCTAAAATTCTGGGTCGGGTTACAGGAAACAAACACTTTTTTAAGGACGGCCTCACATGGTTACGACAACACTGTCGCCCACTCCAAAGTAAGTATTATTTGATATTTTTCTTGATATGCAACGGATTTTGATGAAATATGGTGCAGCAAACACGTCTTCATGAGCTGCATTTGGTGGTCTAGGGAGTTTGGCACAGACGTATGTCGTTTTTACGAAGAATCGATTTCCGTGTGGGAGACACGGAAATCGATTCTTCGCAAAAAGGACAGAAGTTTGGGTGAAAATACATACAGAGACCACCAAATGCAGCTTAACAAGACGCGTTTGATGCACCATATTTCATCAAAATCCGTTACGTAATAAGGACACTATAACTTTGAATCGGTACTTGTTGTCATTAGTACCACGCAGGGTTGCCAATTTCCCGGGAAATAAGAGTATTTCCCAGGACGGCGGGAAATACCGGGAAATACTGGGTAATACTTAGAGGTGCAACGATACGGTCAAACCCGTATTGCGATATATTGCGATACAACAAACCCATATTGCAATACGTATTGCGATATTATACCATGTATGAACAAATAATAATAAAAACAAACAGGAGATAAAGAACAATCTTTATTGTTTATTATTGTCATTAGAACACATCAAAACACTGTGTGGGTCAGGACTTTGCCCAGAAACGGTTGACATTAATGATTATTTCTGGACGAGAGGAAATTGGGGAGAAGTGATCAAAATCATATTTTCCCTGATTTTTTCTCTTACTTATAGTTATCGCGTAACTGTATACAGTAACTCTACATTTTCAAAATCATGCATATCTATTAGAGGGGTAGAGGCATCAACATGCTGGTCCAATTCTAGTAGATTGTAGAATTTGAAATAGATTGTAGAATTTGAAGAAGAAAAAATCTTTATTTCATCTCAAAAGTATATGTTGTTACCACCGATTTGAACCTCTTTAACTGTGTACATAAATATCGTTTATGAACTTGGATGTGCATAAATTCTGTATATTTACTTAATACCAAACTAAATTATCATAAAAATCGGGTTACGTTAACATCAATTGGAATAAGTTGCAAAAGGACGAAACTACGTAGGTACGAAATCGCCCAAATTGTCCGTGATATTTACAGACTTTTTCATGTTTTCTGACAATAGAGTTAGTCATATTTGGTTGAAATAAACAGTTAGTAATGTAATAAACAATACTTGTTTTCGGCATAAAAGGATTGCATTAGAATATATCGATTTTGTATTTAAATCTTTCACACTTTTCGGCGAAAAAGAAAGTTGCAATCATGGGCGGAAGCATCCGCTGTGTAGGCCACGACTCGGTTCGTCAGGTGGCGCTTTCAGTGGGCATACCCACAATCATAGCTAACGATTGGATGCTATTTTGATTTCGGAAATGGTATCCCACAAAACGTCATAAGCTGACACAAATGTGTGTAGACAACTACAAAATTTGTTTGCCACCGGGCGACCCAGCTTAACATTTTTACTAGCCCGACCCAGAAACGACTCGCATCCGGTGCCCGTTAAAACACGTGTTTGCATGTGTTTGTTTGTCTGATTGAGAGTATTCGGAGGGAGTTAACTCTACTTCATTCATGATCAATCGCTGATAGATCTATTGCCGACGTATTTCGCAACAGTAACGACAGGTAATGCCACTAAGGCCTGCCTTTACTTACCAGCGATTGGCTGTACTGTATAAATAACTTCGCCACGAGAATAACACGTGTTTTGAACTGACAATTATAGTAGCCAGAAGCAATGTTTGGCTAGGGGATTATTGAAACTATCGACCCATGACTTATTGTCACAGCGGGTAGGCATGATTTTAGTGATTCGCATAATGATGTGATGAAAATTTGGTCAAACAATCGGGTGTCGTAAAACAAATGGTATTGTAAACAGTTCGACAGACCTGCAATTAGCGAGATTTATTTAGGTCACTGGGTGGGAAATGAACCCAGGTAACAGTACGGTTTACAAACTTTACACACGGAATTTGCTGTAAAACTTCCAGATGTGTTGGACGTCCGAGATTACTCACTACATGTATTAGTCATCTAATTGTGGCGTGTTTATTACAAATATTGACTTCTGTCATATTAAAAATTATCTTTTGAATAATTTTACACAATTATTTTAACACAAGATGGCGACCGAGAATATGGTGTAAATATTGCGATACACGAAAACCATACCGCGATACGTATCGTCAGGATGACATATCGCAATATACCGGTATACCGGTATATCGTTGCACCATTAGTAATACTGGGAAATACCGGGAAATGTGAATCTTCGTGGTCCTTTTCATTCCAAAATGTCTCTATATTCCCCTAGATCTACTATGCTTTATATCTGTGTAGACTGATAAGCCTATAGGTGAAACATTCTGCAATAAAAAAAGAAATAATAAGTTTATTTAGAGAAAAAAAACGTCATTATTTTCTAGACAATTTTCTTCCCTATATACAAGTCTATGTAGTATTTGCCAACTGTCTATTTTATTGTATATGAGAACACCCCTCATTACTATAGTAACCTGCCACTAATAAAAGCTGTTTTTGGAATTTTGATAAAATCCCTGTTGATAACAGGGATAATCCATGTACAGTGTAAGTGTAATTGTTTTACAACTTGACATGACCATATACAGACCACCTGGGTTCTTATTATACAGTATGACACAGAAGGTGTGAAAGAAGGCTGACAATAAACAGCCTGTTGTCATAGTCTGATATGGTTTATTAAAGTATATTAAAGTCTCATCAATGTACATGCAAATAAGTAGACATTAGTAGGCTTTTGGCCAATTGTAACGATAGTCTTCACGTTAAATAAATGTCATAATAATAATGCAAATAAGTAATACAAATGCAAAGCATAAAACAACAGTACATTGTCAGTCATATAAGACTTGTAAGAGACTATGTGTATGCACATCATGCATGCTAAGATTATTTATTCTCATTTCTTGATAGCCCCGTACAGGCACCGGGGCGGGATCAACTGATCCTGAGAATAGTGCTGCAGTAGCCATTGCTTGTCGTAAAAGGCGACTAAACTGGCTTAACGACTGGGTTCATACTTTCCGGAACCCACTATACCGGATTTGGCCCTCATGTACATTTTTGGCTTTCTTGTATGTGAGAGTTGAGTCGGGCTATGCCCCATATATAAAAGTAAGATTAGCGCTAATCCTATTACTTTTAGGGGATGGGATAAATGATGCTGGTGTGGCGAGGGCCTGGCACCAGATCAGGTTGTTCTAATTTCAGGACTGAATATATATTTTGATTGTAAATATTGAGTTCTGAAGTTGGGATTTACCCCCCTCGGACAGGTGGATACGGGACTCGACCCCGTTGACCCGTCTGCGTGTAGACTCCCTGAGGCTTGTACCTCTATGTCAGGAAAGCGGACGTTAAACCCTATTCACTCACTCACTCACTCACTCATTTCTTGATACTGAATATTAATGTGGGAGAAGGTTGACAATTAACAGCCTGTTGTCTAAACATAGTCTGATCATGATGACGTTATCCTTGTGAATTGTATCTAGCAGACACTCTGATGCTTCCTAAAAAATGAAGAAGTAATTTACAAAAAAATAATACAACCAAAATATAAATGTCATGGTTGCCAAATATTCCACCTGATGAGTACCAGATCTATAATTTGTAATTAAGCCCTATATCTAATTATTAAGTTGTTGATTGTTTAATTAACTATTACTGAGCTTAAAACTTAATTTAAATAACTTTAATTATCAAATAATAACATCAAAATTCATATTTCCCGGTATTTCCCACTTTGGGGAGTATTTCCCGGGACGGGAAATACCGGTATTTCCCCCCGGGAATTCCTGCCCCCGGTATTTCCCGGCCAACCCTGGTACCACGTGATCATACACCTTGCCTTTACACGCATGTTGTATTTGTAGACAACGTCGGGGATCCGTCCAACAATCCCCTTGAGAAGACGATGTTCTACAAACGCTCACAGAGTGAAATACACAAAAGTGAGTATTTGGGACCCGTTTTTACTAAACTTTGCAGAGCTCCAGATAAGCTGCGTATTTGCTTAAATACCCAATTAAAATTGCCAAAAACCCAATTGAAATCGGAAGTAGCGAGTATCAAAATGCAATAACAATTTTGTGGTACCTTTATCATGCTCATGATGCTGCAGGAAAAATAAACGGACCTCGGATATACATGCAGCATATTTTTCTTATTTTCGATGAAAATACATCTTTGTATTTCATTACACTTGTCTTCAACAATTCTAATGAAATACCAAGACATGTTTTTATTTCGAAGCAAACTATTCAATAATTGCTGTCTGATGATGTGTAAACACTTACTAAACAGTTGTGTGATTTTATTTTACGCAATTAAAATTTTGAAATACCCAATTGCTTCAGAAATGATGGAGTAACAATACTCAATTACTAATTCCTTATTTGGAGTGCTGACTTTGTACAGTGGAACCTCTCTAAACCGGACACCAAGAAAACACCTGTGATCTTATTTTCGATGAGTTTCTTGGTCATTTATCTCGGGTGATAATGACTATGACTCGGATCATATGTCTGATTTACAGTGAAACCTCTGAAGCTGGACACCCTGTGGACCTCCCAGGGTGTCCGGTTTAAAGAGGTTCCACTGTACAATGAAAATGTTTGTACGAAGATGTGTGATATCTAATGAAAAATATTTACCATATTTTCTGTAAATGATGTAGAAAGTTGACGAAAATTTAAAAGAGCAAATGCAGGAATGAATTTTGTCAACATTCAATGTCATTTATGGAAAATATCAGTTTTCGTAAACGTGAAAAATGCAGTTGCCGTGATTCCCTTGAAGGTCTAACGGAACGGTACTAGCTCCAGATAAGGTGCGTATTTGCTTAAATACCCAATTAAAATTGCCAACAACCCAATTGAAATCAGAAGTAGCGAGTATCAAAAAGCAATAAAAAAATTGTGGTACCTTTACAATACTGCAGAAGACAGTAAATAACAGACAACAAATATAGCATATTTTCTTGTTTTCCATGAAATCACGTCTTGGTGAAATATTTCTTTAGAATTGTCTCCAAGGAGACAATTCTAATGAAATGCCAAGGCGTGTTTTCATTTGGAAGCAAACTATTCAATAATTGCTGTCTGTTGATGTGTAAACAGTAGTGTGATTTTATTTTATTTTACCCAATTAAAATTTTGAAATACCCAATTGCTTCAGAAATGAAGGAGTGACAATACTCAATTACTAATTCCTTATCTGGAGCTCTGTATGTCATTCAATTAACAAGCCAGGCAAACTGTTACCGTTGCCATATTTAACCATGTCACTAACATTTCTTGATAAATCAGCTGTGCTGTTGGAGAGAGGGGAAAACTGTACTTGCGACCAGTGTAGGGGATGGGTTTTGGCCTAGGGGTTAGAACACCCGACTTCTAACCTCGCATAGGGCATCAAAAAATACTTCATAGTGTTTCCATTCCACTGGTCGTGTCGGATGGGACTTTAAACTGTGGTCCCGTCTCTAGATGACCTTTGTTGTTGCTGGGACGTTAAACCCTTACAATTTTCGCGATCAGTGTAGCCCCAGATCAGATCATGCATCAGCTCTGGGACAACATCGTTCACAATTCAATAGAAGCATTCCTGTAGCCTATTTCACCAACATTGCAAAGTATACTTTGAGGGAGTAATCCTTTATTTTTCCCGAAATGCATTTAATACGTCATATAGAACTAACTACTGCATATATTTGATGATTAAAAGTATGCAAAATTATTATACTGATTTTTTTACATTATCACAGCCATTTTGGCTGTGATAATGTAAAAAAATTCAGTAAAATAAAAATTTATAAATTTATCCTAAAATTGAAAATTTCTCCCTCAAAGTATACTTTGCTAGATAAGTATACTTTGCAATGTTGATGAAATCGGCTACTGATGTTTGAACATGATATCCCTGTCACAGTATGGAGTATGCTAGTTGATCTTGAGCTACACTGGAATGAAAATGCAAGATACTGATTACCATGTTGTCATGACGCGTTACATCTATCCGAGGGTCTGTAGTTGACGAGTGACTTGACCCATTGTGTGTACGTGTCGATATAATTGATCGATCGGTGCACGTGTTACCTGTCGCCGCAAAATGGGGCTTATTGACGTTTTCACCAGTGTAGCTCCTGATATTCTGTAACACTCAGGGATTCCGCTGGCGATTGCCACTTTCGCAATTGGCGATAAAAATAAACAATTGGCGATAAAAAATTACTTTTTTTTTTTTTTTTTTGAAGTGGCAATCTCCAGCATTCTTATATAGGTGTAAATGCTTAACCCCTTTCATGCTGCAGCTATGTCATTCTGATTGGGGAAAATCATAAATATTTTCTTTAATGTACTTAGATGTACAGTGGAACCTCTCTAAACCGGACACCCTGGGAGGTCCCTAGGGTGTCCGGCTTAGAGAGGTTTCACAGTAAATTGGGCTTTTGATCATTTTGAGCCATAGTTGTGTGCTGTGCGATCACGAACATACATTATCACCTGAGATAAATGACCAAGAAACTTGTCAAAAATAAGATCACATGTGAATCTTGGTGTCCGGTTTAGTGGGGTTGCACTGTATATGTCGCGACCACCATTTGAACCGTCTCGTCGAGACGGTTCTAATGAGTGGTCACAACATATACTTTCATTGAGAAATGACAAAAATAAAATATTAAATTAAATGTATATTCCGCATGTAGTGCGTTAATGAGATGTACATGGGCTTTCACACAGGTGTAAGGACGCAGTGTAATGTACTCATTAGCTACAATAATTCGACCCCGATATGTTTTGACCCATTCAAAAAATGTGAGCAACTCGAGTGCATGCCAGTACCCAAACCTGTTGCATGTAGGTAAATTTTTTGTAAACTATACATTTTATACCTTTAAACAAATAATCTTTGATGTAGCACTAGTAAATTGCCAAAAAATAGTGGAACCGGGAAATACTTTTCCAATGAAAGCCATCTTTTTTCTAGTTGTTGTTTCAACATAAAACATTCAACATAAAGAAATGAAGCTTTCAAATTTACAAGATATACATGTAAGTGTCGGATAAACATCTTGACACGGTCAAACAACCAATTTGTACATGTGTATGTTCTTTATTAATAATTTATTGATACAGCTTTGACAGTTTTATGTCGCTAACATATCAAATACGCCGGATAACCGATGGCAAAAATCACTCTTCCATTCGTTACATTAAAGAGATTCAGCAATACCCTCACGAGAGGTATGGAGCAATTTTGTTTCTCTGTAATCATACAATAATACACCAGTATTTATAATATAGGAATGAATGGCTTTTTTGTGGAATTTATCGAGGTATAAACTTTGAAAAGTCGCAGGAATACTGGACGAAGGCCGGAAGGCCTCGTCCAGTATTCCCCCGACTTTTCCAAGTTTATATCCCCGATAAATTCCACAAAAAGGCCATTCATTCCTTATAATTCCAGCATTTGAAATAAATTCATCAAGAAAATGTGTTTATTTTCCGTTTTCTTAAGAATTATTTTAACTGCGCCTCACGGTTATGGAAAGTAGTTCGGCGTGGGAGTTTACTGGGATATAAATTTTGGACAGAGACTTGCTACGAACCAATCAAATGTGAGGGAATTGTGTAAATATTTTTGTGCTGGAATTAATTTGTAAATGAGACACACTGGTCTGTCGGACGAGTCTTTAAACTGTGTTCCCGTCTCTATGTGACCGTAGCTGTTGCTGGGACATTAAACCCTTTCACTTATTTCTTTGACCTTAGCTGTTCCTGGGACTTCACATTTTCCTTTGTTGCAGGCACCAAGAACCGGAGAAAGAGTCAGTATGACCACCTAAACAACGTAAGTCACCCGACACTGGGGCCAGAGCTCCAGATAAGCTTTGTGTCTAAAGCGTACTATACCCCCTGATTTCAAAATCATTGCGTATTTCACTTTTACAAATGGGTTATTGATTTTCTTCATTACTAAATAGGGAACAAATGATAAAAATATAACAAATTTTAAACATTCACTTATTTGAGTGTTTGCTTTTTGCAGCTGAACTAAGTGAATTTTAAACTTTATAACAGTACATAAATAGAGAATAGTAGGTTAGTGCCGTGACTGGGAAAACATATCTGGCAAGGCTCAGGAAACGGGATGGGCGAGGCTCTGCCGAGCACATCCCGTTTCCGTGCCGCGCCAGATATTTTTCCCATTCACGGCACTAACCTACTATTCTATTTATCCCGTCAACACCTACAAATGGCTTTAAAAAATGCAAAAAAATAACCCCAACCACCACACATATTCATACGCAGTGATTAGGTCGTATTGATAGGATATCAAAAATGTTTCACGGCACCATGTTTCACGGCACATACGCACTGTGTTGCCGGGATAAAGCCTGGTATTCTGTACATGACAATGTAAGAAGTTCATCTGTCTCGTCTCGGAAACAGTAGGAATTCCTCGGCAAGACTTGTAATTCTTACTTGTTTCCGAGCCTTGTCTGATAAACTTGATATCAAAAGACGCTATTCTGGTATTCTCTATATCAAGGTCACCAATAGCCTATTTCACCAACATTGCAAAGTATACTTATCTAGCAAAGTATACTTTGAGGGAGTAATCATTGATTTTTCCGAAATGTATTATTACATACAGAACTAATGATTGCATATATTTGATGATTAAAAGTATGCAGAATTATTATACTGAATTATTATGCAGGATTATTATACTGAATGTATTACATTATCACAGCCAAAATGGCTGTGATAATGTAAATTCAGTATAATAAAAATTTATAAATTTATCCTAAAATGGAAAATTTCTCTCAGCATGCTTTCCTAGAAAAGTATACTTTGCAATGTTGGTGAAATCGGCTATTGGTATTCTCTATATCAAGGTCACCAGACTGTTTGGAAATGGTAGGAATTTCTCAGCAAGACTTGAAATTCTTACTTGTTTCCTGGCCTTATCTGGTAAACTTGATATCAAAGACACATGCCTGATATTCTCGATGTAAAAAGTCCCAAGTTCATCAGTCTCGTCTCGACCAGCCTCTAAATTCCTGAGGGATGTGTTGCGGCCTAGAGGTAACACAGGTTAGAAGACCCGACTTCCAATCCGGTGGTTGTGGGTTAAAACCTCGCCTTGGGCGTCAAAGATACTTTCATAGTATTTCTATCCCACTGGTCAGTCGGATGAGACTTTAAACTGTGATCCCGTCTCTATATGACCTTAGCTGTTGCTGGGACGTTAAACCCATTCACTTTCACTTTTCTGAATTCCTGTATATGCGTTTCCTAGCCTTGCCTGATAAACTTGATATCAAAAGACACACGCCTGGTATTCCCACTGTGTTTTGCAGATCCACATACACTTGAACGGGGGTGACTACGGGAAACTGAAGAAATTTAGCTCTTGCTCGACAATCTACATCGATGACTCGACCGTCAGTCAGCCGAACCTGAAGAACACCATAAAGGCCGTCACACTAGCCGTCTACTTTCATATAAAGAACCGCGACCATAAGTCACATCATACAATGCGAAGTCTGGAAATCTTAGATGAACGTCTTCATCCATTGTCTGTAAGTTGTTGTATGTGGTTGTGAACGGAGAAATGGTTCTTATGGGTTCTGCGACCAGTGTAGATCCAGATCAGACTGTGCATCTCATCTGGATCTGCACTGTTCGCCATTTCATCAATGAAACGCTCATTGTAATATAGATAATTCAGAGCTCCAGTTAAGGTGCGTAATTTGACCAACTTGGGGTGAAATTTTGTGATTTCTTCATCAAAAATGGCAAGTTGGGAGTTCTTTGGAATCGTCTCATTGAGACGATTCTAAAGCACTCCCAACTTATCATTTTTGATGGAGAAATAAGAAATTTACCTTCAAATTACGCACCTTTACTGGAGCTAACGAGCCGTCTTTACATGTGGCCATGATTGGAGAAATGAGGCTTATGGATTCTGCGACCAGTAGATCCAGATCAGACTGATCAGAATCTGCACTGTTTGTCATTCCATCAATGAAACGCTTGTTATGCCACCGGGTTTCGAAGAAACGGGTGGCATAAGTTTTTGGACCATCCGTCCGTCTGTCTGTCAGTCCGTCCATCACACTTTTCAGTTAACCACTTTGTCACAGTTTCTCAAATATGCTGCAGGTGGCATCCGCGTTTGACAGACACATTTCTTGTTGTAATATACATCAATATCATAACGAGCCGTCTTTACATGTGGCTGTGATTGGAGAAATGGGGCTTGTGGGTTTTGCGACCAGTGTAGATCCAGATCAGACTGCATTTCACTAAACTTTATTTATACGAAAATATTTTCAGTTAACCTTAATCTTGTGCACTAACGCTATGCTTTAGTTCCTACATGTAGCAGTCACTAAATGCAAACGCATCAACAAAAAACTTCTCAAAATCAGCAGCAAATGCCAACTTTGTTCCTGATTTTAATTTTGCACTTACAAACTACGTAGTTGTACGAAATTTAGTGGAACAAGCCCCTGTTGAGTATTGGACTTCAATTTCGGAGGTATTGTGTTTTCAAAGTGTTGTAATATAGATCTTTATCATAACAAGCCGTCTTTACACGTGGTTGTGAGTGGAGAAATTGGGCTTATGGGCTCTGCGACCAGTGTAGATCCAGATCAGACTGTGCATCCGCACAGTCTGATCAGGATCTGCACTGTTTCTTCATTCCATCAATGAAGGTGTTCAAACCCTCAGCCTAGTCATGAATAGTTTCATAGTATTCCCATTGAACTGGTCTTTCGGATGAGTCTTAAACCGAGGTCCTGTTTCTATATGACCTTAGCAGTTGCTGGAACATTAAACCCTTTCCCTTTAGATACACATCCTCAGGGATTCCGCTGGGGAAAATAAAAAAATCGCCACTTCAAAAAAAAAAAAGTTGTAATTTTTTATCGCCAATTTATTTTTATCGCCAATTGCTAGATTGACCATATAGCGACCAAGCATAGGCCCAGATCAGACTGTGCAAATGCTTATGTTCTTCGTATATACCGTAATATTACATGCTACCCAGTGATTTACCGTGATTCTGGAGGGATTTATTTCCTCCTAGACGTTCGCGAGACATAATTGACGTCACGTTTGACATTATTTCCGGCGAATATACAATTCATATGCTAACGCCAAAATTGTCAATTTCACATTTTCACAGGGATTCCGCTGGGGAAAATTGTAATTTTTGTCGCGCCCGCTTGCGGGAAGCGCGATATAGTCGGGCGTACGTACGTACATACGCACGTACGTACGTACGTGTGTCCGGTTAAAGTTTTTGGTTAAGCTGTAAGGTTAAGTTCTTTGTTTAAAGTTTTTGGTTAAGTTTTTTGGTTAAGTTGTTTGGTTAAGTTTTTTGGTTAAGGTTTTTGGTTAAGCTGTAAGGTTAAGTTTTTTGGTTAAAGTTTTTGGTTAAGTTCTTTGGTTAAAGTTTTTGGTTAAGTTTTTTGGTTAAGTCGTTTGGTTAAGTTTTTTGGTTAAAGTTTTTGGTTAAGTTCTTTGGTTAAAGTTTTTGGTTAAGTTTTTTGGTTAAGTTTTTTGGTTAAAGTTTTTGGTTAAAGTTTTTTGTCATACTATATCTCTGCAACTGCTTTGCCCATTACCTTGAAACTTCACATGGGTGTTTATCATCATCTATATTTTCATTCTACCCCCTCCTGTGCAGCCCCTGTGCCCAATGTGAAGGTCAAATTACTTTGAAGTTTTTGGTTAAGTTCTTTGGTTAAAGTTTTTGGTTAAGTTTTTTGATTAAGTTTTTTGGTTAAAGTTTTTGGTTAAGGTTTTTGGTTAAGTTTTTTGGTTAAAGTTTTTCGTTATACTATATCTCTGCAACTGCTTTGCCCATTACCTTGAAACTTCACATGGGTGTTTATCATCATCTATATTTTCATTCTACCCCCTTTCTTGCGACCCCTGTGCCCAATGTCAAGGTCAAATTACTTTGAAGTTTTTGGTTAAGTTTTTTGGTTAAAGTTTTTGGTTAAGTTTTTTGGTTAAGTTAAGTTTTTTGGTTAAGTTTTTTGATTAAAGTTTTTCTTTAAAGTTTTTCGTTATACTATATCTCTGCAACTGCTTTGCCCATTACCTTGAAACTTCACATGGGTGTTTATCATCATCTATATTTTTATTCTACCCCCCTTCCGTGCGGCCCCTGTGCCCAATGTCAAGGTCAAATTACTTTGAAGTTTTTGGTTAAGTTTTTTGGTTAAAGTTTTTGGTTAAAGTTTTTGGTTAAGTTTTTTGGTTAAGTTTTTTGGTTAAAGTTTTTCGTTATACTATATCTCTGCAACTGCTTTGCCCATTACCTTGAAACTTCATAATGGGTATATCATCTATATTTTCATTCTAACCCCCTCCCGTGCGGCCCCTGTGCCCAATGTCAAGGTCAAATTACTTTGAAGTTTTTGGTTAAGTTCTTTGGTTAAAGTTTTTGGTTAAGTTTTTTGGTTAAGTTTTTTGGTTAAAGTTTTTTGTTATGCTATATCTCTGCAACTGCTTTGCCCATTACCTTGAAACTTCACATGGGTGTTTATCATCATCTATATTTTCATTCTACCCCCCTCCCGTGCGGCCCCTGTGCCCAATGTCAAGGTCAAATTACTTTGAAGTTTTTGGTTAAGTTTTTTGTTTAAGTTTTTGGTTAAGTTTTTTGGTTAAAGTTTTTCGTTATACTATATCTGCAACTGCTTTGCCCATTACCTTGAAACTTCACATGGGTGTTTATCATCATCTATATTTTCATTCTACCCCCCTTCCGTGCGGCCCCTGTGCCCAATGTCAAATTACTTTGAAGTTTTTGGTTAAGTTTTTTGGTTCAAGTTTTTGGTTAAAGTTTTTGGTTAATTTTTTTGGTTAAGTTTTTTGGTTAAAGTTTTTCGTTATACGATATCTCTGCAACTGCTTTGCCCATTACCTTGAAACTTCACATGGGTGTTTATCATCATCTATATTTTCATTCTACCCCCCTCCCGTGCGGCCCCTGTGCCCAATGTCAAGGTCAAATTACTTTGAAGTTTTTGGTTAAGCTTTTTGGTTAAAGTTTTTGGTTAAGTTTTTTGGTTAAGTTTTTTGGTTAAAATTTTTTGTTATACTATATCTCTGCAACTGCTTTTTACATCTGTAAATTCGACAAATAGAATCTTGTCTCCGCACCATCCGTTTCTATTATCGATTCCATTTCTCTGAAATAAAATCATTATTTCAAAATGGTAGTGGAATAAACTGTATATTACATGCTCTTCAAAATGGTACATGTAGTTGAATAAATTAAATGTTTGTGTCCAATAATTTGAGCTTTGTCAAGTACTGTGATAACTGTTTAATCTTTATAAATAGTTGTGACAAAGACTTCTGTTATGGCTACATCTTTAATTGTGAACATTTCGTGAGTTATATGTTTATGTAACAAGAAACCGTACATAATGACTACATAGAGGATATTCATATTTTTGCAACGAATATGTAACGGCACGAGTGAAATATGGACATTTCACACCACTCAATGAACATATATATGTCATATTCGTTGCAAAAATATGAATATTCTATTTATTATATACCGCTCCATGGAAATTAGCAGTTTTTTAGACTGTATGCGGTATTAATGAATGTGTATTTGTAGCGGCACTGCAAGTGCGTGTTATGGATATAGTTAGCGGAAGTAGTCGTATTTTCACCGGCAGTCGTTTATTTCATGAGAACATATGGCTTTTATTTACATCGTATAACTATGTATTTCATTGGCAGGTATATAATAAAAAATTCATCTCCAGATCTGTGGGAAATTTGTGTGTTCTTACAATTACACTTCATTCCATGTCGTGTTTTATGCAGCGAGAACCGGTGCCCGAAGATTACAGTCAGAGAGACCCCGACCATAAAGTGATCTACAGATTTGTGCGGAACCTGTTTAACGCCGCCCAGCTTACGGCAGAATGTGCAATAGTAACTCTAGTATGTATTATAACCCAACTACATTTACAGACTATCAGAATTAGTCATTTACAGACTATCATAATAGTCAACACCTAGGGAATTAGTCATTTACAGACTATCATAATAGTCAAACCCTAGGGAATTAGTCATTTACAGACTATCATAATAGTTACTTTACAGACTCAATAATAGTCAAAACCTAGGGAATTAGTCATTTACAGACTATCATAAGTCAAAACCTAGGGACTAGTCATTTACAGACTCATAATAGTCAAAACCTAGGGAATTAGTCAATTGACTAATTCCCTGGGTTTTGACTATTATGATAGTCTGTAAATTTCATATTAACATTGTTTTCTTATAAACAATTATTGGATTTTCATTTATTATGTTCAGTAAATGTAAATCCATCAATTGAAATGTCCACACTATCTTAAATATGCAAATTACGAACATTTTAGTCGTACTCAGTTCAGGGATTCTGCTGGAGAAAATAAAAAAATTGGCGGTAAAAAATTACAATTTTCGAAAAAAAAATCCAATTTGATTTTTTTTTCGAAAATTGTAATTTTTTATCGCCAATTGTTTATTTTTATCGCCAATTGCGGAAGTGGCGATCGCCAGCGGAATCCCTGACAGTTTTGTGAAACGGCCCCCAAATGCTCGGGTAATATGCGGCTGTAGTAGGTACTTCCGACTGATATCTGTACTTTAACCCTTACATTACTGAATTAAAATTTGTCGTCTCCTGTTTATTTTTATTTTCCATTTTTCTCATCAAAAACATGGTTTGACAGCACTTTAGAATCATTTCCAATGTACTTTAACCCTTACATTGCTGAATTAAAATTTGTCGTCTGCTGTTTATTTTTTATTTTCCATTTTTATCATCAAAAACATGGTTTGACATCACTTTAGAATCATTTCCAATGTACTTTAATCCTTTCATTGCTGAATTAAAATTTGTCGTCTGCTGTTTATTTTTTGTTTTCAATTTTTCTCATCAAAAACATGGTTTGACAGCACTTTATAATCATTTCCAATGGAAATGATTCTAAAATGCTGACAAACTATGTTTTTACTGTCAGAGAGAAGAGACAAAACATGATACAGGAGCAGACGACTATTTTCGGTTCCCTCACTCTAAGGGTTAACTATTCAGTCTGACAGTAAAACATGTGTCCAACATGGCCATGGTGAAAAGCCTTGGAAATTTACATTATGTTTTACATACTTTATATTTCCACTAGCCATACTCCAATTTACTTCAAATATATACTATCCGAGACCATCAAATCCCTCAGCGAGCTTAACACACAGGCCGCGGCCATCTGGTGATTGCAGGTGTACCTGGAGCGGTTGTTGACGTACGGTGAGATTGACATTGGGCCCATCAACTGGAAGAGGATAGTGTTGGGAGCCATCCTGCTGGCGTCAAAGGTTTGGGACGACCAGGCCGTGTGGAACGTCGACTACTGCCAGATCCTGCGTGACACCGCAGTCGAGGATATGTACGTTATGCCAGGCAAGGCTTGAAATATGTAGGAATTCCGAGGCTTGTCGAGGAATTCCTACGGTTTCCAAGCCAAGCCGGGTAAATAGAATATTGCTAGATACTATGCGACACTGTCATCGAGGATATATACGCTATACTAATACCAGGCAAGGCTAGGAAACACGTAGGAATTCTGAGGCTTGTCGAGGAATTCCTACTGTTTACAAGCCAAATTTGGTAAATAGAGAATATTGGGCGAGCGTTGGAGATACTGCGTGACACTGCCGTCCATGATACCGATACCAGGCTAGGAAATGCGTAGGAATTCCGAGGTTTGCCAAGGAATTCCTACTGTTTCCAAACCGAGCCTGATAAATGGAGAATACCAGGCTTTTCTCAGATTTTGCGTGACACAGCTGTTGAGGATTTGTATGTTATACCAGTACCAGCCAAAGCTAGGAAACACGTAGGAATTCCGAGGCTTGCCAAGGAATTCCTTCTGTTTCCAAACCGAGCCTGATAAATGGAGAATACCAGGCTTTTCTCAGATTTTGCGTGACACAGCTGTTGAGGATATGTATGTTATACCAGTACCAGCCAAAGCTAGGAAACACGTAGGAATTCCGAGGCTTGCCAAGGAATTCCTACTGTTTCCAAACCGAGCCTGATAAATGGAGAATACCAGGCTTTTCTCAGATTTTGCGTGACACAGCTGTTGAGGATATGTATGTTATACCAGTACCAGCCAAAGCTAGGAAACACGTAGGAATTCCGAGGCTTGCCAAGGAATTCCTACTGTTTCCAAACCGAGCCTGATAAATGGAGAATACCAGGCTTCTCTCAGAGTTTGCGTGACACAGCTGTTGAGGATATGTATGTTATACCAGTACCAGCCAAAGCTAGGAAACACGTAGGAATTCCGAGGCTTGCCAAGGAATTCCTACTGTTTCCAAACCGAGCCTGATAAATGGAGAATACCAGGCTTCTCTCAGAGTTTGCGTGACACAGCTGTTGAGGATATGTATGTTATACCAGTACCAGCCAAAGCTAGGAAACACGTAGGAATTCCGAGGCTTGCCAAGGAATTCCTACTGTTTCCAAACCGAGCCTGATAAATGGAGAATACCAGGCTTCTCTCAGAGTTTGCGTGACACAGCTGTTGAGGATTTGTATACCAGTACCAGCCAAGGCTAGGAAACACGTAGGAATTCCGAGGCTTGCCTCGGAATTCCTACGTGTTTCCAAGCCGAGGCTTGATAAATAGAAAATACCGGCTAGTGTCCGATACCGTGCTAGTGTCCGATACCATCGATGATGTGTACGTTATACGCACACAATATATGGCAAAGTTAGGAAACGAGTAGAAATTCCGAGGCTTGCAGAGTGATTCCTGCTATTTTCAAGCTGAGCTAGGAAATGCGTAGGAATTCTGTTGCTTGCCTTGGAATTCCTACCGTTTCTGAGCCGAGCCCAGTAAATAGAGAATATTGAACTAGTGTCGGATACAGCATGACACAGCTGTCTAGAATATGTATGTTCAGGGCTCCAGATAAGGAATTAGTAATTGAGTATTGTCACTCCCATCATTTCTGAAGCAATTGGGTATTTCAAAATTTAATTGGGTAAAATAAGATTACACAACTGTTTACACATCAACAGACAGCAATTATTAAATAGTTTGCTTCAAAATGAAATCATGTCTTGGCATGAAATGAAATACCAAGATGTGTTTTCATGGAAAATAAGAAAAATATGCTATATTTGTGGTCTGTTTATTGTTTTATGCAGCATTATAAAGGCCCCACAAATTCTTTATTGCCGTTTGATACTCGCTACTTCTGATTTCAATTGGGTTTTTGGCAATTATAATTGGGTATTTAAGCAAATACGCTGCTTATCTGGAGCTCTGTATGTTGTACAAGGTCAAATGACTTAGAAATTTGTGTTAAATAAAAAAATTTGCGTCAAAGTTTTTGAGGGGCTCAGAGCTCCAGTTAAGGTGCATAATTGGACCAAATTTTCCGGGTATTTTTCTTATTTCTTCACGAAAAATTACAAGTTGGGATTGCTTTAGAATCGTCTCATCGAGACGATTATAAAGCAGTCCCAACTTGCCAATTTTGGCGAAGAAATAACGAAAGTCTCCCCAAAGTTGATCAAATTACGCACCTTAACTGGAGCTCTGGACGGGTACATCCATTGGTGTTACTGATTTCTTGTTTCCATTTTCAGGAATGAGCTGGAGCGACAGTTCCTGGAGCTGCTTCAGTTCAACATCAATGTGCCGTCGGGTGTGTACGCGCGCTACTACTTCGACCTTCGCGCCCTCGCCGGGGACAATGACCTCTCTTTCCCCCTGATGCCCCTCGACAAGGAACGCGCACTGAAGCTCGAGGTACGTATTTTAAATATTTTCTTTACCTCGCATTGGAAGTACATATTGTAACCGCCGTTTGAACCGTCTTGGCGAGTTGGTTCATACGAGTGGTCACAACATATGTTTTCATTGAGAACTAAGAAAAATAGAAAAATAGAAAACAACCTCTTGTTTGCTCTGATGCCACTCGACAAGGGACGCGCACTGAAGCCCGAGGTTCGTATTGTGCAGAAAATTTTAAATATTTTTGTTATCTCTCGTCGTAAGTATATGTTGTGACCACTATTTGAATCGTCTTGGCGAGATGGTTCAAATGAGTGGTCACGACATATATTTTCATTGAGAAATAAGAAAATAGAAGAAAACGACATCGCATCCACTTGACCTATGATATGGAATGCGTGCTCAAACTCATGGTACGTATTTCTCATGGACTTAGTTTTGGTGGAGAAATAAGAAATTTACCTCCAAATTACGCACCTTAACTGGAGCTCTTGTAATGCCTGTGTATGGTGACATTACTAGAACGCACCATTACGTCGCCAGACTAGTATACAACGGTGGCACTGAAATTTTAAAATTGATGCTGCTCAATCGCGACGTGTACTGCGGCCCCGTGACATGTATGAGCAAATCAGCTGTTTGAATGGAGCAAGTTATCAAAGTCTTGATCGTATTGCACATATATGCTCAAGTTACATGATATTTCCGACGGAAATGTGACAATAACATTCGACCATGTCCAGCTGTGGATAAACATTTGCCGTGGCACTCGGGAACTGTCTACAGCCTTTGGGTTCAAACAGTTCCCTCGTGCCAAAGTTTACCCACGGCTGGACATGGTCGAACCTTATATTGTCATTACGTTTTATTTTCAGGCAATGTCAACAAATTCTGAGGACCACTTTAAGATGTCATCTAAGCCAAAAATTGCACGATCAAACAGTCTAGAAGGCCAGACGCATAGTCATAGGTCCAGCGTGGCTATATTGTCATGACGAAGATATATCTAGTTATAGACGGTCGCGAATCCGTGTTTTCTTGTCGGAGTTCATATAGTGGTCCGTGCATAGGTTACATGTCGTTAAATTGTCATGATTGATATACGATTGTTTATGTGGTCGTGAACTTTGTTTCGTATCAGTTTCTATGGTGACCGCAAATATACATCCGTTGTCAATCCTTCATAACAAAAGACACGTAGAACACCAGGGGGCTGTTTCACTAAAATTTGTACGACTAAAATGTTCGTAAGTGCAAATTTAGGATCGTCTAGAAATTTCAGTTGATGGATTTACATTTATTGAACATGCTTAATAAATATAAATCCAATAATTGTTTAATAGCCATTTTTTCTACATTTTTTGTTCAATTCTATATAGGGTACAGAGTTTGTGTACATAACTCCTCTGTAACTGTTCAGTCAATTGATCTGAGACTATACACACGTCTTCTACACATATTGAAGATGTTCACCTTGCTGTTTTTATACCGAAAAAATTATTTTTTTAGCAAAAATATCACCTTTTTAACTTTATACAAGAAAACATTGTTAATGTGAAATTTACAGACTATCATCTTTGTCGCACAAAGTTGAGTGAAACGTGCCCCAGGGTAGTTGTTTTTGGTATCAAGTTTATCGGGCAAGGCTAGGATACGTGTAGGAATTGCTACCATTTCCAACACTATAGGAATGAATGGCATTTTTGTGGAATTTATCGGGGTATAAACTTGGAAAAGTCGCGTGAATACTGGACGAAGGCCGGAAGGCCTCGTCCAGTATTCTTGCGACTTTTCCAAGTTTATATCCCCGATAAATTGCACAAAAAGGCCATTCATTCCTTATAATTCCAGCATTTGAAATAAATTCATCAAGAAAATGTGATTGTTTTCCGTTTTCTTAAGAATTATTTTAACTGCGCCTCACGGTTACGGAAAGTAGTTCGGCGTGGGAGTTTACTGGGATATGAATTTTGGACAGAAACTTGCTACGGGCCAATCAAATGTGAGGGAATTGTGTAAATATTTTTGTGCTGGAATTATAGCTTGTTAAACCTGATATTGAAAGACACTACCCTGTAGTCTATTTATCAGGTATCGTTGTTCGCATGTAACATTGAATGAACAAGTATAAAGACAATAGTAGTATTTTTCACGGTACTGTTGTTGTAAAAGCGCTGCCAATAAAGCTTCGATATAGAGAATAGTAGGTTAGTGCCGTGAAATGGGAAAAAATATCTGGCGCGGCTTAGGAAACGGGATGGGCGAGGCTCTGCCGAGCACATCCCGTTTCCGTGCCGCGCCAGATATTTTTTCCCATTCACGGCACTAACCTACTATTCTATTTATCCCGTCAACACCTACAAATAGCTTTAAAATGCTATAAAATAATTTACAGGATATCAAAAATGTTTCACGGCACCGTGTTTCACGGCGCATATTCACTGTGTTGACGGGATAAAACATGTTTTTCTTTCAAGCGAATGCAGACTTTACGTTGTGTCGTTACACTATTGTCATTCAGTAACGTCATGTGACATCTTTCGACCAATGACATCTTTCGATGCCTGATACAATTGTTTGTTGACAGTCTACATGTGTTTGGTCAATGCATACACAAGATTTTTGTCGCGCCCGCTTGCGGAAAGCGCGATATAGTCGGCCGTTTGGCGTACGTACGTACGTACGTACGTACGTGTGTCCGGTTAAAGTTTTTGGTTAAGCTGTAAGGTTAAGTTTTTTGGTTAAAGTTTTTGGTTAAGATGTTTGGTTAAAGTTTTTGGTTAAGTTTTTTGGTTAAGTTTTTTGGTTAAAGTTTTTGGTTAAGTTCTTTGGTTAAAGTTTTTGGTTAAGTTTTTTGGTTAAGTTTTTTGGTTAAAGTTTTTGGTTAAAGTTTTTCGTTATACTATATCTCTGCAACTGCTTTGCCCATTACCTTGAAACTTCACATGGGTGTTTATCATCATCTATATTTTCATTCTACCCACCTCCCGTGCGGCCCCTGTGCCCAATGTCAAGGTCAAATTACTTTGAAGTTTTTGGTTAAGGTTTTTGGTTAAAGTTTTTGGTTAAATTTTGTGGTTAAAGTTTTTCGTTATACTATATCTTTTTTTTTAGTGTCCATGCCTCGTTACAAGGCGCGACATGCAGGCCGTGGCCATCTAGTTTTTCTAAAATGGTTAGTTTAAACAATATTTATTTCCGAGTCGACATATATGGGCAGAAATTTTGAATAAGGATTTGAAAACAAACTCGATGTGAGCTTATGTGAATTCTTCTCCTTAAGTAAGACATCAGTAAATAGTAATGTGGCAGGAATACATATAGTGTATACATTGCAGGGATTGCGCTGGGGAAAACAAAAAATTTTTTTTTTTTCGAAAATTGTAATTTTTTATCGCCAATTGTTTATTTTTATCGCCAATTTCGAAAGTGGCGATCGCCAGCGCAATCCCTGGATAGGCAAGTTTGGTTAATTATTGAATAAGAAAGAAATTGAGATCCCAGGCACGCATCTCATCTGTAAAATGGCTGAAGTCCGCGTCACCGAATGGCTAGTTTAACCCTAGTTTACTACGCTGAATTAAATGATGTCGTTTGCTGGAAATGTTTTATTTTCAATATTTCTCGACAAAAATCTGGTTTTGACAGCACATGAGAATCGTGTCCAGTGGAGACAATTCCCATGTGCTGTCAAAACCAGTTTTTTGTTAAGAATTAAAGCAAAAATGAAAATGACGGCAATTTCTGTCAACAGCGTAGGAAGGGTTAATTTCTTCGCTATGAGCACCTTGCCGCCGTCTGACAACTTCACAAGTTTTTATTTCACAAAATTATGTGAACATGTTTTCATATCACACAAATGTTGTGAATAGTTCTCAGGCTTTCGTGTCACATGACATTTTATAACTGAACTGTACGTTTACATGCTCCAGATAAGTTTTGTATCTAAAGAGTATTGTACCCCCAGATTTCAAATTAAATGCGTATTTTACTTTTACAAATGTATTATAGATTTCCTTCCTTATTAAATCGGGAACAAATGATAAAAAAAAATAAACAAATTTAAAAATTCTCTTATTTGAGCTGCAAAAAGCAAACACTTTACTTTTTGCAGCTCAACTAAGTAAAATTCAAATTTATTACAGTATTTTCATAACTCGATTTGAAAATCAATGCATGTTTTCACATTTCTGCAAGTATTTTGTACTCCCACTTTTGATAATCCATGCGTATTCGGCTAAAATAAGTGCGTAAAATTCGTCAATGCGCACCTTATCTGGAGCTCTGAGTTTATATGAACGATTTACAATTATGTGAACGATTAGTAAGTTTTCTTGTTGCATAACCATATGATTTTCATGTGATATAAAATTATATGAATGTGGATTTTATGTTGTATTAAGTTATGTGAGCGATTAACAGGAGTTTTTGACGTTATGTGAACATTAACAGTTGTCTATTTCACCAACATTGCAAAGTATACTTTTCTAGTATACTTTGAGGGAGAAATTTTCAATTTTAGGATAAATTTATTAATTTTTATTATACTGAATTTATTACAAAATGGCTGTGATAATGTAATAAATTCAGTATATTAATTCTACATACTTTTAATCATCAAATATATGCAGTCGTTAGTTCTTTACGAAATAATGCATTTCAGGAAAAATAAATGATTACTCCCTCAAAGTATACTTTGCTAGAAAAGTATACTTTACAATGTTGGTGAAATCGGCTACAGATTTTCATGTCATAGTACATGCATTTGAAATATATGATAGACAGAATCTCAAAAGTTAGCGCTCATTTGATCTGTCTCGTTGATAACACGCGACAAGACATGTATATATTAACCCATACAATGCTGAATTAATTTGCGTCGTCTGAATATTTTTTATTTTCCATTTTTCTCATCAAAAACTTGGTTTGGCAGCACTTTAGAATCATTTCCAATGGAAATGATTCTAAAATGCTGCCAAACCATGTTTTTACTGAGAGAAAAGACAAAATTATGAATTAACAGCAGACAACTATTTTCAGTTCCCGCATTCTAAGGGTTAATAAGACAAGTCCTTGTTGAACATTTGGTTACTTCATTCGTGTATATATCCAGGGTATAAAGTTTTGATAATTCATATATCTCGAACTGAAGCTTTCTGATTGGTTGTTTCAGGATTGAAATTCAATTTGATTGGTTGATCTATTAATTGGCCAATCACAATTCTGAACTTGGAATGGGACCTCACTGCATTTTCTGTGTTTGTATTTTGTATATATTGTGTATGATATTAATAAACTAGTCACGTCATGTGCTGTAAACTAATTTAAATACATCTGGGGCTTGTTTTCCTAAACTTTGTATGACTAAGAAGTTTGTATTCAAGTGCAAAATTGAAATCCGCAATAACATTTGTTCTGACAGCCGATTTTGAAAAATTGTTCATGGATCTGCTGCATATATGATTTGAACCCATAGGTACAACATGGCAGCATTAGAGAAACACGTTTATGTGCGAAGCAATATCATAGAAATCTTCGTAGGAACATTATCATTGTACAAAGTTTGTGAAACGGGCCCCAGACTTTTAACAAACGTGTCGCAGTGGAATCCAGGGATTCAGCTGGGGAAAATAAAAAAATCGCCACTTAAAAAAATAATAAAACAATTGGCGATAAAAAATTACAATTTTCGAAAAAAAAATAATTTTTTTTTATTATTTCTTTTCGAAAATTGTAATTTTTATCGCCAATTGTTTATTTTTATCGCCAATTGCGAAAGTGGCGATCGCCAGAGGAATCCCTGGGAACCTCTCTCCCAGGGTGTCAGGTCTTTAGATCTTGCACTGGCGATGAGTCGCTATATTGGTATGATGGGGATCTACAGTGGCAAAGCCTGATATCACAAATGCACCTGACTTTTAACAATAAACGAGTCGTGGGTGGTGGACGGGTGAACGCGACGGCGTAAATTAACGGTAGGGGTTCCTCCTTATAGGAATCACGATTTGCCTGGTTTGGCCCTCCGGTACGTTTTTATCTTTGGCTCTTTAGTTACCGGAGAGTTAAATTGGGTTATTGCCCATTGTAAAAGTGGTAATATTATTACTGATCCTATTGCTTTTGGGAGGGGGCCAAGTGATTCTGGTGTGGCGAGGACCTGGCATCAGATCGGGATTATTCTGATTTCAGGGCTGAATATATAGATTTTTTATTGTAAATATTCAGTTCTGATTTTAGGATCCACCAACCCCTATTTGTGCCTGTACTTGAACATGTACTTGTACAGGTAATATATGGGATTTAGTACTAAACCCATTGACCTGGCTTTAAATGACCTTAGCTGTTGATAGTCCGTTAAACCCTAACAAACAAAACACCACAAACCTGAACATTTTCCTTATTTATCGTCAAAAGTATATCTTGTTACCACTCATTTGAACCGTCTCGCCGAGACGGTTCAAATGAGTGGTGACAACATATATTTTAATTGAGAAATAAGAATATTGGGTGTGGGGGGCTGGTGTTGAGAGATATTTGGAAATCTTGGCCGTTAAACCCTAACAAACAAACAAACGATAAACGAGTCGCAGTGTAACCTATCAGGTCTGGAGATGTTCCACTGTAATTGAGTCTATATATGGGTATTGTGGGGGATCTGCAGTGGAATTTCTCTACACCGGACACTCTGGGAGGTCCCCAGGGTGTCCAGTTGAGATATTCCACTGTAATTCAGCCGTATAAGCACTCCCATATATTTGTGCCAGGGCTCCAGATAAGTTTTTTGTCTAAAGATTATTATACCTCCATATTTCAAATTCAATGCGTATTTTACTTTTACAAATTTATTATTATGGTGGGTAATTTAACGATCGGGTGTTCATCCTTACCGTAATTCCGACTGGAGACCTGGTTTGCCCCTCACATACGTCTTTGGCATTTTGTATGTGACAGTTGAATCTGGTTATGTCCCTTATGTGAGTATTATGATTATTTGTAATCATATTTTAGGGGGAGGGGCCAAGTGACTTTGGTGTGGTATGGACCTGGCACCAGGTCAAGTTATTCTAATCGCAGGGCTGAATGTATTTTTTCTCGATGTAAATATTCCGTTCTGATTTTGGGATTTTCCCCCCAATGCAGCAGGTTAAAACGGGATCGAATCCGTTTGCCTGGCCTTACATGACCTTAGCTGTTGATAGGCCGTTAAACACCAATAAACAAATGAATAAGCAATATAACAAATATTAAAATTCACTTATTTGAGCTGCAAAAAGCAAACACTGTTTTTACTGGATTTGCTTCCAACATCCTATACTTCTTATTCATCATCCATATTTTCATTCTATAGCCTGTCCATGTGGTCCACATGCCCAAGGTCAAGGTCAAATGACTTTGAAATTTGTGTTAAAAGTTTTTACATACCTTATATCTCCACAACACTTACTTGGATTTACTTTAAACTTCGAATAATTCTTTATTATCATCCATATTTTCATTCTATAGCCCACCCATGTGGTCCACATGCCCAAGATCAAGGTCAAATGACTTTAAAATTTGTGTTAAAGCTTTTACATACCTTATATCTCCACAACCTTTTAATTCAAACTTCAAATGAATACACTCCGAGATCATCAAATGCCTCGGTGGGCTCGACATGCGGGCTGCGGCCATTTGGTTTAACTTTATTACTGTATTTTCGCTACTCAATTTGAAAATAAATGCATATTTTCACATTGCTGTGAGTATTTTGTACTCGCACTTTTGATAATCAATATAAGTGTGTAAAATACGCCAATAAGCCCCTTATCTGGAGCTCAGTAGCCTATTTCACCAACATTGCAAAGTATACTTTTCTAGCAAAGTATACTTTGAGGGAGAAATTTTCAATTTAAGGATATATTTATTAATTTTTATTATACTGAATTTATTACATTATCACAGCCATTTTGGCTGTGATAATGTAATAAATTCAGTATAATAATGCTGCATACTTTTAATCATCAACTATATGCTGTCGTTAGTTCTATATGAAATCATGCATTTCAGGAAAAATAAATAATTACTCGCTCAAAGTATACTTTGCTAGAAAAGTATACTTTGCAATGTTGGTGAAATCGGCTACTGGTGTGCGTCTACTTTTTAAGGCCATAAAAAAAATACTTTGGTTCTCAGATTCCATGTGACAGAAAAATCATAGAAACAAAATTGCTAGCCCGCTCCATACCTCTCGCGAGGGTAGCAATTTAACCCCATCTCTTTAACACATGGAAGTGTGATTTTTGCATTTGGTTATCTGGCGTGTTTGATATGTTAACGATATAAAACTGTCAAACCTGTATCAATAAATTATTAATAAAGAACATACACATTCAGAAATTTGTTATTTTACCGTGTCAAGGTGTTTATCGGACATTTACATGTATATCTTGTAAATTTGAAAGCTTCATTTCGTTATGTTGAACAACAACAAGAGAAAATATGGCTTCAATGGGAAAATAATTTCCCTGTTGTATTATTTTTTGCAATTTACTAGTTTTACAACAAAGATTATTTGTTTAAAATATACAGTTTACAAAATTTTGACCTACATGCAACAGGTTTGGGTACGCACTTCGGTTGCTCTCATTTCTTGAATGGGTCAAATTGTAGCCATAGATAACATATCGGGGGCGAATTATTATAGTTAAAAAATCCCTGCACGCAGGCATTTTATCGTCATGGACAAATAAAAACATGTAAATTCAACAAATAATGAATCAAAAACACTACTCTGCGAAAATATGTTAAATCCAATCATGTCTGAGGTAAATCTCGTGTCTAATGAGGTAGTAGCTTTAGTAAGCATATACATGTATCTCAATCACATGTTTAATTGGATATAATGCAAAATGCATATGGCTACTTGGCAAAAATCAGAGACCAAGATCTCGTACAAAAATATATATTTAAAAAAGCTGCCCCCTCGTAAACCCTGTTTCTGGGAACCCAAGTACTTTTTCATGGCCTAATCGTGGAACAGGGATACGTCTCTGAAAACGGGATAAATTTCATGTTTCATTGCAATTTATTCCCATAAATTTCATGTGTTTCATTGCAATTTATTCCCAGTTGAGTACCGGGTACATGTGGAATATAATTCTGAAAATTCTGTCAACTTTTTCACTTTTTTGAAAATGGGATAAATTTCATTGCAACTTATTCCCATTGGGGTACTTCTCTGAAAATGGGATAAATTTCATGTGTTTCAATGAAACACATGAAATTTATCCCATTTTCAGAGACCTATCTTGGGAATAAATTGCAATGAAACGCATGAATTTTATCCCATTTTCAGAGACGTATCACTTTTGCTTCTTAGATATTTACCAGACACTGGAAATTAAATGTTAAAAATTGTGCGGTTGGTTGGGAGCATGCGATGGGTAAACGATGGGTTCCATCCTTACCGGAATCCAGATATGCCTAGTTTGGCCCTCGAGTACCAGAGCTCCAGATAAGCTACGTATTTGCTTAAATACCCAATTAAAATTGCCAAAAACCCAATTCAAATCGGAGGTAGCGAGTATCAAACAGCAATACAAATGTGGTACCTTTCTCATGCTGCAGAAAACAATAAAAAAACCACCAATGTAGCATATTTTTTCTTATTTTCATTGAAAACGTATCTTGGTATTTAATTAGAATTGTCTCCAAGGAGACAATTCTAATGAAATGCCAAGACATGTTTTCATTTCGAAGCAAACTATTCAATAATTGCTGTCTGTTGATGTGTAAACAGTAGTGTGATTTTATTTTACCCAATTCAAATGTTGAAATACCCAAATGCTTGAGAAATGATGGAGTGACGATACGCAATTACTAATTCTTTATCTGGAGCCCTGAGTACATTTAAGTTTGGCTTTCTTGCTACTTGAGAGTTGAATCAGGTTATACCCATTATAAAAGGAATATATTAATACTAATCCTATTACTTTTGGGTAAGTGGGGCTAGATCAGGTTAATCAAGTTTCAGGACTGAATATATATTGTCTGTAAATATTTGTGGTGGCAGGTGGGAGAGTATGTGATGGGTAATTTAACGATCGGTGTTCATCCTTACCGGAATTCCGACTGGAGACCTGGTTTGGCCTTCACATACATCTTTGGCATTTTGTATGTGACAGTTGAATCTGGTTATACCCCTTATGTGAATGTTACGATTATTCGTAATCCTATTTCAGGGGAAGGGGCCAAGTGACTGGTGTGGTATGGACCTGCCACCAGGTCAGGTTATTGTAATTTCAGGGCTGAATATATTTTTTCTCGATGTAAATATTCTGTTCTGATGTTGGGATTCTCCCCGCTCCCCAATGCAGCAGGTTAAAACGGGAGCGAACCCGTTTGCCCGGCCTTACATAACCTTAGCTGTTGATAGGCCGTTAAACACCAATAAACAAACAAAACATATTCGGTTTTGATTTTGTGATTTTCCTTCCATCAGTACAGCGGATTTTTTTATGAAATATGGCGCAGCAAATGCAAAGTAGACTTTTCTAGCAATGTATACTTTGAGGAAGTAATCATTTATTTTTCCTGAAATGCATTATTTCATATAGAACTAACGACTGTATGTATTTGATGATTAAAAATGGCTGTGATAATGTAATAAATTCAGTATAATAAAAATTAATAAATAGGACTTTCCTTCCATCAGTACAGTTGAAATATGGAACCCGGCGGCCGGGTCCCGGCCTACAATGACATTAGCATTTGACAGGCGTTAAACCAAGGTGAATGATCACGTGGTTACAACAACAACAACGTCACTCATTCCAAAGTAAGTATTATTTGATATTTCCTTAACATGCAACAGATTTCTATGAAATATGGCACAGCAAACGCGTCTTCATGAGCTGCATTTGGTGGTGCAGGGAGTTTGGCAGACTTATGTCATTTTTGCGAAGAATTGATTTCCGTGTCGGTGACTCTTCGAAAAAACGACAGAAGATTGGGCGAAAATACAGAGACCACCAAATGCAGTGTAACAAGACGCGTTTGATGCGCCATATTTCATCAAAATCCGTTACATAATAAGGACAATATAAAAGAATACGTACTTTCAATCGGATGGATTCTGGAAGTTCCAGTACTTGTTGTTGTTAGTACCACGTGATCATACACCTTGTAAACACTATTTAATAAATAAATACAAATTAGGTGGGCGTAGCCCATAAAGCAGATGGGCGTGGCTTACATTAGTTACCATGGTAATGCCCAGTGGACCGGTGAGTATTGTGTTTACCGTGTACTGTACATGTATGTCATGCAATATATTCAGTAGATGTTACGAGATCAACCATGCAGAAACACACAATCTGGTATTCTTGAAGCATATTTAACCAAAATTGCAATGTATACTTATCTAGCAAAGTATACTTTGAGGGAGAAATTTTCAATATTACGATCAATTTATTAATTTTTATTTGAATTCAGTATAATAAAAATTAATAAATGTATCCTTAAATTGAAAATTTCTCCCTCAAAGTATACTTTGCTAGATAAGTATACTTTGCAATGTTGGTGAAATATGCTACCGATCTGTAACTGGAGAAACGAGGCTTATGGCATTTGTGGCAAGTCTGATACCTATATACTTCAAACAGTTCTTAGTTATCATCCATATTTTCATTCTATAGCCCACCCATGCGGCTCACATGCCCAAAGTCGTGATCAAATGACTTTGAAACGTTAAAGTATTTTTACATACCTTATATCTCTCCAACACTTACTTGGATGTACTTCAAGCTTCAAATAAATACACTCCGGGACCATCAACTCACTCGGTATGTTCCAATGCCAGATTGCGTGTTTTTCAATGAGTTGTCTCCCTTGTGATATTAAACGAGCCATGTAAATATAGATATATATGTAATACTTGTTCTGTTTTACTTTAATATCACCTAGTGAGTGGTAGGTGGGAGTATGTGATGGGTAATTTAACGATCGGGGTTCATTCTTACCGGAATCCCGACTGGAGACCTGGTTTGGCCGTCACATACGTCTGACATTTTGTATGTGACAGTTGAATCTGGTTATACCCCTTATGTGAGTGTTATGATTATTCGTAATCCTATTTTAGGGGAAGGGGCCGAGTGAATTGGTGTGGTATGGACCTGGCACCAGGTCAGGTTATTCTAATTTCAGGGCTGAATATATTTTTTCGGATGTAAATATTCCGTTCCGATTTTGGGATCCCCGCCCCCCCCCCCCAAAGCAGCAGGTTAAAACGGGATTGAACCCGTTTGACCGTCGTTACATCATGACCTTAGCTGTTGATAGGCCGTTAAACACCAATACAGGGATTCCGCTGGGAAAAAAAATAAATATCGCCATTTCAACATCGCCAATTGTTTATTTTTATCGTCAATTGCGAAAGTGGCGATCGCCAGCGGAATCCCTGAAATAAACAAACAAACTTGCCATCTGTGGGCCGCTGGTCGCGAGTATGTGAAGGGTAAATTTAATGTGATTCATCCTTACTGGAATGCTGATATCTCCGTAGCCTATTTCAGCAACATTGCAAAGTACATGTCTACTTATCTATACTTATCTAGCGAGGGAGAAATTTTCAATTTAAGGATAAATTTAGTAATTTTTAGCCAGGTTTTTTGAAAAAAAATCCAGGCTATTGGATTGGCGAAAGCCGGGTGGGCGGGCGGGCGGCGTCCACAATCAATGTTAAGTTTTCGTGTTCGAGTCCATTTCTTTGTTACTGTACCACCTAGGACCACCAAACTTTCACAGCTTCATAATCAAGGGGTGCCCACCACATATCACTATCCAACATGTTACTTTTTTTTTAACTTGACCCATTTTTTCCGCGCATTCGACTTAGCCATTTTCAATGTTAAGTTTTCGCGTTTACAATGTTAAGTTTTCGTGTTTAAGTCCATTTCTTTGGTACTGTTCCACCTAGGACCATCAAACTTTCACAGCTTCATAATCAAGGGGTGCCCACCACATATCACTATCCAACATGTTACTTTTTTTTTAACTTGACCCATTTTTTCCGCGCAGTCTGCTTACCCATTTTCAATGTTAAGTTTTCGCGTTTACAATGTTAAGTTTTCGTGTTCAAGTCCATTTCTTTGGTACTGTACCACCTAGGACCACCACACTTTCACAGCTTCATAACCAAGAGGTGCCTACCACATACAACTATCCAACATGTGACCATTTTTTTTTACCTTCACCTATTATTTCTACGTAATTGACTTAGCCATTTTCAACGTTAACTTTTTAACGTACGTCTGGTTAAAGTTTTTTGGTTAAAAAACTTTTTTGTTATACTATATCTCTGCAACTGCTGCGCCCATTACCTTGAAACTTCACATGGGTGTTTATCATCATCCATATTTTCATTCTACCCCTCAACCGTGCGGCCCCTGTGCCCAATGTCAAGGTCAAATTACTTTGATTTTTTTTGTTAAAGTTTTTTCGTGTACGATATCTCTGCAACTGCTTCACCCAATACCTTGATACTTCACATGGGTGTTTATCATCATTGTCGCACCTGCTTGCGGAAAGCGCGATCCTGTGCCCAATGTCAAGGTCAAATTACTTTGAATTTTTTTGTTAAAGTTTTTTCCTGTACTATATCTCTGCAACTGCTTCAGCCAATACCTTGATACTTCACATGGGTGTTTATCATCATTGTCGCACCTGCTTGCGGAAAGCGCGATATCGTCGGCATTTTGGCATACCGTCCGTTCGTCCGTGTGTCCGGTTAAAGTTGTTTGGTTAAAGTTTTTCCATTTACTATATCTATTTTTTTAGTGTCCATGCCTCGCCCCAAGGCGCGACATGCAGGCCACGGCCATCTAGTCTACAAAAAGTGGGTATAATTATGTTATCCAAGTGTCTATGCTTGGAAAATCCTGGCCTTCGTGGCTTTGCCTCGTTTCTTGTTATTATACTGAATTTATTACATTATCATTGTGATAATGTAATACATTCAAATTTCAAAATGATTTTCGATGACGTATGCGACTTTTGACGTATGACGTATGCAGCGAGCGTAGTCCAGCCTGCATGGTACCCTTTGCCAGCCGGCGGTCATGTTTTACTGACTATCAGGGTAAACCTCATTCAAACGATCTGCTCGAGTGAATGCGATTCGAGTAATGCTTAGAAAATGTTGAGTAAATAAAGATCACACACTGTCGCAAGGAATAGTTTGAGCGTGCCTTCTGCATGAATGAGTCGTGCCATACCCAGGAACGTACGCAGGAATTATTTTAGGCGGGTGTGTTATCGACGGCGTGAAGGGCTAAACATTGTTTTTGCACATCCACGGACGGACCTCGGCAGATTAACACTTTCACCCCTAAGTAACTGGAATGGATTTTGATTTGTAAATCATCACAAACTGATTTTCAGACCAGTTCATTTATGAACATGGTGTTTTTGTTCTCAAACTTATGAAAATTAATTGCAAAAAAGTGCAGATCCTGATGAGACGGCTCGTTACGAGCCGGCTCATCTGGATCTACACTGTTTGCCAATACCACTATGCAGGCCTGCGGGTTAAGACTGAAAGGGTTAAGGGGGGTGCGTACGCACCCGTCGCACCCCCTCTGCGTACGGGCCTGATACCCACAGGTGGAAGACTCGGACATAGGATCCAATACTTGTCTCATTTGAAAAACGTTACCCCACCCACCCATTTCCGTACAATGTATAGTGTATGGAAATGGGCGGGTGGGGTAACGTTTTTTAAATGAGATACTTATTGGGCTCTATGTCCGAATCTTCCACCTATGGCCATACCCCGGTGTCGTAGTCGGCGTCTGTCTTTAGAATATCTGAAAACTTTGGAGGAAATGCCCCCACACCCGCCCCACCGAATGAGGGTGTGTGGCGGGGGGGGGGGGGGGGGGGGCATATATAGTAATAGTGTTAACGACGTCCCGCTCGTGTAAATTTATTATAGTCTTATAATTTCTGTTTCCTTTCATTTTCATTTAGCTGCTTCATATTTCACACATACATTGCATAATGATCCTCTACCGCCGTGTGACAATTTCACGATCGCCTCCCCCTTCCCCCCCCCCATCTGCTAACTACAGGGTCAAGGTCACATACTTGGTGCGTTCGAGACCTTAAAGCTCAGGTAAATGTCTTGTAATTTCTGTTTCCTTACACGGATCTGCTTGATATGTCGGACACGCATTGCTCTAATGGTCCTCTACCGCCCTGTGACGATCGTCCACGATCGTCCCGCCTCCGTTAAGACCAGGGTCAAGGACACATACTGGTGCGTTCGAAACTCTGGTAAATGCCTTATCATTTCTGTTTCCTTGCATGAATCCGCTTGATAGTTCACACACTCGTTGCTCGGATGGTCTGCTTTCAGACTGTGACAAATCCACGCTTCTCTGGCCCTCTGTGTTTTCAAATGCGCCTTGTTTTCTTTGGCTGCCTGTGGGGTATTCGTGTGCCGACAGGCCACATTTCTAGTTTATCATTTGTTTCCTTCCACGCAATTTATTGATATTTCACGCATGCGTTCACGGATTTAACATTGGAAGAACTTTCTTTTAATTTCCTTTCACGCAGCTGCTTGATATTCGTTTCAATTGAACCAGGCCCGTACGCAGGAATTATTTTAGCTGTGTGCGTTATCGACGGCGCGAAGGGCTAAACATTGTTTTTGCACATCCACGGACAGCCCTCGGTAGATTAACACTTTCACCCCTAAGTAACTGGAATGGATTTTGATTTGTTAATTTTGCAACCAATTTAAATCATTACAAAATGATTTTCAGACCAGTCTATTTATGAACATGGAGTCTTTTTGTTCTCAAAATTATGAAAATTAATTGCAAAAAGTGCAGATCCTGATGAGACGGCTCGTTACGAGCCGGCTCATCTGGATCTACACTGTTTGCCAATACCACTGTACATGCCTGCGGGTTGGTGAAAGGGTTAAGTGTGCGTACGCACCCGTCGCACCCCCTCTGCGTACGGGCATGTGAACCACCACCGGACTCGCTTCGTTGTCTTCTGAACGCTCTTGTTTATGCCATTATACGTTTCATGTGTTCAATAATTGCCTTTTCTCGCGCCAATATCTTATCTTTCTTTCAACTTGCAACGATTCGTATTTTGATAATTAATGGTCGGCCAACACGACAAAATACGTCTCATTGAGTTGTTGTAGATTTAGACCACCTAAATGGATTCTTGAATACATTTTTTTTTATTAATTCGTTCCCACGAAATAACAAATCGTTTCCTCAATTTAACAATTCGTTCCCTCGAATTAACATTTCGTTCCCACGAATTAACAATTCGTTCCCGTGGGAACGAATTGTTATTTCGTGGGAACGAATTGTTAAATTGAGGGAACGAATTGTTAATTCGTGTGAACGAATTGTTAAATTGAGGGAACGAATTGTTATTTCGTGAGAACGAATTAATAAAACAAAAAAATTCTACGTCCCCTGCGGGGTTCCGTGTGTACGAGATATATTCCTACAACGCAAGTGTTCAGTGACGACCCTGATCACGCGAATGCGCCGTCTGATCTGGGTCTGCACTGATCGCAATCTCCATGTTCTTTTTTTGTCATGGCGAAACACAATTACGTATATAATCTCCCTAGCATTGTTCGATTTCAATCAACTTCGATTTTATTGCGTCCAATTTAACACCGGTAGCGGCATTAAAACCCATGGCGGTTAATGAACATCACACGGACCCGTTATTTCGTCTCGCTACGAACTTCATTTTCCTAAATAAATTATTTTTCTAAGCACACTAATGCAGCTAAGTTCATCTTGAGCTGGGTCCCAAGAATACATGTATTATTGGTACCCAGCTTTGAAGGAGTAATTGTCTCCGCCAAGAAAGTGAGAAATAGAGGTCACACTTCCAACGTCGGCGTCGTCATCAATTTGGGTCGTACATTTTGGACGTAACCAACATCTCTTGATCCGATACCGAACTTCATCAATAGCTTCCTTACTTGATAGCTATTCATCCAGTGCCATTCGCATGACCTTTACATTCACCTTGGTGACCTTGACCTTTGTGGGACGTACATTTTGGACATAGTCCAAATTTCGCATATCGCTTGATCCGTTAGTCAGACAATTACCAAACTGCATCAATAGCTTCCTCACATTGATGGATATCCACCCAGTGTCATTCTGGTGACCTTGACCTTGGTGACTTTAACCTTTGTGCCAATCATTCTGAATATACGTCCAAATGTTGAATATCTTCTGATCCGTTAGTCGGGTTATTACCAAAATTCACCAATAGCTTCCTCGCATTGATGGCTATCCACACAGGGTCATTTGCGTGATTGTGACCTTCGTATCAATAGTTTTGGACTTCCTCATATTGTGACCTTGACCTTGGCGACATTGACCTTCGTGGCGATCGCCTTGCTTAGCGGGTGAGACACTCCCCGGCGATCGCCTTGTTTTTAATTTATGCATACACTAGTTTTATTTGGATGAGAGAACATACGTTTTTATTAAAACATCGGCTGTGATACTGTAATTATGCCCACGTTTTGAAGAAAACAAGGGTATCATTTTCGTCACGGGTGTCCGTTCTCCATCATGTTTTTCTTGTAAGCGTTATTGGCATATGTTGGGGTATATACAGTGGAACCTCTCTAAACCGGACAACGACACACACCTATGATCATCATTTTGATGGGTCATTTATCTCGGGTGATAATGCTTGTTCATGATCGTATAGCACGCGACTATGGCTCGGAATAATCATATGCCTGGTTTACAGTGAAACCTCGCTAAAACGGACACCCCGGGAACCTTCCAGGGTGTCCGGTTTAGAGAGGTTCCACTGTATTTATTTTCCTTGGTTTACAGTGAAACCTCTCTAAGCCGGACACCCTGGGAACCTCCCAGGATGTTCGCTTTAGAGAGGTTTCACTGTATTTATGTTGCTTGGTTTACAGTGAAACCTCTCTAAGCCGGACACCCTGTGACCTACCAGGGTGTCCGGTTTAGAGAGGTTTCACTGTATTTATGTTGCTTGGTTTACAGTGAAACCTCTGGGAAGTCCCCAGGGTGTCCGGCTTAGAGAGGTTTCACTGTAAATCAGGCATTTGATCGTTCTGAGCCATAACTGTGTGCTATGCGATCACGAACAGGCATTATCACCTGAGATAAAGGACCATGAAACTCATAAAAAATAAGATCACAGGTGTTTCTTGGTGTCCGGTTTAGAGAGGTTCCACTGTAATACATACGGAAGCGGGCCTCCTTAGTATGGGCTTGTGACGTGCATTGCCCGCCATAAAAACATTGTCGGCAGACGACAGTCAGTTGGAATATCACCAAATATGAGCTAAGCCCTACTTAGAGGGAACTTTCATTATGGGTGCGCATGTATTTTACTTATTTTTGTTGTTTTTCGTTTACTAAACTCTCTGAATTCTTGCTTAAAATTTTGTCGTTTGTCGGCAGACGATAGCCAGTTGGTATGTCACGAAACGTGAGCTAAACCTTACTTGGCGGGAAGTTACTTACGTGGTGTGCATGTATGTTATGTGTTCATACATATTGCTTTTTGTTGTTACATCAGATAGTAAGCATGATTTTAGCCTGTTCGAATCGTGCTGCTAAAGCACGATTATAAAAAATGCACAAGCTGTATTAATGCTCATATAATACAGCTTGTGCATTTTTACTAAATCAATAGAAATTATTGACTATGTGTATTGCATAAGCACATCAACATATGTTGAAGCTGTATTGATCACCTAATGTGCTTTTAGTATCGGAATCATTTTCATTTTTATTATACTGGTGCATTATGATTTGTAATACAATGTGAACGTTCATTTTAAGGTATAAATGTATTTATGTGCTAAAGTGTTTTTCATTTCGAAAGTTCGAATCAAAGTGGAACTTTTAGAGAGGATTTATGCGTGAACGGTCGGGTGGGGTTGTCTATCTGCTATTTGCAAATAGATATATATATCAGGGATTCCGCTGGGAAAATCAAAAAAATCGCCACTTCAAAAAAAAAAAAAAAAAAAAAAAAAAAAAAAAAAAAAAAAAAAAAAAAAAACAACAATAAAAACAAACAACAAAAATGATTTTCTTTTTATTTTTTTTCGAAAATTGTAATTTTTTATCGCCAATTGTTTATTTTTATTGCCAGTTGCGAAAGTGGCGATCGCCAGCGGAATCCCTGTATATATTTCAGATGTTATTAAGAAACAGCGCTTCATTGTATACCACGCATGGATTATTAAATAATGTGGAGAGCGGTATGTGGGAATTTATATTCTGAAATACAAGTGTGAAGATACCAGATAAGTGTAAACTACATGTAACGTGTACCTGATACATACTACTATAATCATATTATTTTGAATATATATTATTCCACATATATATACATGTAATTGGAACTCTGACATCGGGAGTAATTTGAGATTAACTGAGATCGGCGATTTCGACAAGATACACGTTACCTGTAGCAGATTTCACCAACATTGCAAAATATACTTTTTCAATTTAAGGATAAATTTATTAATTTATATTATACAGAATTTATTACATTATCACAGCCAAAATGGCTGTGATAATGTAATAAATTCAGTATAATAATTCTGCATACTTTTAATCATCAAATATATGCAGTATTTAATTCTGTATGAAATAATGCATTTCGGGAAAAATAAATGATTACTCCCTCAAGGTATACTTTGCAATGTTGGTGAAATCTGCTACAGGTAACGTGTATCTTGTCGAAATCGCCGATCTCAGTTAATCTCAAATTACTCCCGATGTCAGAGTTCCAATTACATGTATATATATGTGGAATAATATATATTCAAAATAATATGATTATAGTAGTATGTATCAGGTACACGTTACATGTAGTTTACACTTATCTGGTATCTTCACACTTGTATTTCAGAATATAAATTCCCACATACCGCTCTCCACATTATTTAATAATCCATGCGTGGTATACAATGAAGCGCTGTTTCTTAATAACATCTGAAATATATACAGGGATTCCGCTGGCGATCGCCACTTTCGCAACTGGCGATAAAAATAAACAATTGGCGATAAAAAATTACAATTTTCGAAAAATTACAGAACCAGAACAAATATGTATTATTCCATATGTATATACATTTAGTTAGAAATCTGACAGTGGAATTATTTTGAGATTAACTGAGATCGGCGATTTCGACAAGAAACACGTTACCAGAACCGGAACGGCGATGTATATTACTGTGAAATTTGGAGGTAAGTCATTGTTCTCTTCAGGCGTGGATACAGAAATAATTGCAGGAGGGGGTCTAGACCTCCTTGAGCACGAAGCGCGAGAAGGCGATGTGTATCGTACAGTCGGGGGAGGGGGGGTGTGGGTCCTCCCCCAGGAAATTTTTAAATGCCAGATCGCCACAGATGCGATTTCCTGACACCTAGGCCACGAAAACAGTCATCCCACTATTCGAGTATTGTAGATATTATTCTTTTTTTATTGGCCGGGAGCAGGTGTGTTTTTGGGGGGGGGGTGTGGGGGGGGGGGGGGTCCGGAACCCACCCCCTGGACCCCCCCCCACCCCCCCCCCCCCCTGTAATCCGCGCCCCCCCCCCCTCTGCTCTTGATATTGATTTCAATAAAATGCAACAGTTTCGGTAACTAAGATCATAAGATGAACAAACGAGTTTTATTTTTGAACAATAGTCAACATCATTTCTATTTGCTATTTGTTAAGGAGCTACTCTGGTTACACATCCCATAAGCCCCATTTCTCCAGTCAGAGCCACATATGTGTCGTTATATGTCGATTTTCAGAGAGCCAGCACGAGATTTTCAACCCCGATTGCAAGACGTATTTGCTGCTGAAGACAATAAAGAGGATATGTAAATGTAACAGGGACGGTAAGTTTTGAATTGTCACTTCCCGCCACTTGAGAACAAGATACAGTAGAACCTCTCTGAACCGAACACCCTGGGAGGTACCCAGTACAGTGTGGGAGGTACCCAGTACAGTGTGGGCGGTACCCAGTACAGTACAGTGTGGGAGGTACCCAGTACAGTGTGGGAGGTACCCAGTACAGTGTGGGAGGTACCCAGTACAGTGTGGGCGGTACCCAGTACAGTACAGTGTGGGAGGTACCCAGTACAGTGTGGGAGGTACCCAGTACAGTACGTGTGGGAGTACCCTACAGTACAGTGTGGGAGGTACCCAGTCAGTGTGGGAGGTACCCAGTACAGTGTGGGAGGTACCCAGTACAGTGTGGGAGGTACCCAGTACAGTACAGTGTGGGAGGTACCCAGTACAGTGTGGGAGGTACCCAGTACAGTACAGTGTGGGAGGTACCCAGTACAGTACAGTGTGGGAGGTACCCAGTACAGTGTGGGAGGTACCCAGTACAGTGTGGGAGGTACCCAGTACAGTACAGTGTGGGAGGTCCCAGTCAGTGGGAGGTACCCTACAGTGTGGGAGGTACCCAGTACAGTGTGGGAGGTACCCAGTACAGTGTGGGAGGTACCCAGTACAGTACAGTGTGGGAGGTACCCAGTACAGTACAGTGTGGGAGGTACCCAGTACAGTGTGGGAGGTACCCAGTACAGTACAGTGTGGGAGGTACCCAGTACAGTGTGGGAGGTACCCAGTACAGTGTGGGAGGTACCCAGTACAGTGTGGGAGGTACCCAGTACAGTGTGGGAGGTACCCAGTACAGTGTGGGAGGTACCCAGGGTGTCCGGTTTAGAGAGGTTCCGCTGTAAATAAGCACTCCGTGAACAGTTTTTTTTGGGTAATTTTTAAACATGAACAGACACGACAATGAAATAAATAACATTGAAATCCGTCTAAATTGAGCACAACGGGGTCACAAGGGTGTCTGGTTTAGTTCTACTGTAAGTTATTTTTTACTGAACATTCAAGTAGATTTGTAGGCTAATGGAAGCCCATTAGGGCCACTTCACTTTTTTTTTTATCTTTTCTTGAATTTTCAAGATGTTTTCTTGAATTTCACTGAAAATTCAAGAAAACATCTTGAAAAAATGGAAATTAAAAAAAAAGTGAAGTGGCCCTAATGGGCTTCCGTAGTAGGCTCTTGAAAAAGCTATATCAAAACATGATGCTCACGTGGTGTAAACAGTGTTGGAGCCGGTCAAAACCACAGGTGTTTGAACAGATGGTCAGTATGTTTGTGTCATATGGGTCTTTTGGGTAGATTTGGGTGAATTTCGTTGGATTTGGGTAATTTGTGCAACTACTAATGCTCAATCATTTCACACGAAAGAAATCGTCAACTATCTACACATTCACCGTTCCGACATTTTGGACCCATTTTATACTGTCAAAATACATGTAGCTCGCGGGAGGTGACGTAAATTGTGTGTTGGTAACACTGCACCTAAACCACACGATTTACCGAAATACCCCATAAAACACCGATATATGAACCGTTCTTCAAGAACCTGTGGTAAAAACTGCATAGAACTAGGATGTTCAGAGACGATTGGAATTTTGTGCTTTAGGAGTACGTGAACATATGTTGTATTTATGTACAGTCGAACCCCTCAAAACCGGAGATAAATAAAAGTTAATGCTACATGTACTTAATTATAATCAGGTTCATTGCCATTTATCTCCGCTGAGTATGTCTGTTCGTGATCGCAAAGCACCCACGCGAGTCTTGGAGTAGTTGTCTGTCTGTTGTACAGTGCAACCTCTCCAAATCGGACACCCTGGGAGGTCCCCAGGGTGTCCGATTTGGAGAGGTTGCACTGTAAAAGTATATTTCATATCAGGCATTAACCTTATACAAATACCTGGGGCCCGTTTCATGAAACTTCATACGATTAAAATATTCGTAAGTGCAAAATTATGATAGTCTGCAAATTTCCCATTAACAATATTTTCTTGTAAACAATTATTGGATTTACATTTAGGCCTATGCTCAATAAATGTAAAGCCATCAATTGAAATTTCCAGACGATCCTAAATTTGCACTTACGAAAATTTTAGTCGTACGAAGTTTAGTGAAACGGGCCCCCGATTTACAAAGAATTCAAAACTGACGTGTCATTGGTCGAACGGCATCACATGATGTTACCGAATGCCGTCAGTGTAATGACGCAACGTAAACAAGTCCGCATTATTTCACCGAAAGCCAGTTTATATTTGATCATCAGCTAGCATACAACGTTACCTGATAAACAGAACACCATCATAGTGTCTGATGATATCACGTTATCAGGCTCGGTTCGCAAACGGTAGGCTACGCGTTTCCTACGCGTTTCCTAGCCTTGCCTGATAAACATGATATCAAACGATACGGGACTAATCTTCGTCGACAGCAAAGCGTGGGACAGACAGTAGTAATCTCTATTTATCCCGTCAACACAGTGCGTATGTGCCCTCAGGTTACGGGGGATAAATAGCGAGTTGACTATTACTACACACCCTGTGTTGACGGGATAAATAGAGATTACTACACATACGCCCTGTGTTGACGGGATAAATAGAGATTACTACACATACGCCCTGTGTTGACGGGATAAATAGAGATTACTACTGTGCCGTGAAATTTTTTTGATATCCTGTCAATACGACCTTATCACTGTGTATGAACATGTGCGGTGGCTGGGGTTATATTTTTGCATTTTACAGTCATTTGTCGGTGTTGACGGGATAAATATAATAGTAGGTTAGTGCCGTGAATGGGAAAAATATCTGGCGCGGCACGGATACGGCAGAGCCTCGCGCATCCCGTTTCCTGAGCCTTGCCAGATATTTTTACCCATTCACGGCACTAACCTACTATTCTCTATGTCTCCCGATACAGCGGACATAGACGTGTGTGACGAGGCGGGAAACATCAAGAATCTCCGTGAGCCGAACATACAACAGCGATACGCCACCGAACTACTGGAGCATCGGGAACGACTGGTCTTGCTGAAGGTGGAACGTAAGTCACGGCGTACACTATGACAAGCCATGTGATGTTTTACCTAGGAGATGTGCGATATATCATGTTATTACTTAGATATCAATTTTTGCCTAGAAATTGCCTGTATTTGCCTACAGCAATAACATACACAGTCCAGGCTGCTACGGCGTGTTTTCCAGTCTGATACTGAAACTTTTAGTCTGATACTGCCATTTCTAGTCTGATACCATCGTTACTAGTCTGATACCGCCGTCCAGTCCGATAACATGTCTCGCGCGCGTATTAAACCAGTTCCTTTGGTCATGCGCATTGCGTATGTTTACTTTATCGGCTGCGTAAATTTTGACAGATGACGGGAATTTAAATTTGTAGGCTCTGTATTTCATCATTCAATCATGGATAACGGTACAGTGTAAAGATTTTAATATAGGATTATCACAACTGCCGGATGATTGATATTGAAATTGATATCTAAGTAATCTAAGTAATAAAGACGTTAATACGTGTCTTGTTTGATATCGGCCTAGGTATCGTCCCTCGGTAACTTGGTATCAGCCTTCGACCTTCGGTCTCGGGCTGATACCAAGTTACCTCGGCCGATACCTAGGCCGATATCAAACAAGCCACGTATTAACCTCTAATTAAATACAGTATATTACCGTTTGCTCGAACAGCGTACGGGATTCGTTATTTGCGGACCTATCCGTTGTTCGACGTACATAATTTTAATTCCCGTAACACTATAATTAACACAATTTAAGATATTTTCCGCAAATGACATCGAAAGTTGCAAATGAAACTTTCGTCAACTGCTGTCATTTACACACATTTATCACAATTTCTGTAAATATACTGGGGCGGTATGGGGTGTGGTCGAGACTGGGATCTACGAACGGATTTACTTCCAAATATGAAATGATGTCGAGATATTTAAACGAAGGCTCATCGATTTTCATTTTGTAAATGGTCACTGCCTGTGTTCTATTGTTTAGTCTGCACGCGACGGTGAATTTTAAATTACGTGATTTCCATAGATATATTCTATAGTACAGTCTAATACATATGAATTTTTCATTAAAAAGCAAGTGAAGGTAAAATGGATTATATGTTGTTATCGTAAATTGTTAATCAAGTAGGCATTATATAAGCGTCTGAATGGATTAATTATTTTATAGTGGAACCGGACATAAAGAACACACCTGTGGTGTTATTTTTTTATGAGTTTCTTCGTCATTTATCTCAAGTGATAATGTATGTTCGTGATCGCATAGCACACACCTATGGCTCAGAATGATCAAATGCCTGATTTACAGGCGGAACACCCTGGCGACCTCACAGGGTGTCCGATTTAGAGAGGTTTCACTGTATGTACATTTAATGTAAGATACGTGAATATGTCTCTTAATACGTAAACTAGTTCTTCAATCACTAGTGGGTGGTGGTCGGGCGAATGAGACGGCGTAAATTAACAGTATGGGTTCCTCCTTATAGGAATCACGATTTGCCTGGTTTAGCCCTCAGGTACGTTTTTATCTTTGGCTCTTTAGTTACCTGGGAGTTGAATTGGGTTATTGCCCATTATAAAAGTAGTAGAATTATTACTGATCCTACTGCTTTTGGGAGGGGCCAAGTGACTCTGGTGTGGCGAGGACCTGGCATCAGATCAGGATTATTCTGATATCAGGGCTGAATATATAGTTTTGTTATTGTAAATATTCAGTTCTGATTTTGGGATTCCCCCCCCCCCAGTTGTACATGTACTTGAACATGTACATGTACTTGTACAGGTAATATATGGGATTTAGTACTAAACCCAGTGACCTGGCCTTAAATGACCTTAGCTGTTGATAGGCCGTTAAACACCAAAAAACAAAACAAATCTTCAACCACTAAGGTCTAGGATATGCTAATCTTTGGACTAGTTCATAAATCAGATGAGGAATATTATTTTGAAAATCTGAAAAACACTGGCAAACACTGTAGATCACGATGAGCCGGCTCATCGTAATATACAGTGTTTGCAAATGTTGGCTTTATGGTCTGTATGATTGAGTAGGGGCGGTAATATACAGGATTTATAACATATCACACACAGCTTCCATTTTGATAGGGAATACTTTCAGACGAGTTATAATGCTAGGAAAGAGAACATAACAGATGCTATGTTTCAAACGGATGTTATGTTTCATTCCTGTGGAACACACAAGGGATCTCCAGCTGCAATTTACCAGTATTAATTTGACTATATATTTTTGTGAGAGATATGACAAATATATCTTCTGAAGACTGGAAATATAAATGTCACTGAAGAAACGGGGCTTATGGCTTTACATGGCGGGAATGGACGACTCGCAAATCTCTTGGAAGTCACGATGAAGGTTTGCAAAATTTACCGTATAAGCAGTGAATTAAATCTCATAGTGATTGCTATATTTTCAACACATTCTGTCATTAATTACGACAAACCGATTTTCCCGTCGGAAACTGCAATAAAGCGTATTTCGTAATACCGTCGGACTTACGTGTCATTTAGTTTAACCCTTTCACCCCTAAGTAACCGAATGGATTTTGATATGCTAATTTTGCAACCAATCCAACCGTCATAAAATGATTTCCAGACTAGTCCATTTATGAAAAGTAGGTGTTTTTGTTCTAAAAAATATGAAAATTACTTTCAAAAAGTGCAGATCCTGATGAGACGGCTCGTTACGAGCCGGCTCATCTGGATCTGCACTTTTCGCATAAACCGCTATAGCTGGATTTCAAAGGGTTAAGATAATGTTTAAAGGCACTGTGTCCATTGTAAAAACCACCATGGCAGCCATTACATGTTTAACCTGTTACAGACAGAGAATTCTGGTTAAGCCATGTCTGAACAGGCGCGGCGGACGTAGGGGGGTGGGGTTGGTCAGAGCTGCCAACTGTTACGATTTTTCCGTATTTCTTACGGAAAATACGTTAGAAATACGGAAGTACGGATAACAATTAAAAAGTACGATTTTTAAAAAAATCAGCGCGGGAATATCTGGAAATAATAATTTCGTTTCACAATTTTGCCAATAAATCCTATTTTTTTATTTACCCGTAATCATACTCGCCGAGGCGACTTACCATTTCGATTCTTGTTGTGTAGTAATAGTAGTTTCAAGCGCTCAGCGATATTGATTTATTCATCACGTAAATTCATAAAATGTCTGCTCCAAAGCGTGCAGCCAACGAATTTGGGTATTTTTTTATCGAAAGAAGTTAGGAGAACACATCTGTTCATCAATGATTACAGCGAGACATGGCCCAATTTGGTCCGGTCAAAGCGCGGTGATGAATTTGCGTCTTGCAAGCAGTGTAATTGTGATTTTTCGGTTGGATTTGGTGGCCGAAACGAGGGCCAAGGCTATAAAAAAGTAATATGCATATAAGTGAGTACTGATTTGTGTTCCGGAAAACATATGTGGTGTTCCGGAAAATAGCTCCTTTTTCTCTCCATGTTCCTCATGTGACCGACATGGGGTTGGCAGCTCTGGTTGGTGGGGGTGGGGGGGGGGGGGGTGGGGGGGGGGGGGGGGGGGGGGGGGGGGGGACCTGATTCTCATTATTCTCATTATTCTCATTCTCAAACTTACTGAGAACGCAAGAAATTTAAACCTTTGGATTTCACAAATTAACGGGGGAGCATGTACCCAGACCCCCTAGCAACATCGCCCCCGCCCCCCTCCCCAATAATATTCCGGTTCCGCCGCCTATGTGTTATGACATGTCGATATATTATGAACTAAACTTATGGCATTACTCATGTTAAATCATCGACGTATATAGAGAATAGTAGGTTAGTGCCGTGAATGGGAAAAAATATCTGGCAATAACAAAAGTAGTATATGGGCCTCTTTGGCGCCATCTTTTAAAATGGGCGTTGATTGGCTAATGAGGCTGTCTAATTTGCATAATTAGAATGTTAATGTTAGTCGGTACCAATGTCGTATACAGAGCTGACTTGTATACGCTATCTGGTGCGTGTTCTGCAAGGTTCCATACTGACCTTACAACCACAAGTATACTACTATATACAACGTAATACAAAATGACATGACTCACTATATGATTTGCACTGTTCTATATACACATACTGACCTTACAACCACAAGTATATTACAAACACACGTATATACAAAATATTCCGACACATTAGACAGCCTCATTAGCAAGTCAACGCCCATTTTACAAGGTGGCACGAAAGAGGCCCATATACTACGTTTGTTATTTCCACGGATGCATGCTTAGGCGTACCTGGCAGGAAAATATGCTAGTAATTACGTGATGTACAACCCTATGTTTACAACCAATCACTGACCAATGAATCCACCAATCGGTGTCTACATTACAGGGCAGTCCCCGGAGAGTAACCACGTGACGTACAGCCCGATGCTGCAGGAAGAGGACGCTGTATTGACGGACGAATTCCTCGGTAAGATTTGTATATTTCGTATGCCGGCATATTCCCGTCTCATATTCCACATTACGTGATAACGTAATAGCTAGGTCGTCTTACGAGACCTTATAATACGTCCTTAAAGACGAAATCAATTGCACGTGATAACCATCACGAAATATTGTCAAAAATATGTTACTTCCCAGTCGTGTCATCTATTTTTAGTTTAATTTCTACACATTTCCTCGCGGAATAAAGACAGTTTGACGACATTAATACAATTTATTCCATATTGACCAGTTAGGAAGACGCCATGACGTTCGATACAAACGTACAATTGAACTATTGTGTCCTAATATATTTCATCATTTTCTAGTCATATCTTCGACCAGAAACATATATTACTGTAATGTATTATATTATATGACCCAGTGCCTTTAAACGTGAGAATTCCCATTTTATGGACTAAATATTGTATATTACATCATTTGTGTCGCGCCTGCTTTAGCAGAGGCGCGACTATACTCGGCGCTTTTTCCGTCGTCGTCGTCCGCGTCGTCGTCCGCGTTCGCGTCGTCCGTTTTTTTTTCTAAGGCAAATGCGTTAAAAGTTATTGTTTTTTCACAACACGGTCAAATGCCTCGGCTGGCGCGATACCGCTTCCGTGGCGGAATTATTGTTAGTCCATAAAGTACGAACCCACGTATTGGATAGCAGGGGCCCGTTTCACTAAACTTCGTCCGACTGAAATGTTCGTAAGTGCAAATTTACGATCGTCTGGAAATTTCAATTGATGGATTTACATTTATTGAGCATAGGCTGCTTATGCAGCCTATGCTCAATAAATGTAAATCCAATAATTGTAAAGAAAATATTGTTAATGAGAAATTTACAGACTATCAATATGTTTCACTTACGAACATTTTAGTCGTACGATGTTTAGTGAAACAACCCCCTGATACATAATTTGAGACACATTGCCTTTACAATACAAGTATTTCGTACGTTTCAGCGCGGCTGGAAATTAAAAACCCAGACGTTGCCACCGACAACCGACGGGTAAAGTCGAACACCCGACGACCCAGGGACAGAGGTCAAAGTCACGACAGACTTGCGGACACGGCGCGTCAGATGAGCAAAGAAAAAACGAATGATAAAGCGAAACAGCCGAAAATGGAGAAACGTTTAAGCGCCAGTCGGCCCAAGAGATGACAATAGAAGTAATGGTCCAATGTGGTGGCTGGGTGCATTGAGGGATCGTAGACAGTTATCTCCCGTTGAATTTATTTATAGAAATCAGGCCCAAATTGTATATTGTAGGGCCTTGTTGCTTGTTAAAAGGGTGAATGTGGCATGATTTATTACGAAAAGGAGCAATTATAGTGATTTTGAACAGCATTGATCCAAATCATCATACATATCTGCGCAATCTGATCCGGGACTGCATTATTTGCCAGATTCATATTATTACACTAAATATTAATGTTATTGCAATCAGATTTGCAAAGGGAAGTAACTAGCTACGATCCCCCTGTATTCCAATACGACAAAAAATGGCTTAATGGGGTTTTACCAATGTAACTTATGATCAGCATGCACACATGAAACCGGACAGGCTTGAGACGAGTTAGTTAGGATAAAAGTATGTCTAATTCCCAGAAGACTTACTTCACCTGGAGGTGGTGGTGCGGGGTTGATGAGGGGCAATATGCCATTAGGCACTATAGAAAGATAGCGGACATAATTCCATTATTCTGCATGCAAAAAACAATTGTCTTTCCATATATGATTTGTTTTAATGCACACTATAAATATCACGCAATCTGATTGGCTGATGGTCATACATTACAGGTATATCATTGTTGATGAACGGTCGCAAATTATTTCAATATGTATTCCTACGCCAGTAGTAAAGGAGTGCATTATAAATGTTAACCGCATTGTAATTTTGAAATCTGCGGCGTATATCAGAAAATGATAGGTCGGAAAACATGTTTAATTGCTCCGCTAGTGCGTCGCCATTAAACAGATGTTCCGACCTGTCATTTTCTGATATACGCCGCAAATTGGAAAATTCAAATACAGTTAACCCTACATTTACTAAAATTCATATCGGAGTATTTATGTTTAATCAATATAAAAAATTCTCCCATTTGTTACATTTAGTTTTAGACGGTGGACAAGTGAGACTCCGTGTCACATTAACTGATCTGGGAACTATGTTATATGTATTTTTTATTTCGTGAAAATTGGTCCAATATTGATTTTATTGTGAAAAAAAATCCCCAGGTTAAATCACCATAGACATATTCACAGAGTGAGTGAAGATGTCTATGGGGACGTTTGACCTGATTTTACGAAATAAAATAAGGCTAAATATTATCGCAACAAACATGTTAAATGTAAATAAATCCAATAAATGTAATTTCCAGACGATCATAAATTTGCACTTACGAACATCTTAGTCGTACGAAGCTTAGTGAAACGGCCCCCAGTATCGTATTTCTGAACCGAAATGTACTTATAAGTCGGTAGGTGGTGGTCGGGCGAACGAGACGGCGTAAATTAACAGTAGTGGTTCCTCCTTATAGGAATCACTATTTGCCTGTTTTTATCTTTGGCTCTTTTGTTACCTGGGAGTTGCATAATTGGGTTATTGCCCATTATAAAAGTAGTAAGATTATTACTGATCCTACTGCTTTTGGGAGGGGCCAAGTGATTCTGGTGTGGCGAGGACCTGGCATCAGATCAGGATTATTCTGATTTCAGGGCTGAATCTATAGTTTCTTATTGTAAATATTCAGTTCTGATTTTGGGATTCCCCCCCCCCATTTGTACATGTACTTGAAAATGTACATGTACAGGTAATATATGGGATTTAGTACTAAACCCATTGACCCGGCCTTAAATATGACCTTAGCTGTTGATAGGCCGTTAAACCCTAACAAACAGCAAACAAACAAAACACCACAAACTTGAACATTTTATAGTATATGTTGTCACCACTCATTTGAACCGTCTCTGGGGTGGGGAGATATTTGGAAATATTGGCCGTTAAACCCTAGCAAACAAACAAACAAGCGATAAACGAGTCACAGTGGAACCTATCAGGTCTGAAGATGTTCCACTGTTTGAGTCTATATACGGGTATGGTGGGGGATCTCCAGGGTGTCCAGTTGAGATATTCCACTGTAATTCAGCCGTATAAGCACTCCCATATATGTGTGCCAGGGCTCCAGATAAGTATTTTGTCTAAAGATTATTATACCCCCATATTTCAAATTCAATACGTATTTTACTTTTACAAATGTATTATTGATTTTATTATTGAATAGAGAACAAATGATCAAAAATAAAACAAATATAAAAAATCACTTATTTGAGCTGCAACTGTTTGCTTTTTGCAGCTCAACTAAGTAATTTTTGTCGAACCCGCTTGCGGAAAGCGAGACATAGTGATCACAATGACGTCCGGGTGTCCGTGACTGCCTCCGTGCGTCCGTCCATCCATCCATCCGTCCGAAATATGCGTTAAAGTTTTTAAATACCTTATATATCTGCAGTCGTAAGTCACATTGACTTGAAACTTCATATGTTTATTAGTCAGCATCCATATATTCATGCTGTGTCCCACTCATGTGGCCCCTGTGCCCAAGGTCAATGTCAAATGACTTAGAAGTTTGCGTTAAATTTTTGTCAAAATTTGCGTTAAAGTTTTTAGATACCTACTATCTCTGTAACCGTAAGTCGGATTTGCTTGAAACTTCATATGCTTATTGGGCATCATCCATACTATATTTATGTACTTGTACATGTAATATATGGGATTTAGTACTAAACCCATTGACCCGGCCTTAAATGACCTTATCTGTTGATAGGCCGTTAAACCCAAACAAACGTTGATGCATGTCAGCGCTCCAGCTAAGGTGCGTAATTTGACCAACTTTGGGTGAAATTTTGAAATAAAAAATGGAAAGTTGGGAGTCCTTCAGAATCGTCTCATTGAGACGATTCTAAAGCACTCCCGACTTGCCATTTTTTATGGAGAAATAAGAAATTTACCTCCAAATTACGCACCTTAACTGAAGCTCTGGCTTGTACGTAAATGCCACATTATTTTCAGAAAAGTCCTCCACTAATATATCGAGGATTTGATTTTTTCAATTTTGCAGATTCATGAATCATTCATAATATCGATGATCTAGTAACATAAGGTCGTAAGTGCTATGCTTTAGCATAGCACTTACGACCTTATGTTACTAGACCATCGATATGAGATACCAATGGCAATAAGGATGTAAAAATGTGGGATGGGTGTGGTAGAGATGATAGAGAATAGTAGGTTAGTGCCGGGAATGGGAAAACATATCTTGCAAGGCTTAGGAAACGGGATGGGCGAGGCTAGCCGAGCTAGCCTCTATGTATCCCGTCAACACTACACATAGCTTTACAATGCAAAAAATAACCCCAGCCGCATCCTCAAAATCGGAGAATCGACTAGTATGACAATCGCATCTATTCATACGCAGTGATTAGGTCGTATTGACAGGATATCAAAAATGTTTCACGGCACCGCGTTTCATGGCACATACGCACTGTGTTGACGGGATAATAAATAATATGTGGCTGTGACTGGAGAAATGGGGCTTATGAGATTTGTACAAAGTGCTGCTGCTGATCAAATGTCACACTTCTGTAGCCTGATAATGATTTAAATTGCTTGTTAGAATCATGACGGATGTTTCATTAATGGAATGGCGAACAGTGCAGATCCTGATCAGCCTGTGCAGATGCACAGGCTGATCTGGATCTGTACTGGTCGCAAAATCCATGAGCCATATTTCTCCAGGCACATATATTAATCGAAGAGACACACGAACAGTGCAACAATTTAATGAATATAAGTTCTTTGATTTGCCAGTGTTAGGATACACATATTAGACAGGCAAAACCCTGGTGAGACGGCTCGTTCAGAGCCAGATCAAATGCAGCTGCAGTGATTGCATACCCTAGATGTATGGTGTCTGCCTGAACCAATGACCTTTGATAAAATGCCTGCCCACAATATATCTCTATCGATAGCAGTCATTGTAATAGAGATATCTTTGTGTGTAATGTTAATGATTTTGGCGGCCATCTTGGAAAAGTATATACCGGGAAAAATATAGATATGTTTGACCCAAGGAACATGTGTTGAAAAGTCCTTTCATAAATCAGACAGATCACAGTTTTTTGTTAAGCGACTTCGCTAGTAATGTATTGGGCGGGTCATTTTAAAAGTCGCCAGTATATACGTGTTAAACAATAAACAGTCCATTTTCGTAAATGGTCGAAAAGCGAAAATGAAGCAGGTGAAGGAAAATGGCAAATATTCACGGGATATATTCACTTCGAACCCCCTCTGCCATGTCCGTTTGTCCAGACTAGCCTATGACGACGTATAGGAACTTTGCCTCGATGGAGCACAAATTGTTGTTCTCCACGAAATCTGCGAGTGAGAACATTGCCCTCATATCCGGCCTCTCTAATTCGACATTGGCTTGAGGCGCCTCTTGGAACAGGTAAAACTCGTAGTGGTGTTTGCCGGTTCCCTTTGGTGGCGTAGGGCCGTTATAGGCTGCAATCAGAACGGATGTCGAATGGAGAATCATGCAAGCCTGTATGTACGGCAGCTTAAAATCATTCCCACGACATAGCATTGCGTTCCAACGACATAGCATAGAGTTCCCACGATATATCTGCTATTCTATGGGCTGATTATGTCGTGTGAAAGATATGGTATCTACGGAAGCATGGAGGGGACATGTGTTTTTTTTATTTAATAACATAATAAGTCGTGGCCACGAGATAAATAAAAAAAAACACACCTGAGTTATGTCGTGGCCACGAGATCTTTAGGTGTGTTTTTTTTTATTTATCTCGTGGCCACGACATAATAAGTCGTGGCCACGAGATAAATAAAAAAACACACATGTCCCCTGCATGCTTCCGTAGGTATCTCATGAGAACGAGATATAAATAAAAGTGTGCATGTCCCGATTGAGCCTGGTTCTGATTGATATTCATACTATTTTTAGGGCGAAATAAAAATAAATACAATGAAGTGCCGTCTGCTATTTTTGAACTATTTATAGACTACAAATTTCCCAGCATGAAAAGAGTTAACATCGATGTCACTCGTGGCCGGGAACTACACTACCGCCTGCGCTAATCTTGCCTATTTGTCAATTTATTTATTTCAAAATACTTTAATATTATGATTGAAAATCAAGCAACTTGGCTGAGCCTGAGCTGTGTGAATTTGGATTGCCAATAGGTATTCAGAAACATTGACAACCAATGGGCAAGACTAACACAGACGGTTTAACGTTTTAACAATTTATCTCGTCCTAAACAATTAGAAAGTCATCTCGTCCAGAAAATTATGTAGACTACTTATGCAATGTATAAAGATGACTTGGCCATCACGTTATCACGTTTAAACAGGGGCGCCGAAACATGTCCGGCAGGTCAGGCGACTGCCGAACCAATAACTTTGACAACAATGTTACATTTTGATTGAAACATTTACATTGTTGATATATATTATACCAAAAAACAACGGTAAGGCGTAAACAAAAAAATTGTTTGTTTCCACTAACCCGACCGACCCTATTTTTTCCCGCCGACCCTACACTTTTTTTCGTCATATCGGTAATTGTTTTGATAAACACAGTATATTTTCATTAACCCATAGTGGGTTAACCCTTGCTACCCTGTTGACGGAAATTACCGTCTGCTCTTTTTCATTTTTGCTTTAATTCTTAACAAAAAAATTGTTTTGACAGCACATGAGAATCGTCTCCATTGGAGACTATTCTCATGTGCTGTCAAAACCAAGTTTTCGTCGAGAAATATTGAAAATAAAACATTTCCAGCAGACGACATATAAAAATAAAGAAATTCGAGAAAAAAAAAAGTTTCGCCTACCTACCTACCCTATTTATTTTCCAGGTGTTAGCGGTAACAAACAATTTTTTGTTTTGGCCTAATGAATATAATTATTATTATCGATAAGTTTATGTTGTTACCACTCAGTGGAACCGTCTCGATGAGACTGTTCAACTGAGTAGTAACAACATACACTTCGAGTAGGTTAGTGTGTGAGGGGGATCCCATACCTTCGCCGGACCAATCTGAATTACTATAGGAATGAATGGCCTTTTTGTGGAATTTATCGGGGTATAAAATTGGAAAAGTCGCGGGAATACTGGACGAAGGCCGGAAGGCCTCGTCCAGTATTCCCGCGACTATTCCAAGTTTATATCCCCGATAAATTAAACAAAAAGGCCATTCATTCCTTATAATTCCAGCATTTGAAATAAATTCATCAAGAAAATGTGTTTATTTTCCGTTTTCTTAAGAATTATTTTAACTGCGCCTCACGGTTACGGAAAGTAGTTCGGCGTGGGAGTTTACTGGGATATAAATTTTGGACAGAGACTTGCTACGGGCCAATCAAATGTTAGAGAATTGTGTAAATAGTTTTGTGCTTGAATTATTATGCTTCCGACGCCCCTGTAAAACGATGGCAGAAATACGCCAACACACTCGACTGATCTACTGTTACTCACCCATCAAAGTTTCCCCCCTAGTGTGTCCATCAATCAGAGCAGATCCCTGCAACAGGTTACACATGAATTTACATATGAGGGGCGTTCAAAGAGTTCCCTGACAATTGTTATAATTCGCTCATTTGTGAGGTATATATGCGCGACAATACATGTTGGCATAATGTTGTCGGTGCATGTTAGGGTACGCGAATACACTGTTTTTGGTCGACATTTTGATTATACGGCTCGCTCATTCTTACAATTTGTAATATTTCAAACAAACATTTCATTCAATACTCATTCTTACAATGTGCTTTAATTATACAATACAATCATTTCGTTTATTACGATTTGAATTATACCAAACAAACATTTTGTTCGATACTCACGGGTATATTTGCGATGACCCAGTGAAGCCAGTATCTACCCGGTCCATACGGGGTGGCTCCCTGCGGATCCACCATCACCAGCGTATAGCGTCCGTCCTGTAAACGTAGGTTATTATAGAGCCCCGCAAGGGACATGTATTTGTTTTTATTAATTCGTCCCCACAAAATAACAATTTGTTCCCTAAATTTAACAATTCGTCCCTACGATATAACAATTCGTTCCCACGAATTAACAATTCGTTCCCGTGGGAACGACTTGTTATTTCGTGGGAACTAATTGTTAAATTGATGGAATGAATTGTTAAATTGAGGGAACTAATTGTTATTTCGTGGGAACGAATTAATACAAAAAATAATTCTACGTCCCAGGATATAACTGTGACTGGAAAAATGTATGGTGGCGGAGCAGAACGTGGTTGAGGGGTAACACCGTTGGACTGCCACGCTGGCGAGCCGGGTTCGATTCAGGGTTCAGTTCCAGGGCGTCAGTATTTCTGAGATACTTTGTATTTCCTGCTCTACTAGTCCTTTCGGATGGCGGTCCCGCGTATCAGATTTGAAGAATCTTGGGAGACGACATCGAGCCAGTGCCGTCGTTAAATCCAAGCATTTACATTTACATGTATGGTGGCGTTATACTGTGACCTATACAGGCCCGTAGCGGTTTCTAAAATACCGACACGGCGGACTTTGACAGCCAGTAAGAAATACAAACAAGGCCAAAATACTTCCACGGCGGACTTTGACAGCCAGCAACAAATACAAACAAGGCCAACATAAAGCTTCCTATTGATCAGTAACATATTCAAATGTTACACTTAGGAAAACCACTTTGCGGATTTTCATGAATTTCACAATTTTTCATGACTTTGGTTGGTTGTGAATCACATCCACAACAATTCATGAACAATTGTGAAGTACATGCCAGCGATTGTTCTAGAAACCAGGACAAACTATAAATTGGTGTAATGGTGAGGTCAAGTAATATGGTTAGTTCGTGTACTATAAGAATAATTAACATATTATTGCATAATTAATTCCGTAGGCGGGGGTTAGTGTTACAATTTGTAACAATACAACGTGCATTTTTAAGGCATGGCCTTTTGTTCACATAACACATCTGGGACCAACATGAATATATTATCTCCCAGATAAATGTATCGACATCAGGGACGTACTATAGAGGATATGAAACAACGCGAAATCTCGCGAAACCCGGTATGCAATAGAAACAAAATTGCTACCCAGCTCCATATCTCTCGTAGATGACACGTTCAAGGTGCATGATCACGTGGTTACAACAACAACAACGTCGCCCACTTTTCATTCTCTCGAATTAACAATTCGTTCCCACGATATAACAATTCGTTCCCATGAATTAACAATTCGTTCCCGTGGGAACGAATTGTTATTTCGTAGGAACGAATGTTCAATTGAGGAAACAAATTGTTAATTCGTGGAACGAAATTGTTACATTGAGGGAACGAATTGTTATTTCGTGGTAACGAATTAATTAAAAAAAACAACAACAACGTCGCCCACTCCAAAGTAAGTATTATTTTATATTTTCCTTAATATGTAACGGATTTTGATGAAATATGGCGCAGCAAACGCGTATTCATCTGCTGCATTTGGTGGTCTATGGAGTTTGGCACAGACGTATGTTGTTTTTGTCGGAGACACGGAAATCGATACTTCGCAAAAACGACAGAAGTTTGGGCGAAAATAAAGAGACCACCAAATGCAGCTTAACAAGACGCGTTTGATGCGCCATATTACATCAAAATCCGTTACGTAATAAGGACAATATAAAATAATACGTACTTTGAATCGGATGGATTCTGGAAGTTTCAGTACTTGTTGTTGTTGTTAGTACCACGTGAGCATACACCTTGATATAGTGTCACGAATATGTTGCAAATGTGGACATTGGATACCACCAAAAGGTCACCACTTACAAGATAAAACGATAAAATAAAAATCGAATCGCGGTGTCGTATTTGAATGTCAGCAAGGGCGGGAATATTGACCGGCCTCGGAATTGTGTTATATGTGTGGCCTGGCGACACTTCATATATAAACTACTACAGTACTGTCTGTTCCACGTCTTGCTGTCGATGAACTTGTGGCTATCAAACACGTTAAATCTAAAACATATTTAAGTTTGAGAACTGTTTCATCAATAACAAAAATGTCACCATCCCCATTCTTTTCATTTTATGAAAATCCACCAAATGTTGGAATTTCTTGCGAAAAAAAACAACAAACAAGTTTCCTCCGGGAATTTAACATGGGACAAACAAGGTGGAGGAGCTGGGAGAGAAGCAAACAAATGACTCCGAAACTGGCTAGATAGCTTGGAAATGGTGTAACTAAGAAAACAAAAGTTAAATTCATTAAATAAAAACAAATATGCATAAATTGAACATCTCAAGATATACTCAGCAACTAAGTATAGGGGCATACTTTGCAAGTTTGCAAGACTATCGCGTGCACACGCAAAGACTATCGCGTGCGCACGCAAAAACTATCGTGTGCTCGCGCAAATACTATCGCGTGCGCACGCAAAGCCTAACGCGTGCGCACGCAGATACTATCGCGTGCGCACGCAAAAACTATCGCGTGCGCACGCAAATACTATCGCGTGCGCACGCAAAGCCTATCGCGTGCGCACGCAAAGAATATCGCGTACGCACGCAAAGACTATCGCATGCACTCGCAAAGCTATTGCGTGCGCACGCGAAAGTATAACAATATTTTATCTCCATGTCCCCTCTGTGCCACCGTAAATTATAAAGACGTTTTCCACTTTATAATATACTCACCGATTCTACATGGTTGAATGTAACAGCCGTTGGCACGTTAGCCGTTTGTTCCTTCGTTTTCTCCACGCCACATTGCACTGACTTATGTCCGTACTCCATCGTCAGTCGCGGTAACTGGTCACAGTAGTCGCGCTCGGCGAACTCCACCTCCACCGACGATAAGCCACACAACGCCCGTTTCTGTCGATGTAACGCCGACGGTCGGTCGAGTCCGTCGGGGAAGCCGGCGACGAGTGTGAACAGGAACGATAGGGCGATTGCAGCAACAACTGATGACGTCATCACGGATATTGGTCTGGTTATAAACGGAAATAACAGTGGGCGGCTGTGACTGGAGAAATGGGGCTTATTGGATTTGTGACCAGTGTAGCCCCTGTTCAAATAATACACGTCTGTAGCCTGGTCCTGGTGCCAATGCTAAACTAGTTTGTATATCCTAATCTCCTTGATATACTGACTCCTAATTAGGAGATACAAAGTCCTAATTAGGATATAGTAACTCATAATTAGGAATTACTATCTCCTAATTAGTACTTACTATCTGTGACAATGCTAAAATATGTTTATCTCCTAATTAGGAGACATTATAAAATAATAATATTGATTTCAATGAAAGAACAGCATTTCGTCTCAATTAATCGCATATTGCGACACTTACCTATTAAATTAATCATTAAATATTCAGGCGCTATACTTAGAACTGATTTTACGCCTTGTTGTCATCAGTTCACGAGACGCAAAGCCTATTACCGCCCATACACGCGCTCACTTCGTGTCACACCGCCAATCACATGCTAGTATAGCGATTCGAAATCAGGTCCAGGGGCGAAGCTTCGCGAGTGGGCTGGTAAACAATAAGTACGTTATAGTTCACATATTGAATTTTTAATAAATTAATTTCTCGCTCGCTACGAAATTAATTCATTAAAAATTAAATATATGAACTATAACTATTACACAAAAATATTTTAACATTGGCACCAGGACACTTCCATAGTTCCCCGACTGTTCAAAGTCGTTTAGAGAAAATCTGGCATTGATAATGGAGCTAGTGCTGCAGTCCGCGCCGGTTTATAGAGAATAGTAGGTTAGTGCCGTGAATGGGAAAAAATATCCGGCAAGGCTCAGGAATTTCTTTATTTCTCATCAGAAGTATATGTTGTGACCACTCATTTGAACCGTCTCGCCGAGACGGTTCAAATGAGTGGTCACAACATATACCTTGGTTCAGAAATAAGGAAAATAGATAGAGAATAGTAGGTTAGTGCCGTGAATGGGAAAAATATCTGGCAAGGCTTAGGAAACGGGATGGGCGAGGCTCTGTCGAGCACATCCCGTTTCCGTGCCGCGCCAGATATTGTTTCCCATTCACGGCACTAACCTACTATTCTATTTATCCCGTCAACACCTACAAATGGCTGTAAAATGCAAAAACAGTATTGACTGGATATCAAAAATGTTTCACGGCACATACGCACTGTGTTGACGGGATAAAAAATGTTTCACGGCACATACGCACTGTGTTGACGGGATACAAAATGTTTCACGGCACATACGCACTGTGTTGACGGGATAAAAAATGTTTCACGTCGAAAGATGCATCGGTTTTCTAACGAGATGCCACTCAGATTTACTTCCAGCTATCGCATAAACGCAGTTTTCATCTAATAACCGGCGCAAATGTCTCGCGCCAGTTACAAGACGAAACTATAATTATTATATGTATGCAGTAGCTTCTGCATGGAGCTGAATGGGAATTCGTCAGGAATCCGGCGCCTATTTCGACGTGAAACATTTTATGTCGGTGCTGTACCACTAACAGGGGTCTCACTTTATCAGTTAACGGTCTTCCATTTGGCCTACAATGTACGGTCTGTTTCACGAAACCTGCCAAAATTTTACGGCTGCATAAATAATGCAAACAACAGTTTTTTTTCGATAACATTACATTTTAGAAAAATTTAAAAATGAGCTTTCCAATATTTATTGTATTACGAAAAAGAAAAAACAATTTCTCCATATTAAATAGACACATGCCGTTCGCGGATGGCGTCAATATAATGACGCAACGTTAGAAACTCCGCCTTATTTTCAACGAATAAACATGTCATGTGATTTTGTACCTTCGGATATCTGCATAATGTCATTAAATACGTTTTACAAAATTTACAATATTTTTCATAACTAAAAGCAGAAGTTGGCGAAATTCTCAGATTGAAATTTTGTCAACTTTTGACGCCATTTGCGGAATATATTGTAAGTTTTGTAAACTTATTTCAAGAAACGACTTAGATGTCCGAAGACCCTGTACTAAATCAAATGGCGTGTCTCAATTATGTGTTCACTCAGCAGTATATAAAACGGTACCTGATAAATAGAATACCACGCGTGTCGTTCATCAGAATTCTGTAACGTCATCAACATTGACTAAATGGTTGATTGACGTCATTTAATAACGTCATCACTTGATTCATACAGACGTAATTTAATAACGTCATCAGTATGAAACGTCATCACTGATTAAATGATTGACGTCATACAATAACGCCATTTGCTAGCGTCATCACTGACGTAAATAATGACTGATAAATGTGACTCGTCAAGTGAAAAGGGGCCAGTTGGGTGAACAATGTGAAATTCAAGTGCACCGAAAATAGAAAGCACGCATCTGATTGGTCAATTGTAATTACAGCCTATAATTCCAGCACAAAAATATTTACACAATTCCCTAACATTTGATTGGCCCGTAGCAAGACTCTGTCCAAAATTTATATCCCAGTAAACTCCCACGCCGAACTACTTTCCGTAACCGTAAGGCGCAGTTAAAATAATTCTTAAGAAAACGGAAAATAAACACATTTTCTTGATGAATTTATTTCAAATGCTGGAATTATAAGGAATGAATGGCATTTTTGTGGAATTTATCGGGGTATAAACTTGGAAAAGTCGCGGGAATACTGGACGAGGCCTTAAAAAATTACAATTTTCGAAAAAAAAGATTTTTTTTTTTTTTTGAAAATTGTAATTTTGTATCGCTTCGTCTAGTATTCCCGCGACTTTTCCAAGTTTATATTCCCGATAAATTCCACAAAAAGGCCATTCATTCTTATAATAAAATATGAAAAATCACAGCATTTTGAAAGGTTTGTACTGCAGGAATATTCTTTCTTTTCTGGTTTCCATATTTTTTACGATTTCAACATTAAACGTCCACCACCCAACTGGCCACTTTCCCTTTGATGGGTCATATACTGAATTGATTAGCGACAGTCAATTTGTGAGGATATAATTTCAGTAGTCTCGGCTGTACTCGAAAATAAATATGTTTTTGTGGCATTATTTCTGAAACATATCTTTGACATTTATCGTTATTTTGGTAGTTAAATTGTGACTTGAGGGCGACTGTTTATATATATAAGTAAAACGTTCAATATTCCATCATCGGAACAAAAATTTATTGTGTGTGTGTGGGGTGGGGGCGGGGGGGGGGGTGGTGGTGGGTGGGGGTGAAATCTTAAGGGCCCGATGTTGCTAGGGGGGTTCGAGGGCATGCTCCCTCGGAAAATTTTGAAATCTAAGAAGCGTGAAACGACAATTCCTGCATTCTCATGTCCCAGTCTCAGTGGGCCCGATGTTGCTAGGGGGTGCGGGGGCATGCTCCCCCGAAATTTGTTGACATCCAACAGGCGTTGTAAGAAAGTGTTTATTTAACCAGCGAAATATCGCGAAATAATGCAATCGTGATTAGATCCTACCGCTAAACAAACGAGTGAGCGTACGCTCACTCGTTTGTTTTGCGGAAGGATCCAAACACTCGTGCACCATTTTACGATAATCACATTATTGAATACACTGTGTTGTTAATATTACAAATTGAATAACTGTGATAATAATACCCTCTATTATGAACATTCAGATATAAGCAACTGTAAATAAATATTTTTAGATATATACAAGTATCACAAATTGAATAAGTAGTGAATGTGATAAAAAGATATCCTCGATCTTAACCGGTTTAATTTTTATATTTATTACACAATACTGTTACTAGTATGATTCTTAATACACTGCATTATTAACCTACACTGCGAGAGTATATATTTTATGAAGTATTAACCCCAAACCTAAAGAAATTCATATATGTGACACGTCATGCGATTTTGTACCTTCGGACATCTGCATAATTTCATTAAATACGTTTACAAAATTTGCAATATTTTTCATAAATAAAGTAAAATGTTGAAAAAAAGTTCAGCAGGGCCTGAAAATAGCAGCTTTTACCAATAGGTCCGGGACCTAACAAGGAAAAAAGTGAAAGGTCCAAGGAATGTTTTGGAAGGTCCGAGACGATAATCGCTAGAAAAACGATAGAAATATGTGTGTGTTAAATGACTCGTCACAACATGTGTAAATACTTGAATGAGTCACCATAAATTATCTTATAAGACGATAATCAGAATGGATTTAGCATCGCCACTGAATGATGATAGCAACTTCAACTTTATCACAGGTCCGGCGGACTTGTTGCTTGTAAAATACAAAGGTCCGACTTTAAAATTTGCAGGTCCAGGACCTCGGACCAGTGCTATTTTCAGGCTCCGTTCAGAGTGCATGCGTGGTACTCTTAGCAACTTTTGACGCCATTTATAGAAAATATTGTGAAATTTGTAAACGTATTTCATGAAATTACGTAGATGTCCGAAGGTACAAAATCACATGGTGTGTCTCAATTATAAAGAAAAATTAAACAAAATATGTGTTTAACCCTTTCAACCCTAAGGAGCTGGAATGGACTGTGATATGCTAATGTTCCGACCAATCCAATGGTCACACAATGATTTTCAGATTCGTCCATTTATGAAAAGGGGGTGTTTTTGTTCTAAGAAATATGAAAATTACTTGCAAAAAAGTGCAGATCCTGATGAGACGGCTCGTTACGAGCCGGCTCATCTGGATCTGCACTGTTTGCATAAACCGCTATAGCGGGCTTTCCGGTTCAAAGGGTTAAGGAACCAGTATCAAAAAGTGATTGACATAGATAAAACCAAAATACCTGCCTGATAATTCATAAATATTTGTCTACATATACGAGTAACATTCAAATGATTGTGATAACAAAATCCTACCTTGATTCGTCGATCTGGAAAACAAGAATGTGGCGGAAACTGGAATGTGGCGGAAACTGGATGACTCCATATGGTATACAATTGTATCAGTCCTCACCTTCGTTTGTTATATATCCATGCGTAATATAGACGATCAATACTGATGATTTATACATTCGCGCATATGTAAGAAAAACATAACTCGTGGCTGTGACTGGAGAAATTGGGCTTATGGATTTGCCGACCAGTGTAGATCCAGATCAGCCTGTGCATCCGCACAGTCTGATCAGGATCTGCAAGGTTCGTCAGTTTATCAATGAAACACCCGTTATGCTTCTAACAAGCAATATATATATTGTTATCAGGCTATGTACACGAGTGTGGCGTTTGATCAGGAGCTACAGTGGTCACAAATCCCATAAGCCCCATTTCTCCAGTCCAAGTCACATATGATAAAGCAACTTATTGGACGGCGATTTGATGAAACCGGACATAGTATATTACAGGATATCTGTTTTAGTTAGGTTTACTGTATTTTCTGTCTGCCCAAATAGACCGGTCGCCGATTCACCAAAATTGCTATGTGCACTTTGAGTGAGTAGTTTTCAATTTATGCGTAAATTATTTAATGAAATATAATATTTTCTGTCAAAACAGCGGCTGTGATAATGAAATAAATATACATGTATTATATAAATGTTGCATAATAAACAGGCATTTTAGTTGTTACATTCAGTACAAGTCAATATTTGCTCCCACAAAGTGCGCTTTTCAGCTACTACCAGGGGCGGATCCAGCATTTGGGGAATGGGGGGGGTGGGGGGGGGGGGGGGTGTGGGGGTTGTCTAGTTGCGAAGGTAACTTTTGCAATCTACTCCCGTACCGTCCGTACTAGCTACGGACGGTACGGGAATAATTGAAAGAGTTACCGTTCGCTCTTCGAAATGCACTTTCCTGTGTTTTACGGCACTTAAATTCAGACTCCAACTGGTGGTAAACTGTGATCTATGTAAACTCCGTGGCTGAACGGGTGGGTGTGCTGCAACCCCGGACCCCCCCCCCCTTTTTGATCCGCCCCTGACTACACTACACTCATTTATAACCGAATCCCATCTACTAATGCCAGTCTCTCATGCATGTTTTAGCCATTACATTATGGATGCTGTGGGACCTACTTGTACATGACATGCAGCCGGTCTGTACAGGTTCTGCATGCCTTAAACAATAGGTTCACTTACTCCTGGGCTAAGAAAGAAAAAGCCAGCATATGGCGGTCACATCACATATTTTGATGGTTGAATTTTTAAACAACGCGTTTTACGCCATAAAAAGAGTTCCACAGCTAGATCACCTTTTCATTTTTCTTTAATATTGTATTGTGAAAACCCATTTTATGATATAAACAGGATACGCATGATAAAATCAAATTATTAACCACCAATTAGCATAAATATGACTTATTTTTCAGTGTTATTGGTAGATTGTTTCGGATTACTCAACAGTGCATATATAATATGGTTTCAATGAAATGATACAAATCTACAATTGAATTACATGTAATTATTTTTTATTAAATCCTACACACATAGTTTTATAATCCGAATGTTCTGTCTGTAACGCAGGGCGTAAGCCGCCCTGCGTTACAGACAGAACATTCGGGTTAATCGTTTTATATTGCACAGTGCCTTTAAAGGTACACGCCCACTCAGTAGGTGCAAACTGTTCTTTATATCAGAGACATCATCTGAGACATTTTCTGGCAAAGCAAACATTCAGTCACCATTACCCCACGTCTTGATTGGCATTATTATACATTTTATATCAGATGTAAATTTCCACACTGATATCAGGGGCGATAACCGTGTTTCCTTAAAATGTTAACGGACATTACTATTTATTATCTGTATTTATATTATGATGTGCAATGATCATACTTTATAATCTGTCGAAAATATTATATTTTCAGGGGACATATTTAATTAGCATACATAATTAAAAAATATCATGTCTCATTTGCATATGAACATATCCTGATACCACCGCGCGTCACTATAACTGATTATACCTGTATAACGGGCACTCGTACTTTTTAGAACTGGTGGAATAGTGACACGGTTATGCACTTATATAATTCCTATAGAGAACATTTTGTGCCTACTGAATGGGCATGTAGGTTACATATTGCCAATTGTTTGACATGGTTAATGAGACGGACGGACGGACGGACTAGAACAAGCAATGTGTGTCACCCTGAATTAGTGCTGGCCGTATCGAATGTGCCGCCATTTCCTGCCCATACTTCCCGTCCTATAGAAAACCACGTCAATCAACAACACCAGATGCTGCGGTATTTAACTGGCAAAGACATGGCAAAATGGACTTATTGGTTTTTTTTGCTGGCACTTATTGCTCCCTCCAGCCTTCTGATACGGATATGTGGCTGTGACTGGATAAATAGAGCTTGTGGGACCGTTTCACTAAACTTAGTACTACCAAAATGTTCGTAAGTGCAAACTTATGATAGTCTGTAAATTTCACATTGGCAATGTGTTCTTGTAAACAATTATTGGATTTACATTTATTGAGCACAGGCTGCATATGCATATTTTCAAGACGATCCTAAATTTGCACTTTTAGTGAAACTTCTGATAAGGATATGTGGTTGTGACTGGAGAAATGGGGCTGGTGTTATTTGTAGCCAGTATGCGTGCGTTCGTGCGTGCGTGCGTGCGTTCGTGCGTGTGTGTGTGACGCGCGTGCGTACGTGCGTTCGTGCGTTCGTGCGTGTATGTTTGAATTTATATACTGAATTTATTACATTAGCACAGCCAGTTTGGCTGTGATAATGTAATAAATTCAGTATAATAATTCTGTATACTTTTAATCTTTTAATTATCTAGCAAAGCATACTTTGAGGGAGAAAATTTCAATTTAAGGATAAATTTATTAATTTTTATTATACTGAATTTATTACATTATCACAGCCAAAATGGCTGTGATTAGGTAATAAATTCAGCATAATATAAAGTCTGCATATTTTAATCATCAAATATATGCAGTCGTTAGTTCTATATGAAATAATGCATTTCTGGAAAAATAAATGATTACTCTCTCAAAGTATACTTTGCTAGATGACCTTGGCTGTTGACAGGCCGTTAAACACCCATTAAATAAATAAATGCATCTGTTTGCTGGGATATATATTCCTGACTTGCGAAAATCAAAGGTTAAAGTAACGGACCAAGGTCTATAAATACATTAAATATACCTACACATTAAAAGTATCAATAAGTGAAAAGAAATAAGTTAAAGAATATTGTTTTACTCCTTGTTTACAGGGGTGGGGTGGGGTGGAGAGGGGGGGGGGGACACAATATTTAGCTTACTTTCTTTTCAATTATTGGTATTTTTTAGGTATATTTAATGTATCTATATGCAGGGCTCCAGATAAGGAACTAGTAATTGAGTATTTTCACTCCGTCATATCTGAAGCAATTGGGTATTTCAATATTTTAATTGGGTAAAATAAAATCACACTACTGTTTACACATCAGCAGACAGCAATTATTGAATAGTTTGCTTCGAAATGAAAACGTGTATTGGCATTTCATTAGAATTGTCTCCTTGGAGACAATTCTAATGAAATACCAAGATGTGTTTTCATGGAAAATAAGAAAAATATGCTATATTTGTGGTCTGTTTATTGTTTTATGTAGCATGATAAAGGTACCACAAATTTGTTATTGCTTTTTGATACTCGCTACTTCTGATTTCAATTGGCAATTTTAATTGGGTATTTACGCTTATCTGTAGCTTTGTATAATACTATGCCTTGGTTCGTTACTTCAACCTGTGGCGAAAATCTATCTGTCTAGTTTACAGCGGAAATCATACAGATCTATGCAAGCTCGTGATCTCCATATATGGTGTTACTGGAGAACTGGGGCTTATGGGTTGTGCGACCAGTGTAGATCCGCACAGTCTGATCAGGATCTGCACTGTTCGCCATTACATCAATGAAACACCTGTCATGCTTCTAACAAGGAATATATATTACCATCAGATTGCAGGAGTGTGTCATTTGATCAGGAGCTACGTATACACTGGTCACAAATCCCATAAGTCCCATTTCTCCAGTCACAGTCACATATTTGTTAAAGTTACCCGTCGGTGCATATGACTTCCGAAGCGACACAAACCTACGATTAACATGTTTCACTTTAATATGTGGATGTAACTGGACACAGGGGGCATATGGATTGTGCGACCAGTGTAGATCCAGACCAGACTGTGCATCCGCACATCCGCACATTCTGATCAGGATCTGCACTGTTCGCCATTCCATCAATGAAACACCTGTCATGCTGCTAATAAGACATGTATATCGTTACCAGGCTACATGAGTGTGCTATTTGATCAGGAGATATACTGGTCACAAATCCCATAGGCCAGTCACAGTCACATGTTCGTTCAAGTTACTTGTCGGTGCATATGATGTCATAAAAAAAGAGAGACAAATCTATTATTGACTTGTTTTACTTTAATATGTGGCTGTGACTGGAGACATTGGGCTTATGGGTTTTGTGCGACCAGTGTAGATCCAGATCAGATTTGATCAGGATCTGCTCTATTCACCATTCCATCAATGAAACATATGTCATGCTTTTTAACAGGCAATATATATTGTCATCTGGCTACATGACTGTGCAATTTGATCAGACACTACACTGGCCACAAAACCCATAAGCCCCATTATTCCAGTCACGCCCACATATTTGCTTCAACACGTGCACGTTCGAAATATACATGAAACCTTGTTTGTTACAAGCATGACTGGTGTTTCATAGATAGACAGGAGAACAGTGCAGATCCAGATCAGAGCGTGCGGATGCACGGGCTGATATGGATCTGCACTGGTCACAAAACCAATAAGTCCAATTTCTTCGAGTTTGTACTTAACCCTTTGAACCCTAAAGCCCGCTATAGCGGTTTATGCAAACAGTGCAGATCCAGATGAGCCGGCTCGTAACGAGCCGTCTCATCAGGATCTGCACTTTTTGAACGTAATTTTCATATTTTTGAGAACAAAATATACCCCTTTTCATAAATGAACTAGTCTGAAAAACATTTTGTGACGGTTGGATTGGTTGCAAAATTAACATCCATTCCAGTTACTTAGGGGTGAAAGGGTTAAGAAGAATTTTCATGAAAACATATTTACAAAATTTATGACATTTTCCGAAGATGTCATCAAAAGTGGACGAAATGTTCAGAGCAAATGCCGAATAGAATTATCCGCATTTGCTATGAAACTTTCGTCACTTTCGACGTCATTTACAGAGAATATCACAGTGTCTGTATTTGAAACAGCTCATACAGCGTTCGAGACCGAGTTTTTAGCTTATAAATATAAACGTAGTCAATTTCTTCGGCCCTTTTCGTAGTATTGACCCTTAATTTAGTTTGTAACCACACTTTGAATTTTTTTTATTTTTATTTTTAGTTTATATTTAACGGCGGCACTGGCTCTAGGGCCTCCCAAGAATGGGAGAAAGAACGGAGGTAGACATTTTTGAGAGAAGCCGGTAATTCTTATTTACAGAGCAATTATGAATTATCGGTACCCATTTACAGCTGGGTGAACTGGAGCAGTGTGGATAAAGTGTCTTGCTCAAGGACACAACGCACGCCGCTAGTCAGGCTCGAACCCACGACACTTGGATCAGTGGTCTGACACACTAACCATTACGCCACGGCGCTCCACCACAGGTTGAAGTAACGGACCGAGGTCTATAAAGACATTAAATATGCATAAAAGTATCAATAAATGAAGAAACAAAAATAAGCTAAACATTTTTGCTCCTCCATATACTCTTTTTTTTTCTTTTTTTTTTTACTCCCTCCATATACTCCTTATAATGAGTATATGGAGGGAGTAAAAAAAAAACAATTTGATCTTATTTTTTTTTCTTCATTTATTGATGCTTTTAGGCATATTTAATGTATTAATGTACTTTTCTTCAACCTGTGTTTGTAACGTGTGCATGATCATATTTTATTCATAAGCAGGCGCGGATCCAGGATTTCGGGTTAGGGGGGTCGTAACTATTTTGCAATACTTGACTATATTATCGAACGAGCTAAGCTCGTTCGATAATATAGTCAAGTATTGCAAAATAGTCGACCGAGCGGAGGCTAGGGGGGTCCGGGGGCATTTCCCCCCGGAAATTTGTTGAAATCTACTTCGCATTTCCTGCGTTCTTGCGCATTTTGGAACACAAATATTGACACTGTCACAGTATGTTTAGACATGATAATTGATTGAAAACGTTTGAAGTTTGAAACAATAAGACAACGACCGAAAAATGCATGGAATACATGGCACTTGGCATGAAACGTACCTTGTAACTTGTAAACAATATTTACTCGGCGAATTTTAGGGGGGGGGGGGGGCGCCGGGTCCGCGCCCCCCCCCCCCCCATGAATCTGCCCATGATAAGTACATGTACATACAATGTGTGTAGGCTTCCGCGTAAGCAACAAGTGAGCGTAGCGAACGAGTTGCTTGCACGGATGCCGACGGACACGAGTGTATTATTTCCGCTATTCAAACATGTACGATGGAATATCCTATTTATGACACTTCCACATAGGATATATATGCACATTTAGTCTATTTTTGAAATTGTAATCAATGAATTGTGAAGTGCGCATGAATAGTTATTCAATGACGTGTTTTCCCGCGTTTTGACGTTACGTTGTGTGACGTCAAATGTGGCGTCATGTAAAGTTTTTGAAATCCAAATTACACAGCTGTTTCTATGAACCAGATATATTTGAGTGTATGTTTGGAATGTGTTCGTTCACATTAACATTCTAGATTAGTCGAGACCCTTTCCAAATTTTGAAACAACTTTATTTAGACTATAATACAAATTAAACATTTTGCATGGTAGCTCGTGGTTTCCATGAAAACAGGCGCGCAATTACGGGTGTTCTCTTCACTGTGTATTATTTGTAAGTAGTTGATTACGGGTTTTGTCTTACAGCGAAACCCGTGCAAATAATTTGCAATAGTGTAATAAAGTCTCTTGCTCAAGGGCATAAAGCACGCCTCGCGTGATGCTTGACCCCACGCCAGTAAGTTCGACGCCCCGGACCGCTCGACCACGCGCTCAACATGACTTGTCTGATATATGATCCACCACGTGAAAATTATATATAATGCTTATTACATTTCCTGAAACAACATCGCTACACCACACTCATTACTGTCCGTTTCACGAAAGCTGCCCAAATTTTACGGCTACATAAACAATTCAAAAACATGATTTCTTATGATAATATTAAATTAAAGGAAAAATTAAGAATGAGCCTTCTTTTTATTTCGTGAAATTTGGTCAAATATTGATTTTATTGCGAAAACAAAATTTCCACATGTTAAATCCCTATAGACATTTTCACGGAGTGAAGATGTCTATGGGGATTTAACATGGGGAATTTTTTTAGAATTTCAGAAATACTGGACCGATTTTTAAAATTTAACTTTTGTTTTCTTAGTTAGATCATATCCAAGCTATCTAGTCAGGTTTCGGAGTCAATTTCCAATTGTTTTAGTTTTTTGACTCCTCCCACACTTCCTAACCATTTGTTCCCCCATGTTAAATTCCCATAGACAAATCAATTTTTCGTAATAAAATCAATATTTGACCGAATTTCATGAAATAAAAAGAAGGCTCATTCCCAAATTTTCCTTTAATTTAATATTATCGAAAATAATATTGTTTTTGAATTGTCTATATGGCCGTACAATTTGTGCAGCTTTCGTGAAACAGACAGTAGTACATTTAAAGGGTCATGTCAGAATTTTTTGAGAAAAAAACCCCACAAAAAACCATGTTTTCATCATGGCTCTGACTCAAAATCCTTCCTCGGTGTAACGTGGTTTGAAGATAATTCCAGCACAAAAATATTTACACAATTCCTTAAAATTTGATTGGCCCGTAGCAAGTCTCTGTAAAAAATGTATGTCCCAGTAAACTCCCACGCCGAACTACTTTCCGTAACCGTGAGGCGCAGTTAAAATAATTCTTAAGGAAACTGAAAATAAACACATTTTCTTGATGAATTTATTTCAAATGCTGGAATTATAAGGAATGAATGGCCTTTTTGTGGAATTTATCGGGGATATAAACTTGGAAAAGTCGCGGGAATACTGGACAAGGACTTAAAAAAATACAATTTTAGAAAAAAAATAAAAAAAATGAAAACTTTTCTTTTTTTTATTTCTTTTCGAAAATTGTAATTTTTATCGCTTCGTCCAGTATTCCGGCGACTTTTCCAAATGTATACCCCGATAAATTCCACAAAAAGGCCATTTATTCCTATAATGTTAGGACTGCTGAGTTGCTTCAATTTTCACCGGTATCGGTACATAAGTATTATTTTCTAACGCAACAAGATAGGAAATCCGATATTTATGTAACGATATCGGTGAAAATAGAAACCGTTGAACCCAACGTTTCAAGTATCGTCATATATCTTAAATTAAACCACTTTACACAGGACCATGATAAAAAACACGTTTTAATTTTTTATAGTATGTTTTTCAAAAACATCCTGATGGGTTGAATATTAATTGATAGGCTCTGATTGTACCGTACATATCAGCATAGTAATATTCGACCCATGTACAACTTAGGCCCACCTCCACGGAGCCCCGCAGGGGACGTATAATTATTTTTTTTAATAATTCGTTCCCACGAAATAACACTTCGTTCCCTCAATTTAACAATTCGTTCCCACGCATTAACAATTCGTTCCCACGAATTAACAATTTGTTTCCTCAATTTAACAATTCGTTCCCACGAAATAACAAATTGTTAATTCGAGAGAACGAATTGTTAAATTGAGGGAACGAATTGTCATTTCGTGGGAACGAATTGTTAATTCGAGGGAACGAATTGTCATATCGTGGGAACGAATTGTTAATTCGAGGGAACGAGATGTTAAATTGAAGGAACTAATTGTTAGATCGTGGGAACGAATTGTTATTCGAGGGAACGAATTGTTAAATTGAGGGTACGAATTGTCATTTCGTGGGAACGAATTGTTAATTCTAGGGAACGAATTGTCATATCGTGGGAACGAATTGTTAATTCGAGGGAACGATAGGCCTATGTTACATTGAGGGAACGAATTGTTATATCATGGGAACGAATTGTTAATTCGAGGGAACGAATTGTTAAATTGAGGGAACGCATTGTTAAATGGAGGGTACGAATTGTCATTTCGTGGGAGCAAATTGTTAATTCGAGGGAACGAATTGTTATATCGTTGGAACATCGAATTGTTAATTAACTCATTTAGGCCCACCTGATTGTGGGGCACCAGGAATAGAGAAGTTTGCAAAGTGCAATATAAAACATCAGCTATGCAAGGTCACATTGAAATGTAATTCGACGCTTGCAACATCAGTATTCATTTTACTGTTCATGATATAATTGCTTTCCAATGTGCAATAAGTGGCTGAACACTGCTCTCATAGTCTATGTGGCTTAATTGTACCGAGTTATGTCCACACGGTTTTGTCTGTTCCGTGCAAGTTCGCTGTGGTTTTTCTCCGGGCTGTCATTGGTTTTCTTCAACATTACAAACAGACCGCGGCCATTCTGTTGACTCTGTGCCAGCATGCGGGTTGTGCACATGTACATATCAAACCCCGTTTTCTCTTGGGTAGTTTTTAGATCAGGTACAGGTGCATTGCAGTCTGTTAGTCCGTCAGCCAAAAGCCAACTTTGGCCTGAACTCTGTTTTGAAAAACAGTTTTTGTCGCACCCGCTTGCGGTCAGCACTATATAGTCGGCACATTGGCGTACGTCCGTACGTACGTCCGGATTAAATTTATTATTTTGGTTAAAGTTTTTTGCAATATTGTTGCATGCACACGAGTAAATTAAACAGTTTAAGAGTGCATAGTGGATATATTTGACATAATGATACAAATGGACACCTTTAAAATTCAATTCTTTAACTGCGATCTTGGAAAATTCGAAAATGGCCGCCAAGTGTGACACTTTTTCATTAGTTCTCTCGTTCGTCTCAAAAAAGAAAAGTTTTCTAATCTTGGGTTTATTGAAACAATGAATGTTTGTTTTTGTAACTTTGATGTCGAATTAGATAATAATCTAAATAACAGAAGTCCAAGATGGCCGCCAAATATATTACAATATACTAATCAATTATCGAAATAAAAAACAATATGTAATTGCACTGAACCCAATATAAAGAGCAAATGTGTAGACGAATGTTGTATTTATGTGTGCAATGATTACACTACCTTAACTATGCATTTATATAATTGATTATGAGTGGTCACAACATATACTTTGGTTCAGAAATAAGGAAAATAGATAGAGAATAGTAGGTTAGTGCCGTGAATGGGAAAAAATATCTGGCAAGGCTCAATAAACGGGATGGGCGAGGCTCTGCCGAGCACATCCCTTTTCCGTGCCGCGCTAGATATGTTTTCCCATTCACGGCACTAACCTACTATTCTATTTATCCCGTCAACACCTAAAAATGCATTTAAAATGCAAAAAATAGTATTGACTGGATATCAAAAATGTTTCACGGCACTGTGTTTCACGGCACATACGCACTGTGTTGACGGGATAAAAACTAATTCCTTGATAAAGGCATTGTGCCGAAACGTCGGAAAAGTGGGATCATGGTTTTTGCAGAATTGTTGTACAATAGTATAGTTCAGTCTCCTTCCAGAAGCCTGGCTACCATTACTTGCTTGCAACAGATTCAAGATGCATAACCACTGTTTTGGGATATTGGTGTGCAATGGATGTTGCCAGAATTTTGTTATATGTCTTTGTTCTCTGAATGTTACCTAATTTCCACAAAATGGCTGTATGCACATGGTGATTGATGTACAACCTTTGAAGAATGCTTATTATTTGGTAAAATGTTACCTAATTTTCAACTAAATGATGTATGTTAAAACTATTATCAACGATGTAAAGCAATATATATATATATATATATATATATATATATATCACTATGTCTCTGGTCTAGCAGCTCGGTGCCGTCTAGTCATTATTTGACCACTGTATGGACGCCGTGCTTTGATTGGCTGGGCATTGTGACGTAATTATTTCGAATTGTCTGCCACGAGACACCCGTACCGCCTAGCCGTGACGTTGACTGGCAATCTATGTTGATGTATGTGGATTAATGGGATATACATGCCCGCCACATGGTGTCTACTAGCTCGCCGATGGTCTCGAACATTAAACCCGTGATTTGTATACTAATATGCTTCGTTTACTCAATAACCAGAGTAGTTACACAATTTATGAAGCATAAGCAACATAATTGATTATTTTTATATTTGGAGGCCATCTTTGATTTCTGATTGATTATTTATATATTTGGAGGCCATCTTTGACTTCTGTTTTTTCCTCATTTATCCAATTATATTCCTAAGTTACTGAAAAACGTTAATTGTATACCTGAATTCAATATTTCTATAATAATTTACTACGATATGGCGGTCATTTGCTGTTTTCGACTTAGGGGATAAACATGCTTTATTTTTCGATTTGGAGCGGTATGTGGGAGGTTTTATGGTATGTCAATCAGTTTTACGGCGACAATAACAATAATGTTCACAGTTTCATAAATAGGGTAATATATGTATATATGGCGGCCATCTTGGACTTCCGTTCTACACAATATTGTCTCACTACATAGCAAACATGCTGAACTCGTTTATTTTGTCTGTATATGCAAGATTAGTATACATTTTTGCTTTAGTATGGAGTGTGAGAGCAGTACGTTATATGTAAATTATCTTGCAATTGGCGGCCGTGTTGGGTTTTCCCATGTCACAGTGAATTGAATTGAATTTTAATGCTGACCACTTATCTCGATAAGTTTAGTAAATCCACTCTGCACTCTTATATCACTTCACTACCTCAAATGGATGAAATTATATGGCATACTATAGTATATAACTGTTTGGCGGCCATTTTGGATTTATGCAAATTTCTCAAAATGCTCAATGATGACAGCGTGTCATCAGTCGGATTCTTGGTGTGGGTGGTATGGACAAGAAAAATCGTCAATAGAAAAGCTGATATAGATAAAACAAGGTTAAACCCGGCTGCCGGACTATGTAGAGAGATTGAGGCGAAATATAAGCGCCTGAATTACAAACAATATTACGACCTGGACGAAAGAACGTGAAAGAACATCAAAACAAGGTGCACCTGTGGAGAGGTGGATCAATACAGCGACAAGAAGAAAGAACTGCAAAGATGTTTATTCGGAGCGTACTATTAATTATGTGCCTTACCTTGGCGGCGAGTTTGGCGAAAGAAAAGAGGATAGACTTTACAATAAACGGTAAGTATGAAAATTACCTGCTGTCAGTGTCACTGGACAAGTTGAGTAATTTGTGTTTTAATATAGGAATGAATGGCCTTTTTGTGGAATTTATCGGGGTATTAACTTGGAAAAGTCGCGGGAATACTGGACGACGGCCGGAAGGCCTCGTCCAGTATTCCCGCGACTTTTCCAAGTTTATATCCCCGATAAATTCCACAAAAAGGCCATTCATTCCTTATAATTCCAGCATTTGAAATAAATTCATCAAGAAAATGTGTTTATTTTCAGTTTTCTTAAGAATTATTTTAACTGCGCCTGACGGTTACGGAAAGTAGTTCGGCATGGAGTTTACTGGGATATAAATTTTGGACGGAGACTTGCAACGGACCAATCAAATGTTAGGGAATTGTGTACATAGTTTTGTGCTGGAATTATAGGTACATGCCCACTCAGTAGATTATAGTATTTTCTGTAGATATGACAATTTCTGACAAAATAAACATGCATTCACCATTACCCACGTATTGATTGGCATTATTATACATTTTATATCAGACGTAGATGTCCACACTGATATCAGGGGGAAATAACCGTGTTTCCTTAAAATGTTTACGGACATCAATTATTTATTCTCATGCAATGATCATACTTTATAATCTGTTGAAAATATTATTTTTTTCAGGTGACACATTTAATTAGTATAAATAATGAAAACATGTCATGCCTCATTTGCATATGAAGATAGCTTGATACCACCGCGCGTCACTATCAGTAATATAAATATTACTAATGATTATATCTGTAAAGCGGGCACTCGTAAGTTTTAGAACTAGTGGAATAGTGACACAATTATACACTTATTTAATTCCTATAAAGAACAGCTTGTGCCTACTGAGTGGGCATGTACCTTTAACGTTTTGATTGGTAACAACTACAACAATAGCCGCCTGCAGTCATATCTGCTCACCTGGCTGTCCGTTGGAAACCAAGTGATAAGAAACACAGCTTATTATTTTGTACTATTGTCTTCTGTGTTTTTTGTTAATTTTCTTCATTTCTAAGCTTCTTTCAGGAAATGTGTAAGTTAAATCATCAATTGTTTTTAGCTCTAGCTCACCTGAGCTAAAATCATTTCAAACCTAAAACCATGCTCCAGATAAGCTGCGTATTTGCGTAAATACCCAATTCAAATTGCCAAAAACCCAATTTAAATCAGATGTAGCGAGTATCAAAAAGCAATAACAATTATGTGGTACCTTTATCATGCTACAGAAAACAATAAAAAGACGACAAACATAGCATATTTGTCTTATTTTCCATGAAAACACATCTTGGTATTGCATTAGAATTGTCTCCAAGGAGACAATTCTAATGCAATACCAAGATGTGTTTTCATTTAGAAGCAAACTATTCTTTAAGTGCGGTCTGCTGATGTGTAAACAGTAGTGTGATTCTATTTCACCCATTTACAATTTTGAAATACCCAATTGCTTCAGAAATGATGGAGTGACAATACTCATTTACTAATTCCTTATATGGAGCCCAGTAAAACATTGCGATACTCAACATTTCTAGGTTCACTATTAAGCATATATTATTACATGGTTTCCGTTGTTTGCACATATGTGCGCGTGCTGTTTGCATATGTCTTTAGGCAATGCTCATTCCGGGGCCGCGCGTAGTCCAAGTGCCTTCATGACGTCACTACGCGGAAGTGCCTTCATGACGTCACTACTTCATGACGTTCATGACGCGGCCCCGGAATATGAATACCGAAAATGATCTACGTGAATGGGACGATTTTTAATAAGTACTGAAAATACTGAATATAATGCTCAAATTACATCAGTTTTTTGTTGGAAATGTAACAATAATGCTGGCTAGTAGACAGGCATTGATCTGATACGAATATCTGGGTTACAATGTATTGAAAACTGACGTTTCATTAGTCGAACGGTGTCACATGACATTACCGAATGACGTCAGTGGAATTATGCTACGGAATCAAGTCCGCGTCCTTCTGAACGAAAACCATGTCATACTTGCTCGTTTTGTAGCCAAAATCGTTGCCTGATGAATATAATACCATTCTAGTTTCTTTTTATATCATGTTTATCAGGCTTAACTTGGAAACGGACATGCAAGGTCATTGAGCCAGTGCCGTCGTTAAATACAAGCAATTTACATTTACTTGGAAACGGTAGGACTTCCAAGACAAGCCTCGGAATCCCTACGCATTTCCTAGCCTTGTCTGATAAACTTGATATCAAAAGACACTACTGACTGTTTTACGAAACCTGCCAAATATTACGGCTATATAAACAATGCAAAACAATATTTGTTTTCGATAATATTAAATAAAAGCAAAATTGAAGAAAGAACCTTCTTTTTATTTCGTGATATTTGGTCAAATATTGATTTTAATTTCCCCATGTTAAATTCCCATAGACATCTTCATGGGGATTTAATATGGGGAAATTTTTCGAATTTCAAAAATACTGGACCGATTTTCAAAGTTGAACGTTTTTTTTTTTACTCCTCCCCCATCTCCTTTTCCTCCATGTTAATTTCCCATAGACAAATACATTTTTCGTAATAAAATCAATATTTTACCAAATTTCACAAAATAAAAAGATCGAAGGCTCATTCTTAAATTTAGATAAAATTTAACATTATCCAACCAAATATTGTTTTTGCAATGTTTATATAGCCGTGAAATTTGGGCAGCTTTCGTGAAACAGACAGTAGCCTGGTATTCTCTATGTCACACCAATACAAAATCAGCTGCCACACGCCAGAGTTCTTCTCTGCGGGTGCAATATAATAGATGTGGTGCATAGATATCTTTGTGTTGTAACTGTACCAGCTCTCATTGGGGTCTGTATTTTATGGTCTCAGTATTCATTTTGCGATGCCAACCCCAGAGCTCCAGATAAGCTGCGTATTTGCGTAAATACCCAATTAAAATTGCCAAAAAAACCCAATTGAAATCAGAAGTAGCGACTATCAAAAAGCAATAACAAATTTGTGGTACCTTTATCATGCTACAGAAAACAATAAACAGACCACAAATATAGCATATTTTTCTTATTTTCCATGAAAACACATCTTGGTATTTCATTAGAATTATCTCCCAGGAGACAATTCTAATGAAATGCCAAAACATGTTTTCATTTCAAAGCAAACTATTCAATAAGTGCTGTCTGTTGATGTGTAAACATCAGTGTGATTTTATTTTACCCAATTCAAATATTGAATTACCCAATTGCTTCAGATATGATGGAGTGGAAATACTCAATTACTAATTCCTTATCTGGAGCCCTGCCAACCCCATCCTCTCCGATACATTTGGAATACACCTTTACCAGCATTTTTATTTATATATTTTTTTTTAAATTTACTTACGTCTGAATGAAAGTGTTTGTTGTAACCACTCATTTGAACTTTCTTGACGGTTCAATTCGTGGTCACATATAGGGTAGATTTGTGGCCTAGGGGTTAGAACACCTGATTTTCAACCCGGAGGTTGTGGGTTCAAACATCGCATAGGGCAGCAACAATATTTTTATATTATTTCCATCCCACTGGTCTATCGGATGAAACTTTAAATTGTGGTCCCGTCTAAATATGACCTTAGCAGTTGGTGGGACGTTAAGCCCTTAAACCTACTTACACTTCCAAGCACATAAAGAGAAAACATTTAGGAATTTCTACAAACAAAATGGTGTAATCCTCACCATGAAATTGATTAAACGACCAATGAAGGAATACAACCATGGGTTGTTGCGTTTACTATGGGAATGAAAGGCCTTTTTGTGGAATTTATCGGGGTATAAACTTGGAAAAGTCGCGGGAATACTGGACGAGGCCTTAACAAAATTACAATTTTCGAAAAAAAGAATTTTTTATTGTTTTTTCGAAAATAGTAATTTTTTAACGCTTCGTCAAGTATTCCCGCGACTTTTCCAAGTTGATACCCCGATAAATTCAACAAAAATGCCATTCATTCCTATAATAAATCAAATCTTCTCTATTTCCAGGCTCGGAGGTCAAGGAAGATAACCTACTCCGTATTTCAGGAAAGCAAGACGCCACATTACTAGAAGGTGGCTTACTGAAGAAAGACGCGACAAGCCTTCTAAATGAGCTGGAAGATGGTCTACGAAAACTGGACACCGCTACGTTTGATTTCTGTGTGCGTGTAGATTGGGAGAAAATTGACTTGCATAATACAGGTATGTTGATTCACAGGTTCACAGGTGGAAGAAAATATTAATGTCCATTGAAAAAAAAAATCCGATTACCCCACCCACCTGATTACATGTGCATGCAATGTTTGCAATATTTTACACAGTTTTTAGCTCTTCTGCACTAAGCGCAAGAAGAGCTAATGGCGTACCCCCCAGCATATGTCGTTGGCGTTGGCTTTCACAAACTTAAAGTTGGGGTAAATTTCTTATAACTTCTGTTTCCTTTTATAAAGCTTCTCAATACTTCACACATGCATTCCTCTGATGGTTCTCTATAATACTGCGACAAATCCATGACACTCCGACCACCAATAATCCCAAGGTTAACGTCACAGACTTGGCGCTTTCACAAAACTTAACATTCGGGTAAATTTCTTGTTACTTCTATTTCCTTTGATCTTGATATTTCGCACATGTATATTCAATACCAGGCTAGTGTCTTTTGATATCAGGTTTATCAGGCGAGGCTAGGAAACGCGTAGGGATTCCGAGGCTTGCCGAGGAATTCCTATCGTTTCCGAGCCGAGCCTGATAAACTTGATATCAAAATACACTAGCCTGGTATTCTATTTATCAGGCAACTTTTTATGCTCGAAAATGACCACATATGACGTCATTATCAATTGACAGAACGCCGAATTGTTTACGTTGCGTCATTACACTGACGTCATTCGGTAACGTCACGTGACGTCATCCGACCAATGGAACGTCAGTTTTCACTTCGTTGTAACCCGGATGTTTATATCAGGGCAATGCCTGATACAACAATATGTTATCAGTCAGTACGTATTCGGTCAATACAGGACAGGTTACCTGATACATTCCTCTGATGGTCTTGTATCAGGTAACCTGCCCTGTATTGACCGAATACGTACTGACTGATAACATATTGTTGTATCATGCATTGCCCTGATACAAACATCCGGGTTACAACAAAGTGAAAACTGACGTTCCATTGGTCGGTTGACGTCACGTGACGTTACCGAATGACGTCAGTGTAATGACGCAAAGTGAACAAGTCCGCGTTCTGTCCATAGAATACGACGTCATCTGTGGTAATTTTCGAGCATAAAACGTTACCTGATAAATAGAATACCAGGCTATTGTGTTTCGATATCGGTCAATACAGGACAGGTTACCTGATAAATTCCTCTGATGGTCTTGTATCAGGTAACCTGCCCTGTATTGACTAAATACGTACTGACTGATAACATATTGTTGTATCATGCATTGCCCTGATACAAATAACCAGGTTACAACAAAGTGAAAACTGACGTTCCATTGGTCGGTTGACGTCACGTGACGTTACCGAATGACGTCAGTGTAATGACGCAACGTAAACAAGTCCGCGTTCTGTCCATAGAATACGACGTCATCTGTGGTCATTTTCGAGCATAAAACGTTACCTGATAAATAGAATACCAGGCTATTGTGTTTCGATATCAAGTTTATCAGGCTCGGCTCGGAAACGATAGGAATTCCTCGGCAAGCCTCGGAATTCCTACGCATTTCCTAGCCTTGCCTGATAAACTTGATATAAAAATACACTAGCCTGGTATTCTCTATGTATCATACCATGGCAAATACATGATCTTCCGACCAAGGACACAGACTTAGCGCTTTTACAAAACGTAAGATTCTGGTACATTTCCTCGCCCATCCCGTTTCCTAAGCATTGCCAGATATTTTTTCCCATTCACGGCACTAATCTACTATTCTCTATAGCATATGCATTCCTCTGATAGTCTGTTATCATGTTGTGGCAGATCCCTTTGACCCCCAGCTATACCAAGGTCAAGGTCATGGCCACGGATGTAGTGCATTCACAAAACTTTTAGTTGGGGTAAATAGAGAATAGTAGGTTAGTGCCGTAAATGGGAAAACATATCTGGCAAGGCTTAGGAAACGGGATGGACTGTTAGCACCATAACTATTCATGTTCTTCAGACTGCAATTAATGCCAGTCAGTCAATAATTCCATCACATTTCAGTGTGTACCACTGTCTCCTTCCTGCCCGCCCCTGTGTATGGAATCTCCCTGACGATATCTCTCGACAAGAAAGTCATCATCAAAAAAACGATATCAGGTAACACCGTTGACCGTAGTCTAATGTGGCAAATGTTTTGTTATCCCCTCGCCGATAGGCATAGCGTTAGTCCATGTACGTGCGGACAGCGTAATATAGTTGGCACATTGGCGTATGTACGTCCGAGGTTAACGTTTTTGGATTAATTTGAAAAATAATATAGATGATATCTTGATGAGACGGCTCTTTCATTTGGATCTAGTGTTTGGAAATGTTGGTTTTACGATGCTCTGTAGGACTGAAAGTCTAAAGACAACATCCACTTGGTTTGATGTGTTTAAAACTATTTTGAAAATTTGACAAAATGGCCACCAAATCCAAAATGGCTGCCAGTACTGTATATGAATTTAATTAGCATAATTGCAGTAATCACCATGAGCGCGTTTCAAACTAAACTTTGTATGACTAATATGTTCGTAAGTGCAAAATTGTCCTGTTGTGACAATGAGTAGCCACACCATTATATAAGGGCAGCACTGGGAACCCATTGATTGACATTACAATTAACATATCAAAGTCCGTTCCAGTTACTTAGGGGTGAAAGGATTTACATTATTCTTTACAGCCCGGAACCCGCCGCCAGTCTGTGTCGACGTTCCGTATCTGAAGAAATATGCGAGCCTGTGTCTCCGATTTTACAACATCAGCTTCACAAACCGCAAGCTCTCTTCATGTGCTGAATTTGAGGCTCGTCTGGAAGGGATCAAAGTCGGAAAACTGAACCTTGGATGCTTCAAAATCCCCTCATCAAGGAATCTGATGCACTATGGACAGAAGGGGCCGGTGGGTGGTGATATTGGAGTGAATCTGGACGGGAGATATGGATGGAAGGGGCTGGCACGTGATGATCCTGGAGTGATTCTGGAAAGGGGATACGGACAAAAACTGGCGACAGGGATGGCGGGGAAGCTAGGAGGATTGAAGGGAGATAACTATGGTGAAGATAAGTTGTATTTCAAATCCATGCGGAAGGTACTAGGTAACAAGTTTGGTAAACGTTGGCAGTTGTAAAATAATTTGTTGCAGATCAGAGCTCCAGATAAGGTGCGTATTGACTTATTTTAGCAGAATACGCATTGATTATCAAAAGTGGGAGTACAAAATACTCACAGCAATGTGAAAATACGCATTGGTTTTCAAATTGAGTAGTGAAAATACTGTAATAAAGTTGAAAATTTACTTAGTTGAGCTGCAAAAAGCAAACTAGCTCAAATAAGTTTGCTTTTTGCAGCTCAAATGAGTGAATTTTTAAATTTGTTTTATTTTTTATCATTTGTTCCCTATTTAATAAGCAAGAACAGAAATAATACATTTGTAAACGTAAAATACACAATGAATTTGAAATCTGGGCATATAATACTCTTTAGATACAAAACTTATCTGGAACTCTGGTAGATAGCGAAGGGCATAACAGGTGTTTTAGTTCTCAGTATTTATTGTCATGGTAACGTTATAATAAAAGCTCACAGCATCTACATTTGCCATTTGTGGCTGTGACTGGAGAAAGGGTCCTTATGGGATTTGTGACCAGTGTAGATCCGGATCAAATAGCACACTTCTGTGCGGGTGTTTCATTGATGGTCCTGATCAGACTCATAAAACCCATAAGCCCCATTTCTCCAGTCACAGCCACATTTGACTTCAGATCATGCTCACCTACATGCAGAGCTCCAGATAAGCTGCGTATTTGCTTAAATACCCAACTAAGATTGCCAATAACCCAATTGAAATCAGAAGTAGCGAGTATCAAAAAGCAATAACAATTTTGTGGTACCTTTATCATGCTGCAGAAACAATAAGCAGACCATAAATATAGCATATTTTTCTTATTTTCCATGAAAACACATCTTGACAATTCTAATGAAATGCCAAGACATGTTTTCATTTCGAAGCAAACTGTTCAATAATTTCTATCTGTTGATGTGTAAACAGTGATGTGATTTTATTTTACCCAATTACAATTTTGAAATACCCAATTGCTTCAGAAATGACAATACTCAGTTACTAATTCCTTATCTGGAGCCTTTGTACGTGCCTTTTTTTTTGTATTAATACCCGTATGTTGCAATTTATCGAAATCAATATTGGCGAAACACACACTATGGGTGGTAATTCAAGGCCAGTGCCTTTTTATTGCCTTATACAGAGCTCCAGTTAAGGTGAGTAATTTGGAGGTACATTTCTTATTTCTCCATCAGAAATGGCAAGTTGTGAGTGCTTTAGAATCGTCTCAATGAGACGATTCTAAAGGACTCCCAACTTGCCATTTTTGATGAAGAAATAACAAAATTTCACGCCAAGTTGGTCAAATTACGCACCTTAACTGGAGCTCTGGTATATCTGTATAAACCTGTATTACCGTCTTTTCTAAATTTATCCGAGAACCAGTGAGTGGTTGGTCGGGAGCACGTGAAGGGTAATTTAACGACCGGGTTCATCGTTACTGGAATGCCGACTTACATGGTTTGGCCCTCATGTACATTTTCAGCCGTCTGATACTTGAGAGCTAAATCCTGTTATACCTCCTTAAAAAGTAATACGATTAGTGCTGATCATATTACTTGTGGGGTTGGAGCTAAGTGACTTTGGTGTGGAATGGACCTGGCACCAGGTCAGGATATCCTAATTTTCAGGGCTGAATATATATTTTTTCTGTAAATATTCAGTTCTGATTTTGAGAATTTCCCTCATTATGGACAGGTTAAATTCGTGATAGTCCAACCCATTGGCCTGCCCTTAAATGACCTTATATGTTGATAGACAGTTAAAAACCAATAACCAATCAATTATCTGAGAACCAAACACATTTTTATGACCTAATGAGACCCAAGGTCCATGGTAGAAAAACATCTTCCGCATGTAGCTGAAAAACAAATTAATAAATTTATCCTTAAATTGAAAATTTCTCCCTCAAAGTATACTTTGCTAGATAAGTATACATGTACTTTGCAATGTTGGTGAACTAGGCTACTGGTTTGGCCCTCATGTATGTCTTTGGCTTTCTTGTATCAGGTTATTCTAATTTCAGGGCTGGATATATTTTTTATAAATATATTTTTCTGATTTTGGGATTTTCTCCCCAATGCAGCTGGTTAAATACGGGATGAAACCGGCTGGCCCGGCCTTAATAGACATTAGGTGTTGATAGGTCGCTAAACGCCAATAAATAAATCAATCAATTCAAAACTGTTTGACTTCTAGTACAACATTTGAGTTTATCCCGACAAAACTTTGTGACTTTGGTCACCGATTCAGAGCTCCAGATAAGATACGCATTGACGTATTGCATTGATTTTCAAACTGAGTAGTGAAACTACTGTAATAAAGTTGAAAATTTACTTAAACAGTGTTTGCTTTTTGCAGCTCAAATAAGTGATTTTTTTTTATTTTTTTTTATTTTTATCATTTGTTCACTATTTAATAAGGAAAAAGTCAATATTGCATTTTTAATTTGAAATATGGGGGTATAATGCTCATGGAAATGATTCTAAAATGCTGCCAAACCATGTTTTTACTGAGAGAAAAGACAAAATATGAATTAACAGCAGACGACTATTTTCTGAGGTCAAGGAAGATAACCTACTCCGTATTTTAGGAAAGCAAGACGCCACATTACTAGAAGGTGGCTTACTGAAGAAAGACGCGACAAGCCTTCTAAATGAGCTGGAAGATGGTCTACGAAAACATGTCACCGCTAAGTTGCAATGCTGTGTGCATGTAGATTGGGAGAAAATTGAATTGAATAAAACAGGTATGTTGATTCACAGGTTCACATGTGGAAGACTCGCACCTGTGACATAAAAAATGTCCATCTAAAAAAAAATCCTATTACCCCACCCACCTAATTACATGTGCATGCAATGTTTGCATTATTTTACAAAGTTTTTAGCTCGTCTGCACTAAGCGCAAGAAGAGTTAATGGCGTACCCCCCAGCATATGTCGTTGGCGTTGGCTTTCACAAACTTAAAGTTAGGGTAAATTTCTTATAACTTCTGTTTCCTTTTATAAAGCTTCTCAATACTTCGCACATGCATTCCTCTGATGGTTCTATATAATACTGTGACAAATCCATGACCCTCCGACCACCAGTAATCCCAAGGTTAATGTCACAGACTTGGCGCTTTCACAAAACTTAACATTCGGGTAAATTTCTTGTTACTTCTATTTCCTTTGATCTTGATATTTCGCACATGTATTCTCTGGTATTCTCTATGTATCATACCATGGCAAATACATGATCTTCCGACCAAGGACACAGACTTAGCGCTTTTACAAAACGTAAGATTCTGGTACATTTCCTCGCCCATCCCGTTTCCTAAGCCTTGCCAGATATGTTTTCCCATTCACGGCACTAATCTACTATTCTCTATAGCATGTGCATTCCTCTGATAGTCTGTTATCACGTTGTGGTAGATCCCTCTGACCCCCAGCTATACCAAGGTCAAGGTCATGGCCACGGATGTAGTGCATTCACAAAACTTTTAGTTGGGGTAAATAGAGAATAGTAGGTTAGTGCCGTGAATGGGAAAACATATATGGCAAGGCTTAGGAAACGGGATGGACATAGGTAAAACAGTTAGCACCATAAATATTCATGTTCTTCAGACTGAAATTAATGCCAGTCAGTCAATAATTCCATCACATTTCAGTGTGTACCACTGTCTCCTTCCTGCCCGCCCCTGTGTATGGAATCTCCCTGACGATATCTCTCGACTATAAAGTCATCATCAACATAACGATATCAGGTAACACCGTTGACCACAGTCTACTGTGGCAACTGTTTTGTTATCCCCTCGCCTATAGGTAAAAGGGGTTATAGCGTTAGACCATGTACGTGTGGACAGCGCAATATAGTGGGCACATTGGCGTATGTACGTCCGAGGTTAAAGTTTTTTTATTAATCTGAAAAATACTATAGATGATATCTTGATGAGACGGCTCTTTCATTTGGATCTAGTGTTTCGAAATGTTGGTTTTACGATGCTCTGTAGGACTGGAAGTCTAAATGCAAAAATCCACTTGGTTTGATGTGTTTAAAACTATTTTGAAAATTTGACAAAATGGCCACCAAATCCAAAATGGCTGCCAGTACTGTATATGAATTTAATTAGCATAATTGCAGTAATCACCATGAGCGCGTTTCAAACTAAACTTTGTATGACTAACATGTTCGTAAGTGCAAAATAAATTTCACATTAACAATGTTTTCTTGTAAACAATTATTGAATTTACATTATTGACCATGCAGCCTATTCTCAATAAATGTAAACCCATTAATTGAAATTTCGAGACGTTCCTAAATTTACACTTACGAAGATTTCAGTCGTACGAAGTTTAGTGAAACGATGCCCATGTGTCCTGTTGTGACAATGAGCAGCCACACCATTATATATAAGGGCAGCACTGGGAACCCATTGATTGACATTACAATTAACATATCAAAGTCCGTTCCAGTTACTTAGGGGTGAAAGGATTTACATTGTTCTTTACAGCCCGGAACCCCCCGCCAGTCTGTGTCGGCGTTCCGTATCTGAAGAAATATGCGAGCCTGTGTCTCCGATTTTACAACATCAGCTTCACAAACCGCAAGCTCTCTTCATGTGCTGAATTTGAGGCTCGTCTGGAAGGGTTCAAAGTCGGAAAACTGAACCTTGGATGCTTCAAAATCCCCTCATCAAGGAATCTGGTGCACTATGGACAGAAGGGGCCGGTGGGTGGTGATATTGGAGTGAATCTGGACGGGAGATACGGATGGAAGGGGCTGGCGCGTGATGATGCTGGAGTGATTCTGGAAAGGGGATACGGACAAAAACTGGCGACAGGGATGGCGGGGAAGCTAGGAGGATTGAAGGGAGATAACTATGGTGAAGATAAGTTGTATTTCAAATCCATGCGGAAGGTACTAGGTAACAAGTTTGGTAAACGTTGGCAGTTGTAAAATAATTTGTTGGAGTCAGAGCTCCAGATAAGGTGCGTATTGACTTATTTTAGCAGAATACGCATTGATTATCAAAAGTGGGAGTACACAATGCTCACAGCAATGTGAAAATACGCATTGGTTTTCAAATTGAGTAGTGAAAATACTGTAATAAAGTTGAAAATTTACTTAGTTGAGCTGCAAAAAGCAAACACTGTTTGCTTTTTGCAGCTCAAATAAGTGAATTTTTAAATTTGTTTATTTTTTATGATTTGTTCCCTATTTAATAAGGAAAAAAGTCAATAATGCATTTTTAAAAGTAAGCTCAAATATTTAATTGTTTTAATTTTTTTATCATTTGTTCCCTATTTAATAAGCAAGAACAGAAATAATACATTTGTAAAAGTAAAATACACAATGAATTTGAAATCTTGGCATATAATACTCTTTAGATACAAAACTTATCTGGAGCTCTGGTAGATAGCGAAGGGCATAACAGGTGTTTTAGTTCTCAGTATTTATTGTCATGGTAACGTTATAATAAAAGCTCACAGCATCTACATTTGCCATTTGTGGCTGTGACTGGAGAAAGGGTCCTTATGGGATTTGTGACCAGTGTAGATCCGGATCAAATAGCACACTTCTGTGCGGGTGTTTCATTGATGGTCCTGATCAGACTCATAAAACCCATAAGCCCCATTTCTCCAGTCACAGCCACATTTGACTTCAGATCATGTACAAATATTTAGGAACAATTGTCATTTTACCCCGATATTAATTAATCAGTCATATTTTCCATAAATCAAATAACAAATTTACGAAAGTTTCAGAGCTCACCTACATGCAGAGCTCCAGATAAGCTGCGTATTTGCTTAAATACCCAACTAAGATTGCCAATAACCCAATTGAAATCAGAAGTAGCGAGTATCAAAAAGCAATAACAATTTTGTGGTACCTTTATCATGCTGCAGAAACAATAAGCAGACCATAAATATAGCATATTTTTCTTATTTTCCATGAAAACACATCTTGACAATTCTAATGAAATGCCAAGACATGTTTTCATTTCGAAGCAAACTGTTCAATAATTTCTATCTGTTGATGTGTAAACAGTGATGTGATTTTATTTTACCCAATTACTATTTTGAAATACCCAATTGCTTCAGAAATGACAATACTCAGTTACTAATTCCTTATCTGGAGCCTTTGTACTTGCCTTTTTTTTTGTATTAATACCCGTATGTTGCAATTTATCGAAATCAATATTGGCGAAACACACACTATGGGTGGTAATTCAAGGCCAGTGCCTTTTTATTGCCTTATACAGAGCTCCAGTTAAGGTGCGTAATTTGGAGGTACATTTCTTATTTCTCCATCAGAAATGGCAAGTTGTGAGTGCTTTAGAATCGTCTCAATGAGACGATTCTAAAGGACTCCCAACTTGCCATTTTTGATGAAGAAATAACAAAATTTCACGCCAAGTTGGTCAAATTACGCACCTTAACTGGAGCTCTGGTATATCTGTATAAACCTGTATTACCGTCTTTTCTAAATTTATCCGAGAACCAGTGAGTGGTTGGTCGGGAGCACGTGAAGGGTAATTTAACGACCGGGTTCATCGTTACTGGAATGCCGACTTACATGGTTTGGCCCTCATGTACATTTTCAGCCGTCTGATACTTGAGAGCTAAATCCTGTTATACCTCCTTAAAAAGTAATACGATTAGTGCTGATCATATTACTTGTGGGGTTGGAGCTAAGTGACTTTGGTGTGGAATGGACCTGGCACCAGGTCAGGATATCCTAATTTTCAGGGCTGAAATATATATTTTTTCTGTAAATATTCAGTTCTGATTTTGTGAATTTCCCTCATTATGGACATATTAACTACGGGATAGTCCAACCCATTGGCCTGCCCTTAAAATACCTTAGATGTTGATAGGCTGTTAAACACCAATAACCAACCAATCAATCAATTATCTGAGAAACAAACACATTTTTATGGCCTAATGAGACCAAGGTCCATGGTAGAAAAACATCCTCCGCATGTAGTTGAAAAACATTCCAAAATCCAGCAGTTCTTGTGAGCCTGAGTTGTGCTCAGCCTCCACCACTCAAAGTGGGTGGCAGGTGGGAGCATGCGATGGGTAATTTAATTAAAAAAATCAATATTGCATTTTTAAAAGTAAAATACTCATTGAATTTGAAATATGGGGGTATAATACTCTTTAGATACAAAACTTATCTGGAGCCCAACAATTGTGTCTGCACTGTGGCTGTTACTGGAGTTTCATGGCTAGTTTCATTTGCCACCAATGTAGATCCAGATCCGACTGTGCATCAGCGCAAGCAGGTCTGGATCTGCACTGTTCGCTGTTCATTCAGTAAAAATGTACGAATATGTTTAGGTCCCTGGGGGCCGTTTCACTAAACTTCTTACGACTAAAATGTTCGTAAGCGTAAATTTAGAATCGTCTGCAAATTTGTATTGATGGATTTACATTTATTGATCATAGGCTGCATATGCAGCCTATGCTCAATAAATGTAAATCCAATAATTATTTACAAGAAAACAGTGTTAATGTGAAATTTACAGACTATCATAATTTTGCACTTACGAACATTTTAGTCGTAGGAAGTTTAGTGAAACGGGCCCCTGGTCTTGGTTGAGCCGGAGGCATATAGTCAGAGCTCCAGTTAAAGTGAGTAATTTGTTCAATTTGAGGTGAAATTTTCTTATTTCTTCACCAAAAATGGCAAGTTGGAAGTCCTTTAGAATCGTCTCATTGAGACGATTCTAAAGCACTCCCAACATGCCATTTTGGATAGAGAAATAAGAAATTTGTCCCTAAATTACGCACCTTAACTGGAGCTCTGATAGTGTTTGACTGTGTGTATGTGTGTCTGTGTGTCTGTCCGTGTGTGTGGCACATTAAGAAGTTCGCCGGAGTTTCGAAAATCTGCCAACCGGGGGCATTCGTGTGCTGACAGGTCACATTTTCTTGCTTACCATTTTACTGAACACGTTAATATTGTTAATTAATTATATTTAATACCTATATCTAGTGGGCATTAAATCTTGGAAATCCACCAAATATTTCTAAGGATCAGTTACTAATTCAAACTTTGTTGTAAGTTTTAATTTTTCACTACAAACTTCTCAGTTGCACAGTATATAGTGAAACAGGCCCCTGGGGACCATTTCACTAAACATCGTACGACTAAAATGTTCGTAAGTGCAAATTTAGTATCGACTGGAAATTTCAATTGATGGATTTACATTTATTGAGCATAGGCTGCATGTGCAACCTATACTCAATAAATGTAAATCCAATAATTGTTTACAAAAAAACATTGTTAATGTAAATTATACATACTATCATAAGTTTGCACTTACGAACATTTTAGTCGTACAAAGTTTAGTGAAACGGGCCCAAGGTATCTAACAAACAGAAAATATCAGACAGTATGAGTGTTTTAGAAGGTGAGGAATTAGACTGGCCACAAATACCATGAGCCCCATGTCTCCAGTCACAGATCAGGAATTAGACTGGTCACAAATACCATAAGCCCCATTTCTCCAGTCACAGACCAGGAGTTACACTGGCCACAAATACCATAAGCCCCATATCTTCAGTCACAGACCAGCAGTTAGACTAGCCACAAATACCGTAAGCCCCATTTCTCCAGTCACAGACCAGCAGTTAGACTGGCCACAAATACTGTAAGCACTATTTCTCCAATCTCAGCCACACATGTATTGTAAACAGATTGTATTTTTTCAAACAGGTAATATCGGTTTAGTGTATGTGATTTTTGCCTCATTGTATTTTGATATTTTTCCGATATCGATTCCGAAAATATATGAAAATTTCCTTAAATGACTTTCAAGAAATTGTATTATGTAGGTGCTGTGTATTCCTATGCCATATTACAGACTATATCGCAGATCTTCCAAAATCGATTGAAGAGGTCAGTGTCAGGGGTCATTTTTCCACTCGCCCCCCAATTTCATAAAATTCTCATATGCAATCAGGCAGAAAAACACCGTATACACTGCACCATCTAATTTTGTTTATTAACAATTCTATATACACATGTATATTCTTTATATTTTTCTTTCAACTTATGTATGCTGTGACAATCATTTGAACGATCTCATCATCAAGACCATTGGCTACAAAACATATACAGAATGAACTCGAATCTCGATCGCTGTGATATTTGTACACATATCACAAATCTTTTATATTAAATATTGAACCAGAAGTGGTGTTAACAATTTATATATTATACATAGCCTTTTGAATTATATATATATAACTTGTAAATGTTGAATCATATTGATTGAATAAGTACAGCATCATACATTGAACAAATACAGTTGCCGATTTCATCAAAATTGCAAAGTATACTTATCTAGCAAAGTATACTTTGAGGGAGTAATAATTTATTTTTCCCGAAATGCATTATAGAACTTAACGACTGCATATATTTGATGATTAAAAGCATGCAGAATTATTATACTGAATTTATTACATTATAACAGCCAAAATGGCTGTCATAATGTAATAAATTCAGTATACCGGTAATAAAAATGTATAAATGTATCCTATAATTTGAAAATTTCTCCCTCAAAGTATACTTTGCTAGCGAAGTATACTTTGCCATGTTCATGAAAATGAATATTTATTTTCTTTATTTCTCAATAAAAGTATATGATGTTACCACTCATTTGAACCGTCTCGTCTAGACGGTTCAAATGAGTGGTAACATCATATTCTTTCGAGAAGTAATAAAGAAAATAGGATAAGAATTTTGTCTGAAATATACTTTGCCATGTTGATGAAATAGGCTACTGATCATCTAATGTGTTTTTCTGTAGCGCTCTCATTTGCATATTTATAGATAAATTGATTGTCAGACATGATTGGATTTAACATATTTTTAACATTTAACATTTATTTTCTTTATAGAAAATAGGATAAGAATTTTGTTTGAAATATACTTTGCCATGCAGCCTATGCAATCAATATAATCCAACATCTGTGTTGTTTTACTCCCTCCTATAATCATACATGTATGAGGGATTAAAAAAAAATTGTTAGCTTATTATACAATTTTAGTTTACTCCCTCCTATACACATATGTGTATATCAAAATAAAATAAGCTAAACAAAGTGTTTTTACTCCATATACACATATGTGATGATATGTGTATATATCAAAATAAAATAAGCTAAACAAAGTGTTTTTACTCCATATACACATATGTGATGATATGTGTATATATCAAAATAAAATAAGCTAAACAAAGTGTTTTTACTCCATATACACATATGTGATGATATGTGTATATATCAAAATAAAATAAGCTAAACAAATTGTTTTTACTCCCTCCTATACACATATATGTATGAGGGATTAAACAAAAAATGTTAGCTTATTTTTATTTCATTTATTGATGATTTTTATAGACCTCTGTCCGTTACTTCAACCTGTGAATGAAGTATGAGCACAATTTAGAGCAAATATTACATATTTGTATACTCGTGCTCTCCTATGCTTTTATGGCCATAACAAATAAGTAATTTTGTTCTCAGATACGGGGTTTGCGGAATGTGACGCGGGAGGGCGGATTTTTGATAAAGATTGTTTTGTTTGAGATGTTTCTCTCTGATTTTCTTTCAACTCGCCAGATGCATATATGTACTATAAAGTTACTATGACCTCTTTAGACGTGAAAAATCACCAGATATATGTCAGACATGATTGGATTTAACATATTGTTGCATGGTAGTGTTTTTTTATTGATCTTGTGGCGAATTTACAGTACGATTATATTTCGCCACGACGATAAAATGCTCGACGCGCATTGAGTTTTTGACGCGGCGATATCTGAGAACCAAAATCTTTTCTTATGGCCTATATTACATGTATTGTACATTTATTACTTTAGGTTGTGAGTGGGTGGTGGTCGGGCGAACGAGACGGCGTCAATTAACGGTAGTGGTTCCTCCTTATAGGAATCACTATTTGCCTTGTTTGGCCCTCCGGTACGTTTGGCTCGTTTGTTACCTGGGAGTTTAATTGGGTTATTGCCCATTACAAAAGTAGTAAGATTATTACTGATCCTACTGCTTTTGGGAGTGATTCTGATGTGGCGAGGACCTGGCATCAGATCAGGATTATTCTGATTTCAGGGCTGAATATATAGTTTTGTTATTGAAAATATTCAGTTCTGATTTTGGGATTCCCCCCCCCCCCCATTTGTACATGTACTTGAACATGTACATGTACTTGTACAGGTACTATATGGGATTTAGTACTAAACTCATTGACCCGGCCTTAAATGACCTTAGCTGTTGATAGGCCGTTAAACCCCAACACACAAACAAACCAAACTTTAGGTTGTATTCAGATACAAATGTACTACATGTAATATGTAATACATTCAGCGCTCCAGATAAGCTGCGTATTTGCTTAAATACCCAATTAAAATTACCAAAAACCCAATTGAAATCAGAAGTAGCGAGTATCAAAAAGTAATAAAATGTTTGTGGTACCTTTATCATGCTGCAGAAAACAATAAACAGATACAAAATATATCATATATTTCTTATTTTCCATCAAAACACATCTTGGTATTTCATTAGAATTGTCTTCAAGGAGACAATTCTAATGAAATGCCAAGATATGTTTTTATTTTGAAGCAAACTATTCAATAATTGCTGTCTGTTGATGTGTAAACAGTAGTGTGATTTTATTTTACCCAATTAAAATTTTGAAATACCCAATTGCTTCAGAAATGATGGAGTGACAATACTCAATTACCTATTCCTTAGCTGGAGCCCTGGTACATTTATTATTTTAGGTTGTATTCAGACACACACATGAACTAATGTGTATTGATTGAATAAATAATAATGTCTACATGCATATGCAGCCTATGCTCAATAAATGTAAATCCAATACTTAGTAATTGTTTACAATAAAACAATGTTAACCCTTAGACCGCTACTCACAACAATTGTCGGCTGATGTTGCTTATATATCTTGCTGTCAAAGCATGTTGTAAATTATTCTAAAGTGCTGTCAAAGCATGTTTTTGATGATAAAAATGAAAAATAGAAAATAAGCAGCAGACGACACACAAAAATAAGATAGCGGTCTAAGGGTTAATGTGAAATGTACAGACTATCATAATTAGTTGTACAAAGTTTAGTGAAACGGCCCCCAGTAGTGTAATACAATGGAACTTCTCTAAACCGAGATAATATACGTGATCTCATTTTGAGAGGTTTCTTGGTAATGGATTTCAGATAATAATGCATGTTCATGATTGCAAAATATATAAGTATATCCCAGAGAGATTATATGCCTGATTGACAGCGGAACATCTCTAAACTCGACACAATGAGGACCTCACAGTGTGTCCGGTTTAGAGAGGTTTCACTGAACATATGCAAATAAAAAATCCATACAAAATGATCGGAACAGGTTCAAATTCTGCTTATTTGATAAATATAAACTATGTAAGCATTTGTGGTGATTTAATAATGATTTAATTATAAACTTATTGACTGAATCACCCAGGTAAGAAAAACAGACAAGAAAAAAAATGTGGCCTATCGACAAACAACTGACCCCGCTGGAAGCCAAAGAAAACAAGGCACATTTGAAAACACAGGAAGATAACTCTTGCAATCTGCTCCCGTTCCGTCCGTAGCTAGCTATGGACGGTATGAGAGTAATTGCAAGAGTTACCGTTCGCAACTATTGGGTTGTCCTATTTTCGAGCTCTTCAAAATGCACTTTTCTGTATTTTACGGCATATAAATTCCGACTCCAACTGGTGGTAAACTGTTATCTATGTAAACTCCGTGGCTGAACGGGGGGTGGAGGGGGAGTTGCAAACCCGGAACGCCCCTCTAGATCCGCCCCTGAAGTATCACGATATAATATGGCAGTCAATTTATTGCACAGAAACAAACATTTTCCACTGACAGATGGACAGACTGTAGAGAAGCGTGGATTTGTCACAGTATCAAAGCAGACCATCAGATAAATGGGTGTGTGAAATATTAAGCAGATCCATGCAAGGAAACAGACATTATAAGACACTTAGTACCTCAGTTGCGAACGCACTAAGTACGTGATATTGACCCTGGGCTTAGCGGGGCAGGACGATCCTGGATGTTTCACAGGGTGGTAGAGGATCATTAGAGCAATGCGTGTGTGAAATATCAGTCAGATCCGCGCAAGGAAACAGAAATGATAAGACTTTTACTCAAGCGTTAAGGTTTCGAATGCATCAAGTATGTGACTTTGACCCTGGGCTTAACGGGGGCGGGACGATCGTGGATTTTTCACAGGGCAGTAGAGGACCTTTAAATCAATGTGTGTGTGAATCATCAAGCAGAATATTGCACAATCGAATACATAACATCGCCAGGGTCACAAATACATATACACTGGACATGTTGCATATACACAGATGGAGATATATCAATTGTCAGGGAGGAACGATTCTTCTTTGCTAAGTATATTTGTCGGCTGTCAAGACTTCTGCCATTGATACAATTGCCATTAAACTCGTGATTTGTATACTAATATGCTTCGTTTACTCAATAACCAGAGTAGTTATACAATTTATGAAGCATAAGGCAACATAATTGATTATTTTTATATTTGGAGGCCATCTTTGACTTCTATTTTTGCCACATTTATCCAATTATATTTCTAAGTTACTGAAAACGTTCATTGTATACATAAATTCAATATTTCTATACCAATGTACTACGATAGGGCGGTCATGTGCTGTTATCGACTTAGGGGATAAACAATGCTTTATTTCTCGATTTGGAGCGGTATGTGGGAGGTTTGATGGTATGTGAATCAGTTTTACGGCGACAATAACAAGCTAATGTTCACAGATCCTTAAATAGGATAATATATGTATATATGGCGGCCATCTTGGACTTCCGTTCTACACAATCTTGTCTCACTACATAGCAAACATACGAAACTCTGTCTGCATATGCAAGATTAGCATACATGTTTGCTTTGGTATGGAGTGTGAGAGCAGTTATATGTAAATTATCTTACAATTGGCGGCCGTGTTTGGTTTTCCTATGTCACAGTGAAATGAATTGAATTTTAATGCTGACCACATATCTTGATAAGTTTAGTAAATCCACTCTGCACTCTTAAATGACTTCACTACCTCACATGTATTCAAGGATATGGCATACTATAGTCTTTAACTGTTTGCCGGCTATTTTGGATTTATGCAAATTTCTCAATGATGACAGCGTGTCATCAGTTGGATTCTTGGTGTGGATTGTCTGGACAAGCAAAATGTCAATACAAAAGCTATAGGTAAAACAAGGTTAAGCTCCCGGCTGCCAGACTATGTAGAGAGATTGAGACGAAAAACAAGCGCCTGAATTACAGACATACAACAACCAACATGACCTGATGACAACTCGGAAGAAATAACAACCCGGAAGAAAGAACATCAACAAGAAAGAACTGCAAAGATGATTCTTCAGAGCGTACTATTAATTATTTGCCTTACCTTGGCGGCGACTTTGGCGAAAGAAAAGAAGCTAGACACTCAAATAAACGGTAAGTATGAAAATTATCTGCTGTCAATGGACAAGTTGAGTAATTTGTGATTTAACTACTTCTTGATTGGCAACAACTTTAAAAAATTAAGAGCCCTCCCCCCGCAGTACTATCTGCTCCGTTGGAAAAACCAAGTGATAAGAAACACAGCTTATTATTGTGTACTATTATCTTCGTCTTCTATTTCCTACATTGAAAATTCTTAATATTTCACTCATGCATTCCTCTAAGGTTTTACTATAATGCTGTGACAAATCTACGACCGTCCAACCCCCGCTTATCCCAAGGTCAAGGTGACATAGTTAGTATCTTTACAAAACTTAACATCAGAGAAATATGTTATAACTTCAATTTCTTTCATATAACTTGCTTAATATTTCACACATGAATTCCTGTAAGGCTCTACTACCATGCTGTGCCAAATCCACGACCGTCCAACACCCGCTGATCCCAAGGTCAATGTCAAATACTTGGTCTCTTTACAAAACTTAACATCAGAGAAATAAGTTATAACTTCTATTTCCTTCATTGAAAATTCTTAATATTTTACTCATGCATTCCTCTAAGGTTTTACTATCATCCTGCGACAAATCTACGACTGTCCAACCCCCGCTGATCCTAAGGTCAAGGTGACATAGTTAGTCTCTTTACAAAACTTAACATCAGAGAAATATGTTATAACTTCAATTTCTTTCATCGAAAATTTTTAATATTTCATGCATGCATTCCTGTAAGGCTCTACTATCATGCTGTGATAACTCCCCGCTGATCTCGTGGTCAGGTCACATACTTAGTCTCTTTACAAAACTTAAACATCAGATAAATTGGTTATAACTTCTATTTCCTTGCTCGCTCGGATCTGCTTCACATTTCACATACGCATTGCTCCAATGGACCTCTACCACCCTGTGATAAATTCACGTTCGTGCCGCCCCGCTAAGCCCAGAGTCAAGGGCACAAGGCCACACACTTGGATTTTTTTGTTTTACATATTTAGGGGTACCTAGGCCCACGCTTCCGTAAGCCTCGCTTACATAACAATCTAGTTGTTAATGGTCTTCATTTCTAAGTTTCTTTCAGGTAAGAATATCTGGGTTACAATGTATTGAAAACAAATGTGTTGGCCCGGTCATAAATGTAGCTGTTGATAGGCCGTTAACTCATTATACCACCCGCAACGAGTTGTGGGGGGGGGGGGGTGGGGGTGAAGTGGTCAGGTTGTCCGTCCATGCGTGCATCGGTGCGTCCGTCCGTCACTAAACTTAACATCAGAGAAATATGTTATAACTACATATTTAGGGGTACCTGGGCCCACACGGGGCGTATTCCGTAAGCCTCGCTTACTGACAAATTTGTGTCGTCTGCTGAATATTTTTTATTTTCCGTTTTCCCATAAAAAACTTGGTTTGGCAGCACTTTAGAATCATTTCCAATGGAAATTATTCTAAAATGCTGCCAAACCATGTTTTTACTGAGAGAACAGACAACATATAAATTAACAGCAGACGACTATTTTCTGAGGTCAAGGAAGATAACCTACTCCGTATTTTAGGAAAGCATGACGCCACATTACTAGAAGGTGGCTTACTGAAGAAAGACGCGACAAGCCTTCTAAATGTGCTAAATGGTCTACGAAAACATGACACCGCTACGCTTCAACTTGAGTCGGCAGATGGTCTGCTTCAACATGTTCAACAAGATACTAACATTGTTCTGAATAGTATTGAAGACGGTCTACTGAAGTCTGTGGAAGGATCAGCAAAAGTAAACTTGAGCAGTTGTGCATGTCTCAAAAACAACTGTGGATGCTGTGTGCATGTAGATTGGGGGATAATTCACTTGGATAATACAGGTATGTTGATTCACAGGTTCACAGGTGGAAGATACACACATGTGACATAAATAATGTCCATTGGAAAAAATTGCATTACCCCACCCACATAATTTCATGTGCATGCGCTGTTTGCAATATTTATACTGGAGGGTATATTGGAGTCAGGTTGTCGGTGCGTCCATCCGTCACTAAACTTAACATCAGAGAAATATGTTATAACTTCTATTTCCTTCATCTAAAATGCTTACTATTTCACACATGCATTCCTGTAAGGCTCTACTACCATGCTGTGCCAAATCCACGACCGTCCGACCACCAGTAATCCCAAGGTCAAGCTTTCACAAAACTTAACATTCGGGTAAATGTATTATTACTCTATTTCCTTTGATATTGATATTTCGCACATGTATTCCTCTGATGGTCTTGTATCATACCATGGCAAATCCATGACCCTCCGACCACTACTAATCCCAAGGTCACAGACTTGGCACTTTTAACAAACTTAACATTCTACTATATTTCTTATAACTTTTGTTTCCTTTGTTATTGAAGGAACTTATTGATATTTAACATGTGTATTCCTCTGATAGTCTGTTATCATGTTGTGGCATATGACTCTGACCCCCCTCCCCAGTAACACCAAGGTCAAGGTCATGGCTACGGATGTAGTGCATTCACAAAACTTATAGTTGAGGTAAAAAAAATTTAGCTTCTGTTTTCTTTGATAGAACTTCTAGTTCGCCCTAATTTCTAAGCCAATCGCTGGGTAGCACTGTGCTCAACTTATTTCACATATTGCAACGTTTCACCCATAAAAGTTACATATTACCAGAAATGGAACATAAATACTCGGATGGGACATTGCATTGTACACTTGGCTGAACTATAAGTATGCTAGCGCTCCCTCGCATTTAATTCCTTAAAAATTCAATATGTGAACAATAACTTATACTTATTGATATTTCACACATGCACTCCTCTGATCGTCCTCTTATCATGCTGTACCTGCCATTCAATGATTCCATCGCATTTCAGTGTGTGCCAATTTCTCCTACCTGCCCGCCCCCGTGTATGGAATCTCCATGACGCTATCTATCGACAATAAAGTCCTCATCAGCCAAACGATATCAGGTAACACCGTTGACCGCAGTCTTATGTGGCTAATGTTTTGTTATCCCCTCGCGGATAGGCAAAAGAGGTTATAGCGTTAGTCCATGTACGTACGTACGTGCGTGAATACGTTAGTAACACCTTTCATTTTTGTCGCGCCCGCTTGCGGACAGTTGCACCGATTTTGATAATATTTGGCCACAATATGTGTCTGGGGATGGTGCTTTGTTTTGCATACAACCCATGTCCGACCGCTCAAGGTCACCGAGGACTTGTGTTCACCTTGTTTGTAAGCAAAATCTTTTTTTTATTGTTATTAGAGTCTTCGAGAAGGCTTTTTAGTATATCAGTTATATTGGAAATGCTAGCTAGCACCAGGGGCCCATTTCACTAAACTTCTTACGACTAAAATGTTCCTAAGTTCAAATTTAAGATCTTCTGTAAATGTCAATTGAGCCTATGTTCAATAAATGTAAATCCGATAATTATTTACAAGAAAACATTTTTAATGTGAAATTTACAGACTATCATAATTTTGCACTTACAAACATTTTAGTCGTACGAAGTTTAGTGGAACGGATCCCAGAAGCGCATACCAAAGGAAGATGATTTCAGTGAAGCTTAGAATAATTGTTTTCTTTTTTTTACTTTTATTTTTACTTTTATTTTATAGTCAGACATTTGGTCCGGCCACATCCAGTTCACCGTCGGACCGGCGGAAATTTTAACGGACATGTCCGACGGACGGACGACTTTCGCTGAGACATTTATTATCAATGCTGACAACGAGGGGATTAGCCTTGTAATAACTATGCCTTTGTTAACCATTTCACCCGGACATAGTTATTTACCGGTACATAGTTCTAGTATGGACTGATCGTATTTTATTTATTGGTGTTTAACGGCCTATCAACAGCTAAGGTCATTTAAAGCTGGGCCAACCGGTTCGATCCCGCATGTAACCTGCTGCATTGGGGAGAAAATCCCAAAATCAGAACAGAACGGAATATTTACATCAAAGTTAAGCGGTAAACGACGTCGGAAAAACGACGTTTGCAGCGTCGCTATAAAAGTTCACATGTTGCCCTCCCATTTACGTTTACTGGTGTCAGTTAACATTACATGTGAACAGAAAACGAAAAATTATAACTTACTGAAACTTTCACTAATATGAGACACGATGCCTTGCACCTTAGTACACATATTATGACGTCATGACTTGACGTCACGTACTTGTGACGTCACTGAACGTGAATACATGTTTGACATTATGACCATGGTGTCGTGACAAAATATTATAGCAAGGATACTTCTACGAGTTCCTCGCAGCATCAATGACTTAGAAATTCTTCAGGCGCTGTGCATTGTCGCCTAACTGTCGTTCTTTGACATTGTCACTCTTTTTCGTCGGTTATCCTTATAAATTTAAAATGGTGAATGCATAATTTAACTGGCTACATATCAGCGAAGTATTCGCTTACACTGCACCTTGAATCCTAAATAATCTTAAATATGAACAACCTATTGTATGCCAACGATATTACCATCTTATCTGGTGTAAATTGAGACACTTTTGAACAATTCTATCCAGTACTTAGCGAATGATATGCCATTTAATGCCTCTCATTTTATCATAAACTGAGGTTGACACGCATCTATATAATGACATATATAGCCAGGGTTTGTATTGAATTTGGCAAAACAAATGCATCAAAATCTCTCTAATAGATTCAGAATCAGTTATTTCAATGCAGCTCCTTCATTGTGTGTGTATAAGCAATACATAATGCACAAAACACACAGTGAGGTCGGTGGAGTTTTCGAAGAAAAGTCTTGAAATTAGTTGGAAATTTGATGGTCATAAACTTGCTTTTCGCACGATTTGTAGTATCAAATCATCAGCTTATCACCTTACTGCTTAATAATGTATGTCTGAATCAGGCGATGGTAATGCGATCCTCAAGAAAGACACACGGCAACAATTATAAGGTATCACGCTACCAAATCTGCCCGACGTCGTGTTTTGTTACAAAGTTAATGTTATAAGCGGCCTACTTCCTACTTTAAAATATGTCGTCGCATACGAAATGTTAAATAATGTCGCTATTATTCCACAAAATTATTTCAGACAGCAGCAAACAACAGGAAAACGCCAACACTCTGCCTTATTTGAAAATTATTCATACGGAATTACGTTACTTGGGCCGCAATCCAAAACATGACGTTACATTAATAGCAACTGCAATACACATTATTTTTATGCTTTGTCTTGGCCTAATGGGAAACACTAGGAAAGGCTACGATATATCCAAATTTGGTTGACATGCGATAAAAGATGACAAATATATAGGACATGTCCGGGTATTTTATCAACAAAATACGCCGTTGATAAAAACGTCGTAATTTCAACGTCATTGATCTAAAACGTCATATAAGTTTTTACCACGCGTCATAAAAATACTTCTAAAATGAAAAATAGTTGGAATACATTGATAATTTTTGCGGCATATGGCTTTTAAAAGATGTACAATTCAGAATACGCTAAAAAGTAAAAACTGAAAATATTGTCATTAAGCCCGGTTTTCGCATGGCACGGCTCATATATATTCAGCCCTGAAATTAGAATAACCTGACCTGGTGCCAGGTCCATATCACACGAAAGTCACTTGGCCCCTTCCCCTAAAAGTAGTCGAATTAGGAATAATCATATTACTCATATTAGGGGTACAAGCAGATTCAACTCTCACAAACAAGAATGCCAAAGACGTATCCGAGGGCCAAACCAGGTTTCCGTTCAGGATTCCGGAAAGGATGAATCCCGATCATTAAATTACCCATTGCATGCACAGGTTGAAGTAATGGACCGACGTCTATAAATACATTAAATATGCATAAAACCATCAATAAATTAAAAAAAAATAAGCTAAACATTTTTGTTTACTCCCTCTACACATATATATGTGTATATAGAGGGAGTAAACAATTGTTAAAAATCTGAAAAATTATATAGATGATGTCTTGATTTGCAGCCTATGCTAAATACATATAAACTCATTCAGGGGCGGATCCATCATTTGGGAACGGGGGAGGGTTGTCTAGCTGCGAAGGTAACTCTTGCAATTTACTCCCGTACCGTCCGTAGCTAACCACGGACGGTACGGGAGTAATTGCAAGAGTTACCGTTCGCAACTAGGGGGTTGTCCTAATTTTGAGCTCTTCGAAATGCACATTCCTGTGTTTTACGGCATTTAAATTCAGACTCCAACTGGTGGTAAACTGTGATCTATGTAAACTCCGTGGCTGAACGGGGTGGGGGGGGGGGTGCAACCCCGGAACTCCCCTCCAGATCTGCCCCTGCCATTTAATGAAATTTCCAGACGGTCCTAAATTTGTACTTACGAAGATTTCAGTCGTACAAAGTTTAGTGAAACGACCCCCATGTGTCCTGTTGTGACAATGAGCAGCCACACCATTATATATAAGGGCAGCACTGGGAACGAACCCATTCTGATTGACAATACAATTAACATATCAAAGTCCGTTACAGTTACTTAGGGGTGAAATGATTTACATCGTTCTTTACAGCCCGGAACCCGCCGCCAGTCTGTGCCGACGTTCCGTATCTGAAGAAATATGCGAGCCTGTGTATCCGATTTTACAACATCAGCTTCACAGACAGCACGCTCTCTTCATGCGTTGACCTAGATGCGAGACTGTTTAAATTGAAAGTCGAAACACTGCACCTTGGATGCTTCAAAATCCCTCCATCAAGAAATCTGATGCACTATGGACAGAAGGGGCCGGTGGGTAGTGATCTTGGAGTGAATCTGGACGGGAGATACGGATGGTAGGGTCTGACGCGTGATGATCTTGGAGTGAGTCTGGACAAGGGATACGGACAAAAACTGGCGACAGGGATGGCAGGGAAGCTAGGAGGATTGAAGGGAGACAACTATCGTGAAGATAAGTTGTATTTCAAGGCCATGAGGAAGGTACTAGGTAACAAGTTTGGTAAACGTTGGCAGTTGTAAAATAATTTGTTGCATATCAGGGCTCCAGATAAGGTGCGTATTTACTTATTTTAGCAGAATACGCATTGATTATCAAAAGTGGGAGTACAAAATACTCACAGGAATGTGAAAGTACGCATTGGTTTTCAAATTGAGTAGTGAAAATACTGTAATAAAGTTGAACATTTACTTAGTTGAGCTGCAAAATTCAAACTAGCTCAAATAAGTGATTTTTTTAATTTGTTTTATTTGTTATCATTTGTTCCCTATTTAATAAGGAAAAAAGTCAATAATGCATTTTTAAAAGTAAGCTCAAATAAGTTTTTATTTACTTTTATTTTTTTTTATCATTTGTTCCCTAATTAATAAGCAAGAACAGAAATAATAAATTTGTAAAAGTAAAATACACAATGAATTTGAAATCTGGGCATATAATTAAAGACCCCTAAATATAGGTAGTAAATACTAGAATTAATTAACAATATTAATGTGTGAATTAAAATGATAAACAAGAAAATGTGGCCTGTCAGCACACGAATGCCCCCCAGTTGGTAGATTTTCGAAACTCCGGCGAACTTCTTAATGTGCCACACACACGGGGTGACACACAGTCCAAACAATATATGCCTCCGGCTCTACCGAGAACGGGGGCATACAAATGTTTGTACATTTTTACTGACTGAACAGCGAATAGAGCAGATCCAGATCTGCACAGTCTGATCTGTATCTGCATTGTTTGCAAATAAAACTAGCCATGAAACTCCAGTACCTGCCACATTACTGATACAATTGTTGAGCTCCAGATAAGCTTTTTTGCAGCTCAACTAAAGTAAATGTTCAACTTTATTACAGTATTTTCACAACTCAATATAAAAAGCAATGCGTATTTTCACATTGCTGTGAGTATTTTATACTCCCACTGTTGATAATCAATGTATTCTGATAAAATAAGTACGTAAAATACGTCAATGCGCAATTTATCTGGAGCTCTGAATCGTTGACCAAAGTCACAAAGTTTTGTCAAGATAGACTCAAACGTTGTACTAGAAATTAAACAGACAATCTTGAATTGATTGATTGATTTATTGGTGCTTAACGGTCTATCAACACTTAAGGTATATTAAGGCCGGGCCTTAAGGTGTTTTCGCAGTGTATCATCACAGTGACTCTTGACTGATATCATAGGAAGCTCGGCACAGCCTCGTTCCTTGTGAAATCAGAACACTTGATGGATGCGAAAACCAAAATGTATTACTTGTTTAATTAAAAAAGTAAATTAGAATCGGGCAATCCATGTTAGACCCAGATCAGACTGCACAGTCACAGGTCGACTATGGTGAACAGTACTATCGCTTTCATGATAACTATTATGTTTCTCTAAATAATTACATTTTGTAGAATATGTACATACTGTGCTGGCTTATCTGTGTCAAACCTGGATTGGTGTGTACAAATGCATGGAGCAGCATTATTGCATATGTCGCATATCAAACTTACCCAGTCACTTGCTTCCACAGACGACGAAATAGTTATAGTTATCCGGTACTTATCGTTCTTGTACACAGTATTATAAATACAATGAAAGTCACAGATCCCACTTGTCGAGCTGTTTGCGAACAACTGAACTAGTTAGACTACACAGGTAATGAGCAGCCAGCAGGTGACATATACAGGTATACTAGCACACATCCATGCCGTCTGGCATCGACTGCCCACTAACACATTGCTCATATACATGTATACATGTACAAAATAACGGAAAAGTAAATCGGACACGTGCATATATACACGGACTGTTGATTTAGTCTGGTGAATCGGTATACACGGACTGTTAGTCTGTCGAACGGTAAGGGAGATAACTCATTACCAGATAATAGTATTTCATCAGTTGCGTACCCTATACTTCACAAAAACCTTTTTAATCAGCACTGACTCCCTACCGTGTTCAATTAATATACATATATACACGCGTATAAGCCAACCTGGAATTTCTATGATGTCAAAATACATACCACATACCAATACTTGTACTGTCAATAACCTGAAACTTGGTTAAGTGCACAGTGTATAGCAACTTCGCAGGACATATTAATTTGATACAACCCTAACTTGATACGCAAAACGGCTCGACAAAATCAGATGGTTTAACATAACTAGATAACAATTTAATAGTTCAATCAGTTTACTACCGAACTTGTACATGTACATGTATTTTTGTTTTTACATACCTGCGCTTGTTTTAACAAGTACAGTATGTATAGTATCAACCCCAACATGCACTACGAACCCTTGCTATCATAGCTTTGTTCTCCACCAATCAGCAGGCCTGCTTCCGTCATGCAGCGTAGTACGTTGGTGTACAGAGCCGTCACTACATGTTACACAAAATGACTTTGTCACGTGAACCGCTAAGGCGGATGAACCATGTACGACAAGAGGCATCTCTAACATTATGTGACCCCATTCGATGCATGGCTGTTTCGTTATTGTTATTATCGGGAGATATTCATCCAAATCCAGGTCCCTTAAATGACTCGCTAAACACATTAGACTCATCATGCTCAGACCATTCCTCAAACTTACTAAATAGTGGGCTAAATGTTATGCATTTAAACATACAAAGCTTAAGACCCAATCTCGACTTACTAGAAGTAGAATCACAATGCTATGATGTCCTAGTATTTACTGAAACGTGGCTATCACAAGACATATCTAACGATAAGATACATATACCTAACTTTGGACGCCCTTTTAGATGTGATAGACGAGACAGATCAGGCGGTGGGGTTGCAATATACTTGAGAGAAAATATGCACGGATTAATCAGAAACGACTTATCCATTCCAGGTCTCGAAGCACTATGGGTCGAAACAAACTATAACAATCAAACTATTCTCATAGCTGGATTTTATCGCCCACCAAACTCTAACAATAATTACTGGTCCCTCTTGGAAGAGAGTTTTGACAGAGGGTATAACACATCAATTAACAATATCATCATCACTGGCGATTTTAATATAAATACTCTCAATCAATCGGCATCTAAGATAGACAATCTTATAGCTTCGTACAACTTTACCCAACTCATATCCGAACACATTTCACCGAACACTCACAAACTCTAATAGACCTCATCATCGTAAAGAATCCACGCACCGTTCTCACGAGTTTTGTTACGGATCCATTCGTCCCGGATCTTATAAGGTACCACTCGCCTATAGTAGTAATTCTCATATTCCCTAAACCTAAGCCCACCTCATTCAAACGTCACATTTGGAAATATGATGAAGGTGACTTTGATAAATATAGACAGCAACTGCATAATACAAACTGGGAAAGCAAAATAACAATAAATGACATAGACACGTCTGTCAGCAACATTAGTTCTACTATAATAAACGCAGCAAAACAGTATATACCTAATAAAATAGTAACCATGCGCCCTAACGATATACCATGGATGAAGAGCAATGTTAGAAAACTAATCAGACAACGAAGACGACTTCACAAAAAAGCGAAAAACCTCAACACTGAACAAGCTTGGCAAACTTTCAGAAACAAGAGAAATGAAGTAACAAAACATATACAAAAGCCAAACATGACTATAAACAATCCATAATAGATAAAATTAATGAAGACAATATTACAGCTAAAAACTGGTTTAAAATGACTAAATCCTTAATAACCAGTGATAATTTGAGTAATCAGATTCCAACACTAATTCAGAACGACACAACCGCGTCTGTAGATAAAGAAAAAGCAAGCTTGTTGAATGAACATTTTTGTAAACAATCAAACGTAGATGATAAAAACAAAAATCTACCGCATTTAGCAACACATACTAATAACTCATTACCAATTATAGTTATATCAAATCAGGAAGTAAAAGATGCAATTTTGCAAATGGACTCCTCAAAGGCATCTGGCCCGACGCAATAAGCCCTCGACTGTTGAGAGAAGGTGTAAATCAATTTTCAACACCCCTAGCAAACTTTTTTAATATATTGATTTCTACTTGTCAATTCCCACTGGCATGGAAAATTGCCAATGTTACTCCGATATATAAGAAATCCAACCCGGCAGATCCCACGAACTACCGACCAATATCACTACTTAGTTGTATTGGTAAAATCATGGAGCGATGTATCCACAAACACTTATATAATTACTTAATTGCCAACAACATATTAACCAAGTACCAATCGGGCTTCAGACGTGGTGATTCTACAACTAATCAACTTAATTACATATACAACGATATTTGCAAAGTTTTAGATGAAGGTAAAGAAATCCGGGTAGTTTTCTGCGACATTTCAAAGGCATTCGACCGAGTTTGGCATCGGGGATTACTAGCGAAACTCTCATCTATTGGTATTATCGGTACCCTTCATAAATGGTTCTCTTCCTATCTTTCCAAACGACAGCAGCGTGTAGTAATACATAACACACATTCTGAGTGGAAAAATATTAATGCTGGTGTACCACAAGGTTCAATCTTAGGGCCACTCTTATTTCTCATCTATATTAATGACATAGTTAATGAGATTAATTCAAACATACGATTATTCGCGGACGACACAAGTCTTTACTTTATAGTTGAGGAACCAATCACTGCTTCGCGTATTCTAAACGGCGACCTTGACAAAATACATAACTGGTCGACGATATGGCTTGTAGACTTTAACCCAAATAAAACAGAGGCTATGTTGATATCCAGAAAACAAAATAGACGACTTCATCCTCCCCTGCTTATGAACAATACCGTAATAAAAGAAGTTGAAACTCATAAACACCTAGGTATCGTATTTTCCGATACTAGTAAATGGCAGCCTCACATTTCATCGGTCATTAGTCGCACCTGGCAACGCATTGGATTGCTTCGTTGTTTAAAATTTACATTAAATAGAAAGTCACTAGAAAAAGCATACTTGTCCATCATACGCCCCTTGCTCGAATATAGCGATAGTACTTGGGATAATTGTTCAAAAGAACTGAAAAATGAACTAGAATCCATAAACATTGAGGCCGCACGAATTGTTACTGGTGCAACTAAACTATGCAGTATAGACAAACTTTACACAGAAACCCAATGGGAAAGCCTCGAACAGCGAAGAAGAAAACACAAATTACTTTTATTCTACAAAATGAAACACAATATCACACCAACTTATCTGAGTAATTTAATCCCCGAACAAACACAAACTCGATACAGGCTAAGAAACGACGAAGACATTCCATTAATACACACACGTACTAAACTGTATCAATATTCATTTCTTCCATCTACCATAAAAGAATGGAATTCCCGATCCTCGAATGCAAGAAACAGCCCAACCCTTAACTCGTTTAAGAATGTACTAAATGTTAACTTGCGTAAACCACCAACCTCCTACAACACAGCTACTAATCGACAAGGCCAAATTCTCCTGACTCGTATCCGGCTAGGGTGTAGCGCGCTGAACTACGACTTATTCCGGAAATCAATAGTTGATAGCGCTACTTGCGCCTGTGGCGCAATCGAAAATGCTAATCACTACATTCTCTCATGTCCCCTTTATACAAATCAAAGACAAAGATATTTGTCATCTCTTCCTTGTCCACTGATCCTTAATAACTTAATTTACGGCAGCGAATTTTTAATGGACAATGAAAACAGCCTTGTATTCCAAAGGGTTCAACAATTCATTATTGCCTCTAAACGTTTCACTGCATGACGGGAGACTGCCCCTGCGACTGAACGGTTTGTAACGATTATCTTGTAAAGTGCCAATAGCAGGACAAATGTTAGTCGTATATCGTTATAACAGTTCAATTGAATTCAATGCCTATGGTTCGGAGCGCATGCTTGGGATAACTATTTTTCCTTCAATTATCAAACAAAACTTACATATGTATAGATTATATGCATTCTTGCCACATTCCCATTTACTGATGCTTTACTCAAGGAGAAGAATTCACATAAGCTCTTCGAGCTTGTTTTCTAATCCTTATTCACTGTTACTTTATATGTATTTTGATGCATATATATACATGTATATTATTTGAAATAAATATTGTTTAAACTAAGGCCGGGCCAGCCGGGCCAGCCGGTTCCATCCCGTATTTAACCAGCTGCACTGGGGAGAAAATCCCAAAATCAGAAAAATATATTTATTAAAAATATATCCAACCCTGAAATTAGAATAACCTATCAAGAAAGCCAAAGACATACATGAGGGCCAAACCAGTAGCCTGTTTCACCAACATTGCAAAGTACATGTATACTTATCTAGCAAAGTATACTTTGAGGGAGAACTTTTCAATTTAAGGATAAATTTATTTATTTTTAGCCAGGTTTTTTTTTAAAAAAAAAATAAAAAAATATCCAGGCTATTGGATTGGCGAAAGCCGGGCGGGCGGGCGGGCGGGCGGCTGGCGGCGGGCGGCGGCTGGCGGGCGGCGGCGGCGGCGGCGGGCGGCGGGTGGCGGGCGGCGGGCGGCGGGCGGCTTTTTTTTAACTTGACCCATTTTTTCCGCGCAGTCGACTTAGCCATTTTCAATGTTAAGTTTTCGCGTTTACAATGTTAAGTTTTCGTGTTTAAGTCCATTTATTTGGTACTGTACCACCTAGGACCACAAAACTTTCACAGCTTCATAACCAAGGGGTGCCTACCAGATACAACTATCCAACATGTAACCATTGTTTTATCTTCACCTATTATTTCTACGTAATTGACTTAGCCATTTTCAACGTTAAAGTGTTTTGGTTAAAACTTTTTTATTATACTATATCTGCAACTGCTTCGCCCATTACCTTGAAACTTCACATCTAGTCTACAAAAAGTGGGTATAATTATGTTATCCAAGTGTCTATGCTTGGAAAAAACCTGGCCTTCGTGGCTTTGCCTCGTTTCTTGTTCACTTATAAACTTCTAAGTTGCACAATCTATAGTGAAACAGACCCCTCGGTCCGTTTCATTAAACAGCGTACGACCATAATGTTCTTAAGAGCAAATTTAGGATCGTCTGGAAATTTCAATTGATAGATTTACATTTATTGATCATAGGCTATGCTCAATAAATGTAAATCCAATAATTGATTACAAGAAAACATTGTTAATGTGAGATTCACAGACTATCATAAGTTTTGCACTTACGAACATTTTAGTCATACAAAGTTTAGTGAAACGGGTCCCAGGTGTCTAAGAAATAGAAAATATCCATATCAGACAGTAGGATAGCTACACACGAGTTGCCTACGATATAGTGAGATAGCGTAGCGGGTTAGCAATTTTGTTCCTAACAGTAGGAGTACTTTAGAAGGTCAGGAATTAGACTGGCCACAAAAACCATAAGCCCCAATTCTCCAGTCACCGACCAGGAGTTAGACTGGCCACAAATACCATAAGTCCCATTTCTCCAGTCACAGACCAGGAGTTAGACTGGCCACAAATACCATAAGCCCCATTTATCCAGTCACAGACCAGGAGTTAGACTGGCCACAAATGGCATAAACTCCATTTCTCCAATCTCAGCCACACATGTATTGTAAACAGATTGTATTTTTAACACGTAATATCAGTTTAGTGTACGTGATTTTTTGCCTCATTGTATCTTGATATTTTTTTCAAATCTAGATTCCGAAAATGTATGAAAATTTCCGTAAATGACTTTAGACCTTGCTGAAAATTTCAAGAGCACATGCACAATTGTATTATGTATGTGCTGTGTATTTTTTCTTTAACTTCCTATGCCATATTACAGACTATATCGCAGATCTTCCAAAATCGATTGAAGAGGTCAGTGTCAAGGGTCATTTTTCCACTCACCCCCCAATTTCATAAAATTCTCACATGCAATCAGGCAGAAAAACACCATATACACTGCGCCACGGTAGTGGTTCCTCCTTATAGGAATCACTATTTGCCTTGTTTGGCCCTCCGGTACGTTATCTTTGGCTCTTTTGTTACCTGGGATTTGAATTGTGTTATTGCCCATTATAAAAGTAGTAAGATTATTACTGATCCTACTGCTTTTGGGAGTGATTCTGGTGTGGCGAGGACCTGGCATCAGATCAGGATTATTCTGATTTCAGGGCTGAATATATAGTTTTGTTATTGTAAATATTCAGTTGTGATTTTGGGATTTTCCCCCCATTTGTACATGTACTTGAACTTGTACATGTACTTGAACTTGTACATGTACAAATGTACTTGTACAGGTAATATATGGGATTTAGTTCTAAACCCATTGACCCGGCCTTAAATGACCTTAGCTGTTGATAGGCCGTTAAACCCCAACACACAAACAAACCAAACTTTAGGTATTCAGATACAAATGTACTAACATGTAATACATTCAGGGCTCCAGATAAGCTGCGTATTTGCTTAAATGCCCAATTAAAATTACCAAAAACCCAATTGAAATCAAAAGTAGCGAGTATCAAAAAGTGGTACCTTTATCACACAGGTTGAAGTAACGGACGAGGTCTATAAATACATTAAATATGCCTAAAAGCATCAATAAACAAACAAAAAAAACAATAAATGAAGAAAACAATTTTTTTTTACTACCTCCAGTCCATCTATTGTGTTTATGGAGGGAGCAAAAAAAAAATGTTAGCTTATTTTTTTTATTCATTTATTGATGCTTTTAGGCATATTTAATGTATTTCTAGACCTCGGTCCATTACTTAAATCTGTACTTTGTCATGCTGCAGAAAACAATAAACTGATAAAAAATACAGCATATATTTCTTATTGTCCATGAAAACACATCTTGGTATTTCATTAGAATTGTCTCCAAGGAGACAATTCTAATGAAATGCCAAGATATGTTTTTATTTTGAAGCAAACTATTCAATAATTGCTGTCTGTTGATGTGTAAACAGTAGTGTGATTTTATTTTACCCAATTAAAATTTTTAAATACCCAATTGCTTCAGAAATGATGGAGTGACAATATTCAATTATTAATTCCTTATCTGGCGCCCTGGTACATTTATTATTTTAGGTTGTATTCAGAGACACAAATGTACTAATATGTATTTATTGAATAAATAATAATGTCTACATGCATATGCAGCGCAGCCTATGCTCAATAAATGTAAATCCAATACTTAGTAATTGTTTACAAGAAAACAATGTTAACCCTTAGACCGCTACTCACAACAATTGTCGTCTGATGTTGCTTATATATCTTGCTTCATTTCTCAATAAAAACATGGTTTGACAGCACTTCAGAATCATTTCCAATGGAAATGATTCTGAAGTGCTGTCAAAGCATGTTGTACATTATTCAAAAGTGCTGTCAAAGCATATTTTTGATGATAAAAATGAAAAATAGAAAATAAACAGCAGACGACATGAAAAAATAAGATAGCGGTCTCAGGGTTAATGTGAAATGTACAGACTATCATAATTAGTCGTACAAAGTTTAGTGAAACGTACAAAGTTTAGTGAAACGGCCCCCAGTAGCTAGCTACGGACGGTATGTGAGTAATTTCAAGAGTTACCGTTTGCTACTAATTACTATATGGGGTTGTCCTATTTTTGAGCTCTTCGAAATGCACTTTCCTGTGTTTTACGGCATTTAAATTCCGACTCAAACTTATGGTAAACTGTTATATATGTAAACTCCGTGGCTGAACGAGGGGGGGGGGGCAACACCAGAACCCCCCTCTAGATCCGCCCCTTAAGTATCACGATATATGGAAGTCAATTTATTGCACAGAAACAAAAATTGTCCACTGAAAGATGGACAGACGGTAGAGATGCATGGATTTGTCACAGCATCAAAGCAGACCATCAGAGCAATGGGTGTGTGAAATATCAAGCAGATCCATGCAAGGAAACAGACATTATAAAACACTTAGTACCTCAGTTTTGAACGCACTAAGTATGTGATCTTGACCCTGAGCTTAGCGGGGGCAGAACGATCCTGGATGTTTCACATGGTGGTAGAGGACCATTAGAGCAATGCGTGTGTGAAGTATCAGCCAGATCCGTGCAAGGACATTTATAAGACATGTATTCAAGCGTTAAGGTTTCGAATGAACAAAGTATGTGACTTTGATCCTGGGCTTAGCGGGGGCGGGACGATCTTGGATTTGTCACATGGCAGTAGAGGACCTTTAAATCATTGTGTGTGTGAATTATCAAGCAGAATATTGCACGATCGAATACATAGCATCGCCAGGGTCACAAATACATGTACACTGGACATGTTGCATGTACACATATGGAGATATATCAATTGTCAGGGGGGAACGTTTCTTCTTTGCTAAGTATATTTGTCGGCTATCAAAACTTCTGCCATTGATACAATTGCCATTAAACCCGTGATTTGTATACTAGTATGCTTCGTTTACTCAATAACCTGAGTAGTTATACAATTTAGGAAGCATAAGGCAACATAATTGATTAGTTTTATATTTGGAGGCCATCTTTGACTTCTGTTTTTGCCACATTTATCCAATTATATTTCTAAGTTACTGAAAACGTTCATTGTATACATAAATTAAATATGTCTATACCAATTTACTACGATAGGGCGGGCATGTGCTGTTATCAATTTAGGGGATAAACATACTTTATTTTTCGATTTGGAGCGGTATGTGGAAGGTTTCATGGTATGTGAATCAGTTTTACGGCGACAATAACAAGCTAATGTTCACAGATCCTTAAATAGGATAATATATGTATATATGGCGGCCATCTTGGACTTCCGTTCTACACAATCTTGTCTCACTACATAGCAAACATACGGAACTCTGTCTGTATATACAAGATTAGTATACATTTTTGCTTTGGTATGGAGTGTGAGAGCAGCTATATGTAAATTATCTTACAAATGGCGGCCGTGTTGGGTTTTCCCATGTCACAGTGAAATGAATTGAATTTTAATGCTGACCACATATCTCGATAAGTTTAGTAAATCCATTCTGCACTCTTAAATGACTACACTACCTCACATGGATGCAATCATATGGCATACTATAGTATTTAACTGTTTGGCGGCCATTTTGGATTTATACAAATTTCTCAATGATGACAGCGTGTCATCAGTCGCATTCTTGGTGTGGAAGGTCTGGACAAGCAAAATCGTCAATATAAAAGCTGTGTTAGATAAAACAAGGTTAAGCTTCCGGCTGCCAGACTATGTAGAGAGATTGAGACGAAAAACAAGCGCCTGAATTACAGACATACAACAACAACATAACAACCCGGAAGAAATATTAAATAACATCAACAAGAAAGAACTGCAAAGATGATTCTTCAGAGCGTACTATTAATTATTTGCCTTACCTTGCCGGCGAGTTTGGCGAAAGAAAAGAAGATAGACACTCCAATAAACGGTAAGTATGAAAATTACCTGCTGTCATTGGACAAGTTGAGTAATTTCTGATTTAACTTCTTGATTGGCAACAACTTCCAGGCTTCCCCCAGAAAGAAATTAAAGCGCTGCGGTGGTCGACCGCGCAGAGCGCGGGAGGTAGGCAGGGCGGTCCAGTTGCATGCTCCCCCCGAATTTTTTTTATCACGTACATGTGATTTGGTGCATTCTGGCTCGATCTAGAAGAGGTATGGCTGTACTAAAAACGTATTAAAATAACGATCTTTACTAACAAAAATAAGATATTACCTGTTGAAAGTGCCATTTCTGTAGAAAAAAAATGATTTTCACTTTTGCGCCAAATGAATCACGTAATTCTAGTCAAATGATCGTCATTTCAATCAGGTAAGTGTTAAAGTCACTTGGCCCTTCCCATGAAATAGGATTACAAATAATCGTAATACTCGCATAACATTAGTATACCGATAGAATAGAGAATAGTATACCGATGCTATAGACAGGTCGCCAAACTCCCCACCACCACACACATTTCTAATTATAATCCTTTCAACACCACATGCCTGTATAGTTGTATTGGCAAAAAGTGTAGATCATATGAGCCGGCTCGTGACGAGCTGTCTCATCAGGATTTGCACTTTTTGCAACTAATTTTCATACTTTTTAGAGAAAAAAAACACCCTCTTTTTATAAATGGACTACACTTTTTGCAAGTAATTTTCATATTTTTGAGAACAAAAACACCCTCTTATCATAAATGGACTAGTCTGAAAATTATTTTATGATGATAGGATTGGTCGGAGAATTAACAAATCGAAATCTATTCCAGTTACTGGGGTGAAAGGGTTAATTGAAAAATGACACCAGAGTGAGTATGTTGAATCTGTTGGATGCAACATTTCACTATGCCGTGGGAGTAAAGAATTATACATCATGGGAAAAAGGTTTAACCCTTACAGTGCTGAATTAATTTGTGTTGTCTGCTGAATATTTTTCCATTTTTCTCATCAAAAACTTGGTTTGGCAGCACTTTAGAATCATTTCCAATGGAAATGATTCTAAAATGCTGCCAAACCATGTTTTTACTGAGAGAAAAGACAAAATATGAATTATCAGCAGACGACTATTTTCGGTTCCCGCATTCTAAGGGTTAAATATGAAATCAGTCTAGCCCCAGATACAGAGTAAGGGATCATGCGGTTATGGTGTTAATTGGAGTAATGGCGGCACCCATGAGGTCTCTTCTTTTCTCTTCTTTTTCATCAATACAACTGTGGTTTCTTCCTTTTAATGATGACCATGTTCCAGACACTACGAGTCTGCCAATACCAAATTTAGCAACATTACATATGTAGTTAAGTCTGAGCATCCTGCAGAGAAATTTGAATCAGACCAAGTTTAAATGTTAGAGTCCGTCCGATTAAATACTCTGCAGAGATGGTTCGTCTGGATTTACAATGTTTGCAATCATTGGGATAAAGAGAGAGGCACGGGGAGTTGAAAGGGTTAATCGATAATAATGTTTGTGCAGAATGGATATTTGCATGAAATTGCGACAATAGAAGACACTACTTAACTGCAAATGCAATAAGCGTGGTTGTGTCAGATCACAGCACACTGATTTATCACCTATTCAATTACCTGAATTATCTGTATTTTAATTAGGACAAGAACAACAATTTGAGGCACAAAAGACAGTGCAGAATATATATTTACTATGTATAGATAGCATTGATTGCTTTTTTGGCACTACAGTTTCAAATGCCATTATACCATTTTCTTACTTTCGAACTTGATTAGAGGCCGATAACAAATAGAAAAAGAAAGGAATCTACATATTACAGTTGAAAACCACAGTTTGTTTGTTGTGTTTGTTTACTGGTGTTTAACGGCCTATCAACAGCTAATATCATGTAAGGCCGGGAAAACGGGTTCAATCCCGTTTTAACTTGCTGCATTGGGGGGGGGGGGGGGGGGGGGGGGGGGGGATCCCAAAATCAGAACGGAATATTTACATCGAGAAATTAGAATAACCTGACCTGGTGCTAGGTCAATACCACATCAAGTCATTTGGCCCCTTCCCCTAGAATAGGTTTACGAATAATCGTAATACTCACATATGGGGTATAACCAGATTCAACTGTCACATACAAAATGCCGAAGATGTGAGAGGGCCAAACCAGGTATCCAGTCGGAATTCCGGTAAGGCTGAACACCGATCATTAAATTACCCATCTCATGCTCCCATCTACCACCCACTGAAAACCACATACAATAACAAACAATTTAAAGGTACATACCCACTCAGTAGGCGCACAATGTTCTTTATATCAAAGACATAATCTGAGACATTTTTTGGTAAAATAAACATTCATTCACCATTACCCCACGTATTGATTGGCATTAGTAAACATTTTATATTAGACGTAAATTTCCAAACTGATATCAGGGGCGATAACCGTGTTTGCTTTTTGCGATATTACTGTTTATTCGCTGTATTTATGTAATTAATATAAATAATTAAAACGAAATCATGGCTCATTTGCATATGAAAATAGCCTGATACCACCGCGAGTCACTATCAGTAAAATATATGTTACTAAATGATTATATCTGTATAGCGGGCACTCGTAATTTTTACAATTGGTGGAATAGTGACACAATCATACACTTATTTAATAACCTATAAAGAACACCTTGTGCCTACTGAGTGGGTATGTACCTTTAAATACAAAACATCAAGCTGGACAATACACCAACATACATATAAACTGGGTCGGGTTGCCTGCATTTTAACATGTTTGGGTATACGAGGTTTTGAGCTGACGTCATGCAGGGTGTATTCCTGTTACTAAAAATAGCTGGCCGTCAGCTTCCTGCTTCGGCGAAGCCATTGTTCCAGAGCGTATTTACATTGCTCTGTGTGTATCAATACTAATTATTATCGGGATTTACTGACAATATCTGATGGGGAAAGAATGTGTGGTATTTGGTTGTACTAACAGAGATACTGACAAACAAGTAGCCTTAAAGCGCTGGAAACCAAAATGTTTGTCTGCTGATTTGGTATTTTATTCTCGCTTCGTCTCAAAATCGTGTTTTGGCAGCACAGTAGAATTGTCTGAAGCTGAGACGATTCTAATGTGCTTCCAAAACATGATTTTAAATAGAAAAATATTTAAAATCAGCAGATGACAATTTTCTTTTTCAGCGTTCTAAGGGTTAAAAGCCTTCGGGCTACGATACAACGTATTAAATATAAGAGTAGTGTAACAGCAGGTGTTGGCCAAATGGGAAACGCAGACTATATAAAGTCATGTATACCGTTGATATGCATGTTTAATAAAGAATCGAAAACTGTGATGTCCACGGTGTCCGTGCAAGTAACAAAAGAGTCTGGTTTACTGTGTCGATGACATTCTCAAGGTGTGTGACCCAAGTAACGGACCTGGAATGGTCCAACTAATTTTCAGACCAATCAATTGTTAGAAAAGAGCATTTAGATCAGTACATTCATAAACAAATGGGTGTTTCCTAATGATATAAAAGTACTTGCAAACAATGCAGATCCTGACGAGACAGATCCATATGAGCCGGTTCATCTGGATCTACATTGTTTGCAAACACCAAGAACAAGGTCTGTGGTGTGGAAAGGGTTAATAGTGATGACCAGGCAGAACCAGTACCTCACCTGTATTGGGAGAGGGTAGCAGGATCATAAACACAGCTCTACATTTAATTGCACTTACAATAGCCTGATCTGGTACCAGATTCATTGTTAGCTGGATGTGCTATGCGAAACAATAACTATTTCTGGTAATATACATGTGCTTATCATTGTATTTATGAGGTGTCAAGTTAAAATATATATATCAACAATCAGACCTGTTACCTGGGTGTGTTATAATGAACAGTAACTCTTTCTGGTACAACACAGGGGGCCCGTTTGTTTCTCAAAGCTTCATACGACTAAAATGTTCGTAAATGAACATTTAGAATCGTCTGGAAATTTCAATTGATAAATTTACATTTATTTAGCATAGGCTGGCTGCATAGCAGCCTATGCTCAATAATTGTAAATCCAATAATTGTTTACAAGAAAACAGTGTTAATGTGAAATTTACAGACTATCATAATTCTGCACTTACGAACATTTTAGTGGTACAAAGTTTAGTGAAACGGCCCCCTGGAACGGGTCTGGTAGCGATCTAGAGTTTTTTCATACATACGCTTTGAGAAATATCTGTCTCTCGTGTCCCTATCCAACCCTTTGACGTAGAGCGACACACTTGACATATTTTGCTGAGTTGTCAAATCCATTGTAACGCTCCGCGAAGAAACACAATGGGCCACTGGCCGATCGATTGACGGCCAGCTATTTACGCATGCGCGAACAAACACTTTAAATACAAAATTATCGAGGTCGACAATTCATCCACATACACATAACTGGGTTGGGTTACCCGCACTTTAACATGTTTGGGTCTATTTATATATTTATATACATGTGTATTTCACAATATACTATTATAGGTGTAATCGACTTGGGTCATGGTATGTATGTTAACCATATATGTTCACCTACAGTAACATAATTCACCTACACTGTACTCCTGATTTATATAAACCACACACGGTAAATTCTAAGTTTTATTTTAAATATATGTACTATGTTAAATATAATAAATCATAGTCGAAAACTAGAACATGTGTTCATAGAACACGGATGCCCCACATACCACTTTGATAATAAACAAGGCAAAATTCCAAGTGCAAAAGGGGAGATAATCCATGACCCGGGGGGTCGAAACAAAAATCGAAATAAGCTTTGCGCCTCTACTCATCATAGATACCATGTTTCAGGTCTTACAGTTTAAAAGTTTTACGAGTTACAAGACAAAATTGCCAAATTCTAAGTCGAAAAGGGAGAGATAATCCATGACCCGGGGTCAAATAAAAAACCAAAATAAACGTTGTGCATCTACTCATCATATTAAGGAAGCTACATACCAAGTTTCAGATCTGTAGCTAGTATGGTTTAAAAGTTTTACAACTGACAAGGTTGGTGACGGACGGACGGACGTTCTTAAAAAATGTGTTTATGTGTCTACATAAGGCCCCTCTGAGTACTACGGAATAAGCCACATAAACCGATTTTAGCCACATAAATCGGTTGTTTAGGTGGCTAATATAACTAACCCTATTCTTTACAAAGTCCATCCCTGTGGGGGCTAGCCACATATACCCTATATATTGGTGCGGACGGACAAGGGTAACATTAAAGGCCCTCTCCACTACCGTGGCGCTGGTGGGGCATAAACAATCTATTTAATGTTACTGGGTCTCAGATATGTGCAGAAAGTTATGTAACAGATCTGTTAAAAATACTTCAGTTGTAGATTTGTATCTTATTCTGAACCCAAAAGGAATAGTGGAGGGGCACTTTGAACAGAAGTGGCTTAAAAACGATTTCTGTTCAACCCAAGAGAGCAAAAGCAACGACTATGCTAGATTGATACATCATACATTCCTGAACATGAATTCGGTGTCGGTCAATCAAATTAGGTGGGACAAGGTCACGTGTGAGGTCATTAAATGCAAAGAGGTCAAATGAGTTCAAAAACATATTTTATATCGGTAGATGGACATGTACGTGCATATCATGCTTGAAATATCAGATAACGTTGTTTAAATTGTTGAATATTCTTCCTTAGGACATATATGAGACGATTCGCTTGCATGGTGGTTCAAACCGGTGTGTATTTTGCGATTTTCAAGATGGCCGCCAGGTATAAACATTTTATCTTAAATATATTCTGACTTCATTATTATATGGCGTTTGGTACTTACATTATGCGTTTACATATATGGAAATACGTTTTGATAACTTATAAAACACAATTTACCACTGACAAATTCATATACATATAAGATGGCCGCCAGACGTGCAGTAAATGTGTGTGGAATAACAAAAATATATAGCTACACTTTCATGCACATTTATAGTTCAGTTGTTTGCCTTTTTTGTTATTATTGAATGTGTTCTTTGCAAAAATGAATGAGTCCATCTAATATATTTATTATTTGACCATATCTGTCGTTGCTTTTGCTCTCTCGGGTTGAACAGAATTTTATGGGTGCTTGCCCGCCTACTAGAAACATGTGTTGCCTGAAAAAATTGGATTTTGATAAAATGTCTGTTTGTGATTACTAGTAACTGTGCTAGTTTTGTGCAATTGAGCTAATTTAAATTGTATTTTCCTTTCTACACTACATGCCTGTATAGTGGTACTGGCAAAAAGTGTAGATCCAGATGAGCCGGCTCGTGACGAGCCGTCTCATCAGGATCTGCACTTTTTGCAAGTACATTTTCATATATTTGAGAACAAAAACACCCCCTTTTCATAAATTGACTAGTCTGAAAATCATTTTGTGACGATTGGATTGGATTGGCTGCAAAATTAAAATCCATTCCAGTGGCTTAGGGGTGGATCAGCCAGTGCCTGAATGGAAAATATTTCATGGCAAGACATCTTGTAAATTGAATGCAAATTGATGTTTTGTACAAGTTTACTGATTTCATAAATGCCAAGTTTCTTATGAAATCAGTCAACAAGTTTAATAAATCTCATATTAAATCCTACACAAATGTTTGATTCTATTTATTGCATATGCACATCACAATACATCGAAGCTGTAAATGACCACCTAGCTTGTTTTCTGTACGGGCCACATTTGTATATTTATTACACTAGTGTATTATGATTTTTATTACACTGTGTTATTACACTGTGTAAGCCTATTGTATGCGATAAAATAGTTTACATAATCCAAGTTGTGCACACGCTTGAACTAGCTCTATCAAACCGCAAGCTAGTAAAAATATGTGACATACAGAATACGATGCGAGTATCTTTTGATATCAAGTTTATCAGGCAAGGCTAGGAACCATGTAGGAATTCCGAGGCTCGCTGTTTCTGAGACGAACCTGATAACCATGGTATCAATACACACTAGCATGGTATCCTGTATTCTATTTATCAGGTAACATTTAATGGTATATAATGTGGAAATATGGCGCGGATTACATTGAAAGGAACGCAGACGTGTTTACATTGTGTAATTACACTGACGTCAATCGGTAAAATCATATGACGCTGTTCGTCCAATGAAACATCAGTTTTCAATTAGTTGTATACAAGATATTATTATCAGGTGAATGCCTGATACGACATGATGTTATCAGTCAGTACGTATTCGGCCATTACAAAGCTGGTTACCTGATAAATGATAATACACATGTTATTTAGGACATTTGCAAACAACATCTATGTTTGTTTGTTGGGGTTTAACGGCCTATCAACAGCTAAGGTCATTTAACTCCTGGTCAATGGGTTAGTACTAAATCCCATATAGTACCTGTACAAGTACAAGTACATGTTCAAGTACATGACTGTACAAATGGAGGGAAAATCCCAAGATCAGAACTGAATATTTACAGTAAAAAAACTATATATTCAGTCCTGAGATCAGAATAATCTTAATCGGATGCCAGGTCCTTGCCGCACCAGAATCACTTGCCCCCCCCCCCCACCCCCCCCCCCCTCCCCTCACAAAAGCAGTAGGATGAGTACTAATCTTGCTACTTTTCTAATGGGAAATAACCCAATTCAACTCCCAGGTAACAAAAGAGCCCAAGATAAAAACATACATGAGGGCCAAACCAGGCAAATCGTGATTCCTATAAGGAGGAACCCCTACCGTTAATTTACGCGGTCACGTTCACCCTACCAACCATCCACTCTAACAACATGTAATCTCACTCTACAACTTGCACTAATACATTACTGAGACACATATGTGTTGCTGCGACTCCAGAAATGGGTATTATGTGTTTTTCAACCAGCGTAGATCCAGATCAGCCTGTACATACGCACAGTCTGATCAGGATCTGCACTGTTTGCCATTCCGTAATTATAGATCATTATCATGCTACAGGAGTGTGTTATTTGATCAAGAGCTACACTGGTCACAAAACCCATAAGTCTCATTTCCCCAGTCACATATGTGATTCACCATAATAAAAATGGGATATCGAGTTTTTAACCTGTGTATAGCTCCAGATCAGGTAACAAACTGAAGTAGTCTAACATGGATCTTCTCTTTTTGTTAGCAGCATCAAAATTAGATTTTATTTAATGGTGTTTAACGGCCTGTCAAAAGCTAAGGCCATTTTAGGCCGGGTTAGCGGGGTCAAATCCCATATGATACCGATTGTGATGGGGGATAAATCCCAAAATCAGAACTGAATATTTACAGAGAAAAATATATAGTCAGCCCTGAAATTAGAATAACCTGACCTGGTGTCAGGTCCATACCACACCAGAGTCACTTAACCTCTTCCCCTAAAAGTAATATGATTAGGAATAATCATATTACTCTTATAAGGGGCATAACCAGATTTAACTGTCACATACAAAAATGCCGATGACGTACCTGAGGGCCAAATCATGAGCAGCATCAAGAAAATTACGTTAACTGTACAATGAACAGTATAGCCCCTGATCACACTGAACACATGAGCAGTTGGATGCAGGGCGCTACACTGTTCGCAACAAATAATAACACATTATTTTTACTTGTACAGTTACACATGCATAACTGAAATCTACTCAGAATTTGATAACCCGAGCGTTCAGGTTTTGAACGCACCCAGTCTGTGACCTTGACCCTGGGCTTAGCGGGGGCGATTTGCCACAGGGCGGTAGAGGACCATTGGTGAAATGTGAAGCAGATCCGAGCAAGGAAACAGATATTATAAGCCATTTACCTGAGCGTAAAGGTTTCGGGACAGCGTATGGACGTACGGACGCCAGTAACACTATATGCCCCCCCCCCCCCACCTCACCATTCGGTGGCGGGGGGGGGGGGGGGGCTAAAACATGAAGGGAAATGACTCCAAAATTATGAAAGTGAGAGTTGTCTTTCTTGCGCGACACACCTTTGACCCGATATCTATGCATGTGCGAAGTTTCGTAAATATATCCCAATCGGTAACCATATACGACCCATGCTCTGGTAAGAAAACATGTAAAAAAAAAATGCGAAGGAAAGCTGGAGGATACAATCGGGCATGATGAGTCGTGTTTGTGCAATGCAATGGAGCAGTGGTTTAATATAAAAAAAATCTCCACTTGATATGGTGATCAAACTCACAACCTTTGGTTCGACATCGTAACCATTCGACCACTACTGCTCCCAGATACACTAGAATATGTGTTCATGGAACACGAATGCCCCACCCGAGGCCTTGTCAGAAAAACTCGTATAGAAACTTGTAAAATCTTCTTGACAAAAATGGGACGGACGGACGGACAAGGGTAACACTATATGCCCCTCCACTATCGTGGTCAGCTTCCAGAAGAATGAAAATATTAGTGAGGAAACGCACGAGCAAAATAATCGATCGCGATGCTTTCTGTAAAATGGTGCCAAAAATGTAAAGTATTTTCTTTAAGTCTGTCACCTTGACCTTGGGGTTAGCGGGCACCATTGGGTTTCTGTAGAATGATGCTGGCTGTTGTTACAAATGCAGCAATGACATATTAAAGCATTCCATCAAGGGAAACAGAAGTTCCAATGAATTAAGCCAAGCGTTAAGTTTTCGAAACTGAGCATTTTCTGAGTATGTGACATTGACCTTGGGGTTAGCGGGCACCACAGGCTTCCTGTAGAATTATGCGGGATGCTGTTACAAATGCATCAATAAAATATTAAAGCATTCAATCAAGGGAAACAGAAGTAATGAATTAACACGATTGTTAAGTTTTGGAAATGGAGCATTTCGTAAGTCTGTGACATTGACCTTGTGGCTAGCTGGCACCATGGGAATTCTGTAGAATGATGTGGGATGCTGTTACAAATGCATCTATGAAATATGAAAGCATTCCATCAAGGCAAACATAAGTTATAATGAATTAACCACAGCGTTAAGTTTTCGAAACAGAGTGTTTTCTAAGTATGTGACCTTGACCTTGGGGTGAGCGGGCATACGATTTCCGTAGAATGATGCGGGATGATATTACAAATGCATCTATGAAATATTAAATCATTCCATGAAAGAAAACAGAAGTTATTGCAGGACTGACAACTAAACATGCTAAATGGGAATGAAGATTTTTAATTGAAATACAAACAAGAGGGCCATGATGGCCCTATATCGCTCACCTGTGCAATGTCATAAAAGTCAAGCAAATACTGGTATGTAAAGTTGCCACTACATATACATCAAAATAAGCCTGTAGAACCTCTCTAATGTTGACATACAAGGAGACAGTGTGAAGGTGTCGATCTTATACTGGCCGTTTTCACCCGCCAGGACGTGTAGCCATTTTGTACATAATCACTTATTGAGGCTATACCTCTAGGGAAATTTGCAATCACAGTCTGATCAGGGTCTACAAAGTTTTCCATCTTGTACATAATCACTGTATACCGTATACAAGCAAGCCGCGTGTCGCCCGCCAGGACGTGTAGCCATCTTATAACAATCACTTGTTGAGGCTATACCTTCAAGGGGAAATTTGCAATCACAGTCTGATCAGGGTCTACCCGGTTCCCCATTTTGTGCATAACCACTTGTTGAGGCTATACCTGTAGGGTAAATATGCATTCACAATCTAATCAGGATCTACAAAGTTTCCCATATTGTACATAATCGACTGTATATAACGAGCTACCCCACTAAAATACACTGTGTTCTGGTCAATACAATATAATATTGGGCTTTGTCTACATAGAGGTGTGAAAAACATTCAAGCTATTTGACAAGATATATACAAACCATACACAAATTTAAAAATATATATATATTGTATGCATATTAAGGTTCATTTTCATCAATGTTCTTAATACAAGATCGTTTATTATTGTTATTGTAGATGAATATTAAGAATATTTATATATATATATATAGCCGTCCTGTGTGAGTTTTGAAATGTATCTCCGTAAATTAAATTGCATTAACTAAACTATATATGTCCAGAAGTCATTTGTGCTAATAAAAACATTCATTCAATGCATTATACTTTGTTTTTTAACTATTTCAAAAAGATGTTGGCATATAATTACTCGGCGAAATAAATATTGCAATACTATGGAGGTGACCGGTTAGACAGTTGGACTAGTATATGTGCCATATGAAATCATGATCGATGGCAACTTCGTATTCCGTAAGCCTCGCTTACTGACAAATCTAGTTCCTTTCGGAATGCACCTTTACGGGTATGAAATGTATTAAAGACGGTTCAAATGGTGGTCGCGACATACTTCTGAGCATAAAGAAGGAAAATATTTAAGATATTTTACACACATATTGTGTATCCTCAGCGTGAAAAGAGTTAAACACCAATAAATCAAATCTTCTCTATTTCCAGGCTCTGGGGTCAAGGAAGATAACCTACTCCGTATTTTAGGAAAGCAAGACGCCACATTACTAGAAGGTGGCTTACTGAAGAAAGACGCGACAAGCCTTCTAAATGAGATGGAAGATGGTCTACGAAAACCGGACACCGCTACGCTTCAACATGAGTCGGCAGATGGTCTGCTTCAACATGTTCAACAAGATACTAACATTGTTCTGAATAGTATAGAAGACGGTCTACTGAAGTCTGTGGAAGGATCAGTAAAAGCAAACTTGAGCAGTTGTGCATGTCTCAAAAACAACTGTGGATGCTGTGTGCATGTATATTGGGATATACTCAACTTGGATGATACAGGTATGTTGATTCACAGGTGGAAGACACACACCTGTGACATAAATAATGTCGATTGAAAAAAAATCGCATTACCTCACCCACATAATTTCATGTGCATGCAATGCTTGCAATATTTATACTGGACGTAACTGGTGGGTATACTGGAGTCAGGTTGTCGTGCGTCCGTCTGTCACTAAACTTAACATCAGAGAAATATGTTATAACTTCTATTTCTATCTAAAATGCTTAATATTTCACACATGCATTCCTGTAAGCCTCTACTACCATGCTGTGCCAAATCCACGACCGTCCAACCCCCACCGATCCCAAGTTCAAGGTCAAATACTTAGTCTCTTTACACAACTTAACATCAGAGAAATATGTTATAACTTATATTTCCTTTCATATTTAAGGGCACATGGACCCACGCGCGGGGTATTCCATAAGCCTCGCTTACTGACAAATCTAGTTTACACAGTTTTTAGCTCGTCTGCACTAAGCGCAGGAAGAGCTAATGGCGTACCCCCAGCGTATGTCGTTGGCGTTGGCTTCCGCAAACTTAAAGTTGGGCTAACTTTCTTATAACTTCTGTTTCCTTTCATAAAGCTTCTCAATACTTCACACATGCATTCCTCTGATGGTTCTCTATAATACTGTGACAAATCCATGACCCTCCAACCACCAGTAATCCCAAGGTCAAGCTCACAGACTTGGTGCTTTCACAAAACTTAACATTCGGGTAAATTTATTATTACTTCTATTTCCTTTGATATTGATATTTCACACATATATTCCTCTGATGGTCTTGTATCATACCATGACAAATCCATGACCCACGACCACTAGTAATCCCAAGGTCACAGACTTGGCGCTTTTACAAAACTTAATATTCGGGTAAATTTCTTGTTATTATATTTCCTTTGATATTGATATTTCACACATATATTCCTCTGATGGTCTTGTATCATACCATGACAAATCCATGACCCACGACCACTAGTAATCCCAAGGTCACAGACTTGGCGCTTTTACAAAACTTAATATTCTGGTACATTTCTTATAACTTCTGTTTCCTTTGATATTGAAGGAACTTATTGATATATAGCATGTGCATTCCTCTGATATTCTATTATCATGTTGTGGCATATGCCTCTGATCCCCAGCGATACCAAGGTCAATGTCAAGGTCATGGCCACGGATGTAGTGCATTCACAAAACTTATGGGGTAAATTTATTTTATCTTCTGTTTTCTTTGATAGAACTTCTAGTTCGCCCTACTTTCTAAGCAAATCGCTGGGCAGCACTGTGCTCAACTTATTTCACATATTATCAGATTTAATGATTAACTGTTCGACAGGAAATGGAACATAAATACTCGGATGGGACATTGCATTGTACACTTGGCTGAACTATAAGTATGTTATTGTTCACATATTGGATTTATCAGGAACTAAATGCGGCGGTCGTTAGCGCTCCCTCGCATTTAATTCCTTAAACAAACAATATATGAACAATAATTTATACTTATTGATATAGAGCAGGGTTCAAGCTAGCCCTTCAAAATAGGGAGCACATCCCGTTTCCGTGCCGCACCTCTGATCGTCCTCTTATCATGCTGTGTCAATCAATGATTCCATCGCATTTCAGTGTGTGCCAATTTCTCCTACCTGCCCGCCCCCGTGTATGGAATCTCCATGACGCTATCTCTCGACAATAAAGTCCTCATCAACGAAACGATATCAGGTAACACCGTTGACCGCAGTCTAATGTGGCAAATGTTTTGTTATCCCCTCGCCGATAGGCAAAAGAGGTTATGGCGTTAGTCCATGTACGTACGTACGTGCGTGATTACGTTAGTAACACCTTTCATTTTTGTCGCGCCCGCTTGCGGACAGATGCACCGATTTTGATAATATTTGGCCACAATATGTGTCTAGGGATGGTGCTTTGTTTTGCATACAACCCATGTCCGACCGCTCAAGGTCACCGAGGACTTGTGTTCACCTTGTTTGTAAGCAAAATATTTTTTTCATTGTTATTAGTCTTCGCGAACATGGCGAAGGTGCCAAAATTGTACACATTCGGTCTGGTAAACCTGAAATTTTTACCAGACCGGACAAAAATTTACCAGACCAAAATATTTTTTAGAAAAAAATAAATTGATTTTGCGTGATATTTGAAAGCTCAGTTATATGAGAAAAGCTAGCTAGCACCAGTGGCCCATTTCACTAAACTTCTTACGACTAAAATGTTCCTAAGTTCAAATTTAAGATCGTCTGTAAATGTCAATTGAGCCTATGCTCAATAAATGTAAATCCGATAATTATTTACAAGAAAACATTGTTAATGTGAAATTTACAGACTATCATAATTTTGCACTTACGAACATTTTAGTCGTACGAAGTTTAGTGAAACGGCCCCCAGAAGCGCATACCAAAGGAAGGTGATTTCATTGAAGCTTAGAATTTGTTTTGCTTTTATTTTTACTTTTATTTTATAGTCAGACATTCGGTCCGGCCACTTCCAGTTTACCGTCGGACCGGCGCCAATTTTAACGGACATGTCCGACGGACCGACGACTTTCGCTGAGACTTGTATTATCAATGCTGACAACGAGGGGATTAGCCTTGTAATAACTATGCCTTTGTTAACCATTTCACCCGGACATAGTTATTTACCGCTACATATTATAGTATGGACTGATTGTATTTTATTTATTGGTGTTTAACGGCCTATCAACAGCTAAGGCCATTTAAAGCTGGGCCAACGGGTTCGATCGCGCATGTAACCTGCTTCATTGGAGAGAAAATCCCAAAATCAGAACGGAACGGAATATTTACATCAAAATAAATATATATTCAGCCCTGAAATTAGAATAACCTGACCTGGTGCCAGGTCCATATCACACGAAAGTCACTTGGCCCCTTCCCCTAAAAGTAATCGAATTAGGAATAATCATATTACTCATATTAGGGGTACAAGCAGATTCAACTCTCACATACAAGAATGCCAAAGACGTACCCGAGGGCCAAACCAGGTTTCCGTTCAGGATTCCGGTAAGGATGAATCCCGATCATTAAATTACCCATTGCATGCACAGGTTGAAGTAATGGACCGACGTCTATAAATACATTAAATATGCCTAAACGCATCTGTCAGTCTATCCGTCTGTCCGTCTGTCCGTCCGTCACACATTTCGAGAGTTACCGTTCGCAACTAGGGGGTTGTCCTATTGTTGAGCTCTTCGAAATGCACTTTCCTGTGTTTTACGGCATTTAAATTCAGACTCCAACTGGTGGTAAACTGTGATCTATGTAAACTCTGTGGCTGAACAAGGTGGGGGGGGGGGGGTGCAACCCCGGAACTCCCCTCCAGATCTGCCCCTGCCATTTAATGAAATTTACAGACGGTCCTAAATTTGTACTTACGAAGATTTCAGTCGTACACAGTTTAGTGAAACGGCCCCCATGTGTCCTGTTGTGACAATGTGCAGCCACACCATTATATATAAGGGCAGCACTGGGAACTCATTCTGATTGACATTACAATTAACATATCAAAGTTCCAGTTACTGACAGCCAGGAACCCGCCGCCAGTCTGTGCCGCCATTCCGTATCTGAAGGAATTTGCGAGCCTGTGTCTCCGATTTTACAACATCAGCTTCACAGACAGCACGCTCTCTTCATGCGTTGACCTAGATGCGACTCTGTTAAAATTGAAAGTCGAAACACTGCACCTTGGATGCTTCAAAATCCCTCCATCAAGGAATCTGATGCACTATGGAAAGAAGGGGCCGGTGGGTGGTGATCTTGGAGTGAATCTGGACGGGAGATACGGATGGAAGGGGCTGGCGCGTGATGATCTTGGAGTGAGTCTGGACAAGGGATACGGACACAAACTGGCGACAGGGATGGCAGGGAAGCTAGGAGGATTGAAGGGCGATAACTATGGTGAAGATAAGTTGTATTTCAAGGCCATGAGGAAGGTACTAGGTAATAAGTTTGGTAAACGTTGGCAGTTGTAAAATAATTTGTTGCAGACCTTAGCTCCAGATAAGGTGCGTATTGACTTATTTTAGCAGAATACGCATTGGTTATCAAAAGTGGGAGTACAAAATACTCACAGCAATGTGAAAATACGCATTGGTTTTCAAATTGAGTAGTGAAAATACTGTAATAAAGTTGAACATTTACTTAGTTGAGCTGCAAAAAGCAAACTAGCTCAAATAAGTGATTTTTTAAATTTGTTTTATTTTTTATCATTTGTTCCCTATTTAATAAGGAAAACAGTCAATAATGCATTTTTTAAAGTAAGCTCAAATAAGCTTTTATTTACTTTTATTTTTGTTTATCATTTGTTCCCTATGTAATAAGCAATAACAGAAATAAGACATTTGTAAAAGTAAAATACACAATGAATTTGAATTCTGGGCATATAATACTCTTTAGATACAAAACTTATCTGGAGCTCTACAATTGTATCTGTAATGTGGCTGTCACTGGAGTTTCATGGCGAGTTTTATTTGCAAACAATGTATATCCAGATCTGACTGTGCATCAGCACAGTCAGATCTGGATCTGCACTGTTCGCTGTTCAGTCAGTAAAAATGTACAAACATTTGTATGCCCCCGGTCTGGGTAGAGCCAGAGGCATATAGTGTTTGGACTGTGTGTCACCCCGGGTGTGTGTGGCACATTAAGAAGTTCGCCGGAGTTTCGAAAATCTACCAACTGGGGGGCATTCGTGTGCTTGTTTATCATTTTACTTCACACATTAATATTGTTAATTAATTCTAGTATTTACTACCTATATTTAGGGGTCTTTAAATCTTAAAAATCTGCCAAATATTTATAAATATCTGCTACTAATGCGAACTTTATTTTTTCACTTATAAACAGTCTATAGTGAAACAGGCCCCTGGGGCCCGTTTCATTAAACATCGTACGACTATAATGTTCTTAAGAGCAAATTTAGGATCGTCTGGAAATTTCAATTGATGTATTTACATTTATTGATCATAGGCTATGCTCAATAAATGTAAATCCAATAATTGTTTACAAGAAAAAATTGTTAATGTGAGATTCACAGACTATCATAATTTTGCACTTACGAACATTTTAGTCGTACAAAGTTTAGTGAAACGGGTCCCAGGTGTCTAACAAACAGAAAATATCCATATCAGACAGTAGGATAGCTACACGAGTTGCCTACGATATGATGAGATAACATAGCGGGGTAGCAATTTTGTTTCTAACAGTAGGAGTACTTTAGAAGGTCAGGAATTAGACTGGCCACAAATACCATAAGCCCCAATTCTCCAGTCACAGACCAGGAGTTATGCTGGCCACAAATACCATAAGCCCCACTTCTCCAGTCACAGACCAGGAGTTGTGCTGGCCACAAATACGATAAGCCCCATTTATCCAGTCACAGACCAGGAGTTAGACTGGCCACAAATACCATAAGCCCCATTTCTCCAGTCACAGACCAGGAGTTGTGCTGGCCACAAATACCATACGCCCCATTCTCCAGTCACAGACCAGGAGTTAGACTTTCCACAAATACCATAAGCCACATTTCTCCACTCACAGACCAGGAGTTAGACTGGCCACACATACCATAAGCCCCATTTCTCCAGTCACAGACCAGGAGTTGTGCTGGCCACAAATACCATAAGCCCCATTTCTCCAGTCACAGAACAGGAGTTAGACTGGCCACAAATACCATAAGCCCCATTTATCCACTCACAGACCAGGAGTTAGACTGACCACAAATATCATAAGCCCGATTTCTCCAGTCACAGACCAGGAGTTGTGCTGGCCACAAATACCATAAGCCCCATTTCTCCAGTCACAGACCAGGAGTTAGACTGGCCACAAATACCATAAGCCCCCATTTCTCCACTCACAGACCAGGAGTTAAACTGGCCACAAATACCATAAGCCCCATTTCTCCACTCGCAGACCAGGAGTTAGACTGGCCACAAATACCATAAGCCCCATTTCTCCAGTCAGACCAGGAGCTAGACTGGCCACAAATACCATAAGCCCCATTTATCCAGTCACAGACCAGGAGTTAGACTGGCCACAAATACCATAAGCCCCATTTCTCCAGTCACAGACCAGGAGTTAGACTGGACACAAATGGCATAAACTCCATTTCTCCAATCTCAGCCACACATGTATTGTAAACAGATTGTATTTTTAACACGTAATATCAGTTTAGTGTACTTGATTTTTTGCCTCATTGTGTCTTGATATTTTTTCAAATCTAGATTCCGAAAATATATGAAAATTTCCGTAAATGACCTTGCTGAAATTTCAAGAGCACATGCACAATTGTATTATGTATGTGCTGTGTCTTTTTTCTTTAACTTCCTATGCCATATTACAGACTATATCGCAGATCTTCCAAAATCGATTGAAGAGGTCAGTGTCAGAGGTCATTTTTCCACTCGCCCCCCAATTTCATAAAATTCTCATATGCAATCAGGCAGAAAAACACCGTATACACTGCACCATTTAATTTTGTTCGTTAACAATTCTATATACACATGTATATTCTTTATATTTTTCTTTAATCTTATGTATGATGTGACCAATCATTTGAACGATCTCGTCATCAAGACCATTGGCTACAAAACATATACAGAATGAACTCGAATCTCGATCGCTGTGATATTTGTACACATATCACAAATCTTATGTTAAATATTGAACCAGAAGTGGTGTTAACAATTTATATATTATACATAACCTTTTGAATTACATATACATAACTTGTAAATGTTGAATCATATTGATTGCATAAGTACAGCATCATACATTGAACAAATACAGTTGCCGATCTCATCAAAATTGCGAAGTATGCTTATCTAGCAAAGTATACTTTGAGGGAGTAATAATTTATTTTTCCCGAAATGCATTATGTCATATAGAACTTAACGACTTCATATATTTGATGATTAAAAGTATGCAGAATTATTATACTGAATTTGTTACATTATCACAGCCTAAAAGGCTGTCATAATGTAATAAATTCAGCATACCAATAATAAAAATGTATACATTTATCCTATAATTTGAAAATTTCTCCCTCAAAGTATACTTTGCTAGCGAAGTATATTTTGCCATGTTCATGAAAATGAATATTTATTTTCTTTATTTCTCAATAAAGTATATAATGTTACCATACCACTCATTTGAACCGTCTCGTCGAGACGGTTCAAATGAGTGGTAACATCATATACATTCGAGAAGTAATAAAGAAAATAGGATAATAATTTTGTCTGAAATATGCTTTGCCATGTTTATAGATAATGTAGATAGCGCTACAGAAAAACACATTAGATGATCAGTACTGTTTCAAAGTATGATGATGAACTTATGCAATCAATATAATCCAACATCTGTGTCCATTTATTATGATATTTATTAAACTTGTTGACTGGTTTGATAAGCATAGCCTCATTTCTTATACAATGTGTACACTAATTTCATAAAAAACTTCTTAAACTCATTAAGTAAATGAAGTCACAGGTTGGAGTAACGGACCGAGGTCTATAAATACATTAAATATACCTAAAAGCAAAGCATCAATAATTGAAGGAAAAAAAAAGCTACAATTTTTGTTTACTCCCTCCTATACACATATGTGTATATCAAAATAAAATAAGCTAAACAAAGTGTTTTTACTCCATATACACATATGTGATGATATGTGTATATATCAAAATAAAATAAGCTAAACAAAGTGTTTTTACTCCATATACACATATGTGATGATATGTGTATATATCAAAATAAAATAAGCTAAACAAAGTGTTTTTACTCCATATACACATATGTGATGATATGTGTATATATCAAAATAAAATAAGCTAAACAAAGTGTTTTTACTCCCTCCTATACACATACATGTATGAGGGATTAAACAAAAAATGTCAGCTTATTTTTATTTCATTTATTGATGCTTTTAGGTATATTTAATGTATTTATAGACCTCGGTCCGTTACTTCAACCTGTGAATGAAGTATGAGCACAATTTAGAGCAAAGATTACATATTTGTATACTCATGCTCTCCTATGCTTTTATGGCCATAAAAAATAAAGTAATTTGGTTCTCAGATACGGGGTTTGCGGAATGTGACGCTGGAGGGCGGATTTTTTATAAAGATTGTTTTGTTTGAGATGTTTCTCTCTGATTTTCTTTCAAGTCGTCAGATGCATATATGTACTATAAAGTTACTATAACCTCTTTAGATGTGAAAAATCACCAGATATTTGTCAGACATGATTGGATTTAACATATTGTTGCATGGTTGTTTTTTTATTGATCATGTGGCGAATTTACAGTACGATTCTATTTCTCCACGACGATGAAATGCTCGACGCGCATGGAGTTTTCTGACGCGGCGATATCTGAGAACCAAAATCTTTTTTTATGGCCTATAATACATGTAATGTACATTATTACTTTAGGTTGTGAGTGGGTGGTGGTCGGACGAACGTAAATTAACGGTAGTGGTTCCACCTTATAGGACTCACGATTTGCCTTGTTTGGCCCTCCGGTACGTTTTTATCTTTGGCTCTTTTGTTACCTGGGAGTTGAATTGTGTTATTGACCATTATAAAAGTAGTAAAATTATTACTGATCCTACTGCTTTTGGGAGGGGCCAAGTGATTCTGGTGTAGCGAGGACCTGGCATCAGATCAGGATTATTCTGATTTCAGGGCTGAATATATAGTTTTGTTATTGTAAATATTCAGTTCTGATTTTGGGATCCCCCCCCCCCCATTTGTACATGTACTTGAACATGTACATGTACTTGTACAGGTAATATATGGGATTTAGTACTAAACCCATTGACCCGGCCTTAAATGACCTTAGCTGTTGATAGGCCGTTAAAACCCAACACACAAACAAACCAAACTTTAGGTTGTATTCAGATACAAATGTACTACATGTAATATGTAATACATTCAGAGCTCCAGAAAAGCTGCGTATTTGCTTAAATACCCAATTAAAATTACCAAAAACCCAATTGAAATCAGAAGTAGCGAGTATCAAAAAGTAATAAAATGTTTGTGGTACCTTTATCATCCTGTAGAAAACAATAAACAGATAAAAAATACAGCATATATGTCTTATTTTCCATGAAAATACATCTTGGTATTTGATTAGAATTGTCTTCAAGGAGACAATTCTAATGAAATGCCAAAATATGTTTTTATTTTGAAGCAAACTATTCAATAATTGCTGTCTGTTGATGTGTAAACAGTAGTGTGATTTTATTTTACCCAATTTAAATTTTGAAATACCCAATTGCTTCAGAAATGATGGGAGTGACAATAGTCAATTACTAATTCCTTATCTGGAGCCCTGGTACATTTATTATTTTAGGTTGTATTCAGAGACACAAATGTACTAATATGTATTTATTGAATAAATAATAATGTCTACATGCATATGCAGCCTATGCTCAATAAATGTAAATCCAATACTTTACAAGAAAACAATGTTAACCCTTAGACCGCTACTCGCAACAATTGTCGTCTGATGTTGCTTATATTATATATCTTGCCTCATTTCTCAATAAAAATATGGTTTGACAGCACTTCAGAATCATTTCCAATGGAAATGATTCTGAAGTGCTCTCAAAGCATGTTGTAAATTATTCTAAAGTGCTGTCAAAGCATGTTTTTGATGATAAAAATGAAAAATAGAAAATAAACAGCAGACGACAAAAAAAATAAGACTATCATAATTAGTCGTACAAAGTTTAGTGAAACGGCCCCCAGTAGTTTAATACAGTGGAACTTCTCTAAATCGAGATTATATACGTGATCTCATTTTGAGAGGTTTCTTGGTAATGCATTTCAGATAATAATGCATGTTCATGATTGCTAAATATATAAGTATATCCCACAGTGATTATATGCCTGATTGACAGCGGAACGTCTCTAAACTCGACACCCTGGGAACAACAAAGGTTGTCCGGTTTAGAAAGGTTTCACTGAACATATGCAAATAACAAATCCATAAAAAATGATCGGAACAGGTTCAAATTCTGCTTATTTGATAAATATAAACTATATAGGCATTTGTGGTGATTTAATAATGATTTAATTATAAACTTATTGACTGAATCACCTATGTAAGAAAAACAGACAAGAAACAAAAATGTGGCCTATCGACACACAACTGACCGCGCTGGAAGCCAAAGAAAACAAGGCACATTTGAAAACACAGAAGGTAACTCTTGCAATCTACTCCCGTACCGTCCGTAGCTAGCTATGGACGGTATGGGAGTAATTGCAAGAGTTACCGTTCGCAACTATGGGGTTGTCCTATTTTCGAGCTCTTGGAAATGCACTTTCCTGTGTTTTACGGCATTTAAATTCAGACTCCAACTGGTGGTAAACTGTTATCTATGTAAACTCCGTGGCTGAACGGGGGGGGGGGGGGTGGGGGGGGGGGGGGGGGTTGCAACCCCGGAACCCCCCTCTCGATCCGTCCCAGAAGTATCACGATATATGGAAGTCAATTTATTGCACAGAAACAAGAATTGTCCACTGACAGATGGACAGACGGTAGAGGAGCGTGGATTTGTCACAGCATCAAAGCAGACCATCAGAGCAATGGGTGTGTGAAATATCAAGCAGATCCATGCAAGGAAACGGACATTATAAGACACTTAGTACCTCAGTTTCGAACGCACTAAGTATGTGATCTTGACCCTGGGCTTAGCGGGGGCAGGACGATCCTGGATGTTTCACGCGGTGGTAGAGGATCATTAGAGCAAGGCGTGTGTGAAATATCAGCCAGATCCGTGCAAGGAAACAGAAATTATAAGACATTTACTCAAGCTTTAATGTTTCGAATGCACCAAGTATGTGACTTTGACCCTGGGCTTAGCGGGGGCGGGACGATCGTGGATTTGTCACAGGGCAGTAGAGGACCTTTAAATCAATGTGTGTGTGTGAATCATCAAGCAGAATATTGCACGATCGAATACATAACATCGCCAGGGTTACACATACATGTACACTGGACATGTTGCATGTACACAGATGGAGATATATCAATTGTCAGGGGGAGAACAGGCAATATATTATAACATGCATGATATATAAACCCACAAACCCAAGTGATCGCCTCCATTTGTATTATTATTATTTTTAATTATTGCAGTCTACTTAAATATGATATCCCCACCCATAAATATTAGACATGACTGACAATCAAGGGTCTACTCTATTTTCAACAAAGACAATGTTAAACTATGGTGGAAGAGATAACAGACATATCACAGGGCGATGAGTGTCTTGAACCATTTGGAGGCAAGAACAGTTTGGGTATTGGGTATTGTACGATCATAAAACAGTGAGTGTGTTTCGTGGAACTCTTGTTGCTGATGTATATGTAAACATGCGTATCCATGTAATTTCCGCACATCACTTTGTTCATATTGAAATACATTCACATGTAATAAGTTGTTCGTGTTGGCTATATTGCATTTATATGTAGGTTTACATACTTTGATCTTAAACTTTCGATCGTGTCTCCAAGAATGTTTGTATTCGATGCATACAGATAATATGCATAAATGCGGATCGTATATACTGTAATATTATTAACAGTAAGATAAGGTATACATAGGGCATTATTATTTCATTATTGTATTGCAATCTGATGGAGAGTATTATACTCGACAGTCACAACGAAAAATATCCTATTTGAGTGATGTAACAAAATTGGTGTGGGGTCTGCAGGTGACGGGCGAAACTTCAGGGACGAAGTTATTTGGGTGCGAGTTATAGAGGTATTCGGAGGGTTGCGCCCCTTGTCGAGTTCCGCTCGCCTTTTGCATACCAATAACATTAAGTTGGAAAACAATTACAATTTCATATCCCCGTTAACTGAGTAACACTTTTGAATTATTGACTGCATGCCTTTGTAGTACTAATAGTGAGGCTATTCAACTGACTACATTCCTTTATTGTATGTTACACAGCTTAAATAATTACAGACTAGCTTTTTTTGTGTTGTAACGTTATCGGTGTCGCGTTTGCAGGTGGCGTACGAGATCTTTGGGACGAAGCTATTTATGTACGAGTTATATAGTAGTAATGACGATTGCCTCGCTTGATGATATTCTGGAACGAAGCTATTTGGGTGCGAGTTTTATGCCTATAGTAATCACGAGGGTTGTCCCCCTTGATGATTTCCGTTCGCCACTTGCAGTCTCACCGATCATTGACTGAGCGTAAACATTATACTATTCATGTGTTGCAACCTGATTGATATATAGTATTATGTGGTAATCACTGTAACTACATCGTCATAATTATATCATCCATACTATTCGGCGAGGGTGTCATTTGAGGGACCTCGTCAGCTACAAAATCAGTTCACGCATCTTCAATGAAATTATATGAGGGCGACTTCCGGTTCCGGTTAATGAAAGCAGGAAAAATGTGTGGAGTGAAAAAAATAAAATGAATCTATAAATATCTTTCGTAAATAATACCATCTAGGTTAAATAATAGGTGTACAGGTTTTGTAAACATTCTGTAATATTATTCACAACATCTCAAGATTTAAGATGGCCAGTAAAGCATCCAAATCAGATCAGCAAAAATGCCCCTCGCCCGACCGGTCCACGAGGTCCAACCAAAAGCAGTGTGGACAGTGTGAACAGTTATTTAAAAAGAATCAGCGGTCCATGAATTGCAATGTGTGCGCATATTGGTTTTGCTTAGACTGTAGTCATGTTTCTGGGAAATTGTACGATGTGCTAAGAAGTGAAACTTCTCCAAATCTTCCCTTCAACTGTGATGGGTGTTTGCGTCTTTTGCCCAAACTGAATGCAATTGGTTTAAAACTTGAATCTCATTCGAAACAATTGCAGGAATTTGATCAAAAATTCAAAGCTCTTGAAAACAGTATTGATGACAAGGTACAAAAACGTGTTGAAAATGCAATTGAAGAATTCCGCGAGCGCGAGGAACGCAAATATAACGTGATACTTCATAACATTCCTGAACCAACCACTGATGACAAGAAAAGAGAGGACCTTGAAAAATTGCAGAATATTTTTTCTACAATTGAATGTGATGACGTGGTGCCCAAGGCATTTGTGAGGTTAGGTAGGCCAGGCTCTAGCAAACCAAGATTGTTGAAAGTTATGCTTGAGTCAGTTTCCAGCAAACACAGACTTCTCGCGGGAACAAAATTTCTTAGACGGAGAAATGGAGATGGTGCAGTGGCTCATGGGTGGAGCAATATTTATATTACACCAGACTTAACTAAGCAAGAAAGAGATCAGAACAGAGAAATGAGAGTTGACTTGGAGCAGAGGAAGAAAAATGAAAACAACCAAAATTTGGTGATCTACAGAGGCAAGATAGTAGATAGGAAAGATATACATGCACAGTCGAAAGGTACCAGTAGTGGAGGGGGGACACAGCGGTTTCCCGGCCAGACGAGGTAGTGTTGCAACCTCTGACTTTGTAAATAGTGTTGATGACGTTACAGTTAGCGTTAATGTTAACTTAAATAGTTTTTCTATTGATCTCGGTGTTTCTAGTCGGTCCAACAAACACCAACATAATATAAATGTTTTGCATGTTCATACAAATACATTTACTCATTCAAATGAAGAAATACATGTACATGTGCCAATAGTTTCTAGTCAAGACAGTTATATTTCGTCTGTTGAAAGTGATTCTAGTGAACTAGATAACAGTGATAATGATATACATGCAGTCATGAACTCTATACCTGAGTCAAGAAATAGTGATACAAATATTACAGATGTCATTATTAACAAAGTTACGTGTTTATATACTAATGCTGATCAAATAAGATTGATGAACTGAAAATACAAATATCATTGGAAAATCCAGATCTTATTTTCATCACTGAAGTCTTACCTAAGGTATTATGCGACGTGTCATGCTCATCAGTATTGTATCAGCTGGATGGTTATTGTGCATTTCCAAGTAAAGATAGTGGAAGAGGTGTTATTATATATGCAAAGTCGGATATGAATATATCGCCCAATGTTCACCTTAATTCTATCTATGACGATGCTTCCTGGTGTAACTGGATTGTTGACAATCAGACTATAATACTCGGTGGGATTTACAGAAGCCCATCATCACACGATTAATATATTACAATAAATAGACTTCTAAATGAAGCAACTAACAGTGGTAATAGAGTACTTATTGCTGGCGACTTCAATATGAAGGACATTGATTGGACACAATATACAACTTGTCATAGTGAAACTCACCATGAACATAAATTTATTGAGTGCATTCAGGACAATTTTCTATTTCAACATATTTCTGAGGTTACACGTGTTCGAGATAACCAATCTTCTCATATTCTTGATCTTGTACTAACAAATGATGAAAATGACATTGAAGAAATAAATATTTTGCCTTCCTTGGGTGTGAGCGATCATGTTACTATATTATTTAGTTATTTGTGCTCTTTTAAGGAATATCACACAGGTGTTTCGAAACTTAAGTATGGTAGGTGTGACTATAAAAGTTTTTCTGACGAATGGAATAACATAGATTGGAATGAAGAATTAGGTGACTGCGACATAAACGGTATGTGGGATGTTTTTGCTAGCCGATATGAAGACTCTGTAACTAAACATGTACCAAAAGTAATAACTAGGAAAGGCTGTAAACCAAAACCACTCTGGATAACTAGTGACTCGTTGAAATGTATTAAAGACAAGAAACACGCGTGGTCCCGTTACCAAGCCACAAGATGTCCTGCGGATTTTGCAAGTAATAGTAGAATACGAAATGCTTCAACTGAAAGTATTCGGAAAGCAAAACGAAACTACGAAAAGAGGATTGCAGCAAAGGCGAAGACGGAAAGTAAACATTTCTGGAAATATGTGAAAAGTAAGATAAAAACTGTATCTAATGTGACAAATCTTATCAAAGATGATGGGTCAATAACAAAGACTGAGCTGGAGAAAGCAGAAGTGTTGAATAGTTTCTTTGCCAGTGTTTTTACGCGAGAAAATAGTACAAATGTTCCTGACATACCCGATCGTACCTTTAATTTTCCCCTTGAAAATATACAACTTGATGTAGATTGTGTTATGAAAATCCTACTTGGACTAGATGGTGGTAAATCGATGGGTCCTGATGAGTTGAATCCATTATTATTAAAGACAATGGCTCAAGTATTTGCAACCCCGCTATTATTAATATTTCAAAAATCTATTGATTGTGGCAAGATACCGAAAGTATGGAAAGATGCTCGTGTCACTCCATTATTCAAGAAAGGAACCAAATCATCGCCTGGTAATTACCGGCCTGTAAGCCTCACGTCTATAGTTTGCAAATGCCTGGAGAAATTAATACGTGCTGCTGTTATTGAACACCTGAATAGGAATAATCTCATATCTAGTGCACAGTTTGGATTCGCTCGGGTCGTTCCTGTGTTCTTCAACTACTTGATGTAATGGAAGACTGGTCTACTTTTATTGAGAACAACAACTCTTGGGATACAGTGTACTTAGATATCGCAAACGCGTTTGACAGTGTACCTCATCAACGTTTACTAATCAAACTTTCATCATACGGCATTAAAGGCAATATATTATCATGGATCTCAGACTTTCTATTGGAACGTCGACAATATGTAGCTGTTAAGGGATATTGTTCGTCATGGCAGGATGTTATAAGTGGTGTACCACAGGGCAGCGTACTAGGACCTGTACTGTTTATTATTTACATAAATGACCTACCTGAAGTGGTTGATTGCACAGTTAAGATATTTGCAGATGATACTAAACTATATTCACAGGATAGTGATTATAACAAAATTCAACAGGACCTGGACTCCCTATGTAGTTGGGCAGATCTATGGCAACTAAGGTTTAATGTCAACAAATGCAAAGCCATTCATTATGATACTCATAATCAAGAACATCTGTACTCAATGAACTCTGTTAATCTGGAAACTGTGTCTGAAGAGAGGGATCTAGGTATAATATTCCAACAAAATCTGAAATTCAGCAGTCACATTGCCTCAAAAGTTAACAAAGCCAATAGCATGCTCTCATTAATTGTGCGTTCCTTCGATTACATTGAAAAGGACTCATTCCTCATGCTCTATAAAGCTATGGTAAGACCACATATTGAATATGGAAATATTATTTGGTACCCATTCTTGAGGAAGGACATAATTAGTGTGGAAAAAGTTCAGAAACGAGCAACCAAGATTGTACCTCAGCTGAAGGACCTTGAATATATAGACAGACTGAAAGAACTTAAACTACCAACATTAGCACATAGGAGAAGAAGAGGGGATATGATCCAGACTTTTAAGATTATTCGCGGTATAGAAGTCATTCCATCAGACAGATTCTTTACAATATGCCAGTCGAGGACTCGTGGACATGATTATAAACTGGCCAAACCACGTTGTATAACATCATTTCGCCTACAACAGTTTTCACAGAGGATAATAAACGATTGGAACTCACTCCCAAAGTATGTTGTGAACTCAAATGACATGAATGATTTCAAATCTAAACTCGACCAGTACTGGAACCACGATACTATATACCAATTTTAACCACGTTATATATGTTAATATACATACATATATACTACCAAATGTGACATTAAAATACTACAAACCTGTACCCTAAATATTCAAATCAAACCATGCAAGAATACAAGATACATAGTATCCGAAGAATGACTGAAGAAAATGGGCTAAAAAAGGAGATTCCTCCTTACTTCAGAGCCCAGAAACCATCATAGAGGTATCATCATCATCATAGAGGTATATCGTGAATTAATGCCGAATGTAAAGCCCTGGGTAGCTCAAATGACACCAGCACCACTGTTTCCTTACTGAACTGTACACTTGTTAATCATGTCCTGTTACTTCAAAATATGTCCTGCTAGTATAGTATCAAACATACGTCACATGCATGTCCCTTTTATGTTTCTTGTGCAACTCTGCTAGCCACAGTGGGGGAATTTGGGGAATCTTTCGCACACCGCTGCGTCCGGGGCCCGCTATCTTCATTTCTTGTAAGTCTTGTTTTAATCTGTCCGGTATGATCGTAGCGATGTTCATAATGATGATTTCCTCAGTCACGTGACCTTAGCTAGACATCGTTCGACCATATTGAACAGATGCACTTATCGTGTGCGCAGCAGGTTTCCACTAGCAATCCATTTTATATTTTTATCGTATCTATTGTCCGAGTATGCATTGACATACAGCGTACTCTATTCAGTCAGAATCAATGCAAATCTTCCATATATGGCCAAGTCCCTTCAGAACCGTCGGTATACACCATCCACATTAACAATGGAATGTAACAGACAGTTCTCTAACATCTTGTGCTTAACGATCTTCTGCATAATATGGACAACATGGTTACTTATTATTCTCTCGGGAGACGTCCATCCGAACCCCGGTCCCATAGATAGCGACGATTTGCTGGATTTGTCATTTAGTTCCATTCCGTCTACGTCATTCACCCAAGAATCAGCGTCCGAAATACTTTTATCAAATGATCTATCTCACCACTTGTCATTCGTACATTGTAACGTTCAAAGCATGTACTCAAAACTAGACATATTACGCACTGAGCTCAAAGACTTTGATCTAATAGCTTTTACAGAGACATGGCTTGGCGACGAAAATAAAACAGTTGATATGCTGTTTTACAATGTTAAATCTCCAGAAAGGAAAGATAGACAAGCGATAGGCACGGAGATGTAATTCTATATGTTAGAGACACACTATTCCATAAGCATAGGTGAGACCTCGAGCTCCCTAACATTGAATCAATTTGGATTGAAGTTGTGTCAGATAAGAAATATTTCTTATTTAGCGTCTTTTACAGGCCCCCGAATGTTAATGCTGTATATGGTAATAGTATCGAAGACTCAATTCATATGGCGATAGATACTGGCCATAGAGATATTGTAATCGTTGGCGATTTTAACTATAATACTTTGAACTCACAATCCAATAGAAAGGTGACTTCAATTTGTACTCAGTTTTCACTGTCGCAGTGTATTTCCTCTCCAACTCACTTCACCGAGCATTCTGAATCAATCATCGACTTATTGTTTGTATCAAATAGAGACAACATCGTTAGCAGCGGAGTAGGAGATCCATTTTTGCCACAAGATACACGTTTTCATTGTTCTATATATGGCTTCCTAAAATTTTCGAAGCATAAATTTAAACCGTTTAAGCGCAAAATATGGCAATATGAGCTTGGAGACTACGACATGTTACGCAGATCAACCACAAACTGGGACAACCTAAAATCTGAAAATATAAATGAATACGCCCATAATGTAATTAATAAAGTCATGTCTCTTGCCCAAGAATATATACCTAACAAAGAAATACTTGTTCGACAATCTGATTTACCATGGATAATCACTACTATTAAGAGAATGATCAGGAAGCGGAAACGATTATATCATAAAGCAAAACAATCAAATAACCATTCACATTGGTTAAAATTTCGAAGTTTCAGGAATGACGTTATTTCAGCAATTCGGGAATCAAAGAAAGATTACCACACTGGGATAAGTAACAAATTAAAATCAGGTCAACTCCGTTCAAAAGATTGGTGGTCTACTTTGAAACATTTTATATGCGAGAATGAAAATAAAACAATCCCACCACTTCAACATAATGGATCAATAATCGACGATAACACGGGGAAAGCTAACATTTTAAATAACTTTTTCCGTGATCAAACTCTTTTACAAGAACCTCCTGTTCCTTCACCCATAGTAACGCCTTATGCATAACCAGTAGACTCGAAACTATCACCCTTAACGAAACAGAAATACAAACAATCCTTTCTAATTTGCCCATAGGTAAAGCCTCTGGACCAGATGGCTTGAATAATCATATACTTAAAGAAACAAAGTACGAATTAGCAACTCCCCTAAAAGACCTCTTTAACAAATCAATTGAATGTGGACTATTTCCAGACGTATGGAAAGAGGCAAATGTGTGCCCGATATTTACAGCTGGAGATTCTTCTCTCACTTCGAATTATCGTCCCATCTCCCTTCTTAACACTGTTAGTAAAGTTCTTGAGAGGCCGGTTTTCAAGTATTTGTACAATCATTTTAATGACAATAATATATTAACACCATTACAGTCCGGGTTTGTACCTGGCGACTCAACTGTAAACCAACTGACATTCCTTTACAATACATTCTGTCGGGCATTAGACGATGGCAAAGAGGTGAGGGTGGTATTCTGCGACATAAGCAAAGCATTTGATAGAGTTTGGCATACAGGTCTTCTTTTGAAGCTGAGAGCCGCAGGTGTTACTAATAATATTCACGACTGGCTTAAAAGTTATCTTAATAATCGCAAGCAAAGGGTTGTATTACCAGGTGTTTATTCTAATTGGAACCAAATGAAGGCTGGCGTCCAGCAAGGATCTATTCTCGGCCCTTTGTTATTTCTATTATATATAAACGATATTGTTGCGGACATAAATTCTAATATTCGACTTTTCGCAGACGACACCAGTTTATATCTTATTGTTGATTCGCCAGAAACAGCATCCAGGTCTATACACAACGATCTCGATATAATTACTAACTGGTCTAATACCTGGCTTGTATCATTTAATCCAAGGAAAACTGAATCACTACTTATAACACGTAAGCGTAATAGAGAAGTACATCCCCCAATCCTCATGAATAATGTTAATGTCTCAGAAGTTGATAGTCACAAGCATCTAGGTTTGTATTTTAATAACGAGGGAACATGGCACCAACACATAGACTACATAACCGGAAAGGCATGGCGTAGGATCAATGTTATGAGAAAATTAAAATACATTCTAGATAGAAAATGCCTTGAAATAATTTATCTTACTTTTATTAGACCGGTATTAGAATATGCGGATGTCGTCTGGGATAATTGTACCCAGTATGAGAAGGATTCCCTCGAAAAAATTCAGATTGAAGCAGCACGTATCGCTACAGGTGCCACTCGGCTTGTTTCAATCGAGTCCTTATATATAGAAACCTGCTGGGAAACATTAGGAAATAGACGTCACTCCCATAAATTGTCCCTATTTTACAAAATGAAAAATTGCATCTCACCCGATTACTTGGTCGATGTGCTTCCACCGGAAATAGATACGTCCCGTTACAATTTACGAAACCCTGAGAATATACAGAGTTTACGGTCCAGAACCACTCTTTATTATAACTCGTTTCTACCATCCACAATCCGGGAGTGGAACTCTCTTCCAGATGACACACGGAACGCCCCATCACTTAATTGTTTTAAAACCAAAATAAAAACAAATACCGGAGAGGTCCCAACCTACTACTACAGTGGTACTAGGTATGTCCAGGTATTACACACACGTGTTAGAACGAAATGCAGTTCTCTCAATCATGATTTATATCGTAAGAACATTATTGACTCGCCCAACTGTAACTGTGGACAAGTTGAAGATGCCACCCATTTCTTTTTCCACTGCACTCAATATGGAGCACATATAGCTCAACTAATAGACGATATACACACGTTTTGCCAACCCACACTCCACACTATACTCTATGGCAACAGACAACTTGACAATAACTCCAATGAAGCCATTTTCGCATCAGTTAGACTATTCATACAAAACACTGGTCGTTTTTAATGCACCATCTAATGATGCCTGCGTGTGCACATGCTTATCACTAACTGACTTGGGGTGGCGATAACTGGACATGGCTTGGTGTGGGAACAAGACTCCAACTCCTATTGTGGCTTGCTTCTTTCCTTATTTTATTTTTCATTTCATGTATCACGTAATTGATTATATAGAACCTATTGCCTATACATTTGTGTCAATACTATATTTTTCTGAAATTTTAAATTTAATTGCTTAATGTAATTTCCGTGTATCAGACGATGCTGAAACCAGAACAACTTATAATCCAGAAAATATCAATTATCGCATAATATAAACTGCTCTAAAACTGATGGCAGAAATATCTTGGTTTCGGCATCCTATGATATCTAGTCACATGTAAGGGAGAGGATTTAAATAAGCTTGCTTTCAATCCAATCCCATTTGTATAGTACTGTATATAGTAACATTGACATTGACAATGAACTTGTAAACAATATGCAAATAAAATATGTTTAAACTAATTGTCAGGGGGGAACGTTTCTTCTTTTCAAAGTATATTTGTCGGCTATCAAGACTTCTGCCATTGATACAATTGCCATTAAACCCGTGATTTGTATACTAATATGCTTCGTTTACTCAATAACCAGAGTAGTTATACAATTTATGAAGCATAAGGCAACATAATTGATTATTTTTATATTTGGAGGCCTTCTTTGACTTCTGTTTTTGCCAGATTTATCCAATTATATTTCTAAGTTACTGAAAACGTTCATTGTATACATTAATTCAATATTTCTATACCAATTTACTACGATAGGTCATGTGCTGTTATCAACTTAGGGGATAAACATGCTTTATTTTTCGATTTGGAGCGGTGTGTGGGAGGTTTCATGGTATGTGAATCAGTTTTACGGCGACAATAACAAGCTAATGTTCACAGATCCTTAAATAGGATAATATATGTATATATGGCGGCCATCTTGGACTTCCGTTCTACACAATATTGTCTCACTACATAGCAAACATACGGAACTCTGTCTGTATATGCAAGATTAGTATACATGTTTGCTTTGGTATGGAGTGTGAGAGCAGTTATATGTAAATTATCTTACAAATGGCGGCCGTGTTGGGTTTTCCCATGTCACAGTGAAATGAATTGAACTTTAATGCTGACCACATATCTCGATAAGTTTAGTAAATCCATGCTGCACTCTTAAATGACTTCACTACCTCACATGGATGCAATTATATGGCATACTATAGTATTTAACTGTTTGGTGGCCATTTCGGATTTATGCAAATTTATCAATGATGATAGCGTGTCATCAGTCGCATTCTTGGTGTGGAAGGTCTGGACAAGCAAAATCGTCAATATAAAGGCTGTGTTAGATAAAACAAGGTTAAGCTCCCGGCTGCCAGACTATGTAGAGAGATTGAGACAAAAAGGGCCTGAATTACAAACATACAACAACAACATATCAATCCGGAAGAAAGAACAACCCGGAAGAAAGAACATCAACAAGAACGAACTGCAAAGATGATTCTTCAGAGCGTACTATTAATTATTTGCCTTACCTTGGTAAACGGTAAGTATGAACATTACCTGCTGTCGTTGGACAAGTTGAGTAATTTGTGATTGAACTACTTCATGATTGGCAACAACTTCAACAAGAGTACCACCGGCAGTCCTATCTGCTCCGTTGGAAAAACCAAGAGATAAGAAACACAGCTTTTATTTTGTAATATTGTCTTCTGTGTTTTTTATACCCCCCCCCCCCCCGCAACGAGTTCTGGAGGGGGTATGCTGGAGTCAGGTTGTCCGTCCATCCGTCCGTGCGTCCGTCACTAAACTTACCATCAGAAAAATATTGTTATAACTTCTTTTTCATGTGCATGCAATGTTTGCAATATTTATACTGGTCGTAACAGGAGGGTATACTGGAGTCAGGTTGTCGCGCGTCCGTCCGTCACTAAACTTAACATCAGATAAATATGTTATAACTTCTATTTCCTTCATCTAAAATGCTTAATATTTCACACATGCATTCCTGTAAGGCTCTACTACCATGCTGTGCCAAATCCACGACCGTCCAACCCCCGCTGAATCCAAGGTCAAGGTCAAATACTTAGTCTCTTTACAAAACTTAACATCAGAGAAATATTGTTATATATAACTTCTATTTCCTTCATCCAAAATGTTGAATATTTCACACATGCATCTCTGTAAGGTTTTACTATCATGCTGTGACAAATCTATGACCGTCCAACCACCGCTGATCCCAAGGTCACGGTGACATAGTTAGTCTCTTTACAAAACTTAACATCAGAGAAATATGTTATAACTTCAATTTCCTTCATCTAAATTGTTTAATATTTCACACATGCATTCCTGTAGGCTCTACTACCTGCACTGGTAAGGCACTTAGTCCCGCCACCATGCCATCGTAGCTCTACTACGTCCCGAAACCTTAACGCTCGGGTAAATGGCTTATAATTTATGTTTCCTTGCTCGGATCTGCTTGACATTTCACACACGCATTGCTCCAATGGTCCTCTACCGTCCTGTGACAACTCCACATTCGTTCCGCCCCCGCTCAGCCCGAGGTCAAGGTCACAATCTTGGTGCGTTCGAAACCTTAACGCTCGGGTAAATGGCTTATAATTTCTGTTTCCTTGCTCGGATCTGCTTCACATTTCACACACGCATTGCTCCAATGGTCCTCTGCCACCTTGTGAAAAATCCACATTCATCCCGCCCCCGCTAAGCCCAGGGTCAAGGTCACAGACTTGGTGCGTTCGAAACCTTAACGCTCGAGTAAATGGCTTATAATTTCTGTTTCCTTGCTCGGATCTGCTTCACATTTCACACACGCATTGCTCCAATGGTCCTCTGCCACCCTGTGACAAATCCACATTCATCCCGCCCCCGCTAAGCCCAGGGTTAAGGTCACAGACTTGGTGCATTTCAACCTTAACGCTCGGGTAAATGACTTATAATTTATGTTACCTGGCTCGGATCTGCTTCACATTTCACACACGCATTGCTCCAATGGTCCTCTGCCACCCTGTGATAAATCCACCTTCGTCCCGCCCCCGCTAAGCCCAGGGTCAAGGTCACAGTCCAAACAATATATGCCTCTGCTTCACATTTCACACATGCATTGCTCCAATGGTCCTCTGCCACCCTGTTACAAATCCACATTTGTCCCGCCGCCGCTAAGCCCAAGGTCAAGGTCACAAATTTAGTGCGTTCGAAACCTTAATGCTCGGGACCCGGTTGTACGAACGTTCCATTAGTTAATGTATCATTAGCCTAATGACATATTAACTTTCCATTAGTTAATGAGTCATTAAAAACTGGTTGTACGAAACGTCATTAAGTCCTCATTAACTAATGACGTTTTAATGGCATATTAACTAATGACGTGCTGTCATTAACCTGTAAACAGACAAGTAAACCAGTCAAATTCCAGTTTTTTGGTTCCGGTTTCTGTAATATGACAATATGACAGGCGCGCTTTTACCTGCTGCAAACCGAACGATTCAACAGAAACTCACACAGGCATGATGCCTTTAACTATATTGTAGCAACGTCATGTCTACGTCATGTAAGTAGGATAAAATTAGAAATCATCGTGTCAATCTAACAATCTACGCGCAACGTACATGTTACTGCGTTGAGGAATCTATGGTATTTTCGTATGACCGACCGCAGGCCAGTACGCTATAGGGGGGGGGGGGGGGGGTTGCGTACGCATGGGGGCGGGGGGGGGGGGGGGGGGGTGGGGGGGGGGGGTTGGAAGGCATTTTTTTGTTTACCCACCACCCATGCAAAAAAAATAATTTTCATACTTCACCCCACCACCCATGCTTTTGCATTATTGCTTCACCCCAACGCCCACACAATTGAATTATTTTTGTTTGCCCCAATCCCCATATTATTCCATTTTCCCTTGCCACACCACCCATATGTATTAATTATTGTATTGCGCCCCACCACCCATACAATTGAGTTATTTCTTTGACCCCAAACCCCCATAATTATTTATTACCAAAATGTTTTAAATATATTGCCAATATATTGGCAAATGGAAAGTGCGATTATTATTAGAGCTAATTAGAAATCGTATCGGTCCCGTATTCGTTGATTATATGACCGACCTCCGTTTCACCCTTCGACCAACTCGTCCGTCAGACAACTCAAAATAATACACAATAGCGACATGTTCAATGCTCATCAGATGAGAGTCGACGTGTTCCGGCAGGTCCGTATGTAGCGGGGGGGGGGGGGGGGGGGGGTGGGTGTTATATATATATTTATTTTTCTCAACAACAAAACATGAGAATCGTCTCGAGTTTTCGCGATCTTGCCTTCCGCTTTTGAAAATAAGTTTGGCTCCAACCCTATTGTTCTATCTCGGCGTTACAGACAGAAAATTCGGGTTTGTTTTGCTCATACATGTGTCGAAAGCATGTCGCGTTTTCGCGATCTCAACCTATGCGAGAAATCGCGAAAAAGCGAGGTTGTCACATTTCATGAACAGGACACGTACCCGTTGTTTTAGGAGACGTTTATCGTGCGCTGCCAAAACGTGTTTTTATTAAGAAATAGAGCAAATGTGGACAATCTTCAGTATTTCTTGAGACTTGACAACTAAAACATAATTTGACAAAATAATATAATCGTCTCATGTACTGCCATGCCAATACATGTTTATTGAAAAAAAAACATATATGATACCATATGACAGGGGCTTAGTTAGCCAATTTTAATCTGCAGGCCCGGTTGACGACTTCGAGCACCTTTGGTGCGAGTATACTAGGGGGCGGTGGGGTTTGGGGGGGGGGGGGGGGGGGGGGGGGGGGGGGGTTTGGGGGGATCCCCACCCCCACCCCGAAAAAAAATCGAAACTAGAAGGTAAATTGATGCACTCTGGCACATTATTTTTTTTCCATTTTCTCGAAAATTCTGCAGTGCCTTAATGCAGCTGCGCGCCTGTATGACAATAGGGTTTACTGGCAGTCTGCATCGCATCGTCGACCTATACACAAGATGGCGAAAACGGGAGACCAAATCGCCAGACTGCGAAATCATCTGTCGGTAATCCAGTTTCACGTGCAAAGTGTGACTGTAGAAATTCTGCGGGGGGACAAACGTATGTAAACCACACTATGTAGTCGCTCACGTCATCGCATCGCCAATAAATTTATATTTTCATAATTATGTGTTTGATCTCTTGATATTAAAGCAAGATTTGGCAGCACATGAGACCAATGTATTTATGTTTTCTTTTCACATTTGTTGATTTCTTAATAAAATAGGTTTGAAAACACATGCGAATCGTCTCCTTAGATGATTCTAATGTTTGTAAAAAAACACACATTGATGCTTTTTGACACAAACGTTTGACACATTCAGAAATAAACGATTTAATTTGTGTTTCTCGAGTCGGGTGGAGAGGAAATACGATCGATTACACACCGTGAAAATCTTGTTGGAACGTAAATGGACGTTTTCGAATGGTAAGTTTCGTTGACTATGTTTATGCTGTTAAGCACATTGTTTATTCGACTGACCAATTTTGTTTTTTTACGTAGAGCAGATTCAGTGTTCCTACTCAACGGAAAAATCTCGCCGTTAAATTAGTCACGTGATCAAACAAGATGTACTGGGGATGTAGCGTTCGTTCTTGAGACTGTGACTGGAGAAATGAGGCTTATGGGATTTATGACTAGTGCCGCTCCTGATCAACATTCAAATATAGCCTGATAACGATCTATATTCTTTGTTAGAAGCATGAAAAAGAAGGTTTCATTGGTGAAATGGCGAACAGTGCAGATCCTGATCAGACTTGCGGATGCACAGGCTGATCTGGATCTCACACTGGTTGCAGAACGCATAAAACCCCATTTCTCCAGTCGCAGCCACATGTTATGTATGTCGATCGCCATATGTATCATATCGTCCCAATGGGTGGTTGGTTGGGAGCATGCGAATGGTAAAATGAACAGTAGGATTCATCCTTTCCGGAATCCCGATCTACCTGGTTTGGCCCTCAGGTACGTTTTTGGCCTTCTGGTACTCGAGTTGAATCCGGTTTATATCCCATTTAAGAGTATGTGGAATTATTACTAATCCTATTACTTTTAGGGGCCAGGGCTAAGTGACTCTGGTGTGTTTAGGGACTGGCAACAAAGGTCAGGTTATTCTAATTTCAGGACTGAATATATATTATTGTAAATATTCAGTTCTGATATTGGGATCCCCCCCTCCCCCCCCCCCCCCCCCCCCCGATATCACAACAGGTGAGATACGAGACTTGACCCCGTTGACCCGGCCTAAAATGACCTTGGTGTTGTCAGGCCGTTACACAGCATTACTCAATCAATCAATATATTGTTTTGGTCTTAATGATGAAACTGTCATGGTTGCGTTCTGAGGTAAATCTTATATTTCTTCCTTTTAATGATGGCCATGTTTCAGCCATTAACGCTAGGAATCCGACAATACCAAAGTTAGCTAAATTACTTCTGTAGTTTGTCTGAACACCATTTCAGTTTACCGTCGTTACATCAGCTGTTATTCTAAGTATGTATGGTCGCTCGTTAGGGGCATTTCTTTAATTCATGTATAAGTGTAGTTAAGGAGTCGCTAATGAAAAGTTAATGAGTCATTAGTGCTTCGTACAACCGGGTCCTGGTAAATTGCTTATCATTTCTGTTTCCTTGCTCGGATCTGCTTCACATTTCAAACACGCATTGCACCAATGGTCCTCTACCGCCCTGTGACAAATCCACATTCGTCCCGCCCCGCTAACCCCAGGGTCAATGTCACAGACTTGGTGCATTTCAAACCTTAACGCTCGTGGTAAATGACTTATTATGTCTCGGCCATCAAATGGTGAGGGGGGCATATAGTGTTACCGGCGTCCGTACGTACGTACGTACGTACGTCCCGAAACATTAACGCTCGGGTAAATGGCTTATAATTTCTGTTTCCTTGCTCGGATCTGCTTGACATTTCACACACACATTGCTCCAATGGTCCTCTACCACCCTGTGATAAATCCACATTCGTCCCGCCCCCGCTAAGCCCAGGATCAAGGTCACAGACTTGGTGCCTTCGAAACCTGAACGCTCGGGTAATAGGCTTATAAATTATGTTTTTTTTGCTCCGATCTGATTCACATTTCACACACGCAATGCTCCAATGCTCCTCTACCGCCCTGTGACAAATCCACATTCATCCTGCCCCCGCTATGCTCAGAGTCAAGGTCACAGACTTGGTTCCTTCGAAACCTTAATGCTTTGGTAAATGGCTTGTTTCTGTTTCCTTGCTTGGATCTGCTTCATATTTCACACACGCATTGCTCCAATGTTCCTCTACCGCCCTGTGAAAAATCCACATTCGTCCCGCCCCCGCCAAGTCCAGGGTCAAGCTCACAGACTTGGTGCGTTCCAAACCTTAACGCTGGCGTAAATGGCTTATAATCAAATATGCCTCGTTTTCTTTGGCTGCCAGTGGGGGCATTCGTGTGCCTACAGGCCACATTTCTAGTTTTTTTTAATGTTTTTGTAAGAGTTTCTCAAATCACCTATAATTAGGGCCCCACCGAGAATCGGCAGTGCCCTATAGGTTTCGACCTGTCTGTCCATTTATTTTTTGAAAGTTTTTGTAAGAGTTTCTCAAATCGCCTATAATTTCTGTTTGCCTTCATATCGCACACATTCATTGCTAAGTAACTATACATCATTTCCACATTCATACAATTACCCTCGCTACTGATTGTGCATCAGTCCGTCTGTTTGTTTTTTTTTTTTTAAAGTTTTTATGCCCTACCACGATAGTGGAGGGGCATTTAGTGTTACCCTTGTCCGTCCGTCCCGTCCGTCCGTCCGTCCGTCCGTCACCAACCTTGTGACTTGTAAAACTTTTAAACCGTAATAGCTACAGACTTGGTATGTAGCTTCCTTATGATGAGTAGATGCGCAAAGTTTATTTAAATTTTTGATTCGACCCCCGGTCATGAATTATCTCCCCCTTTTTGACTTAGAATTTGGCAATTTTGCCTTGTTATTTGTAAAACTTTTAAACCGTAATAGCTACAGACCTGAAACTCGGTATGTAGCTTCCTTATCATGTGTAGATGCGCAAAGTTTATTTAAATTTTTGATTCGACCCCGGGTCATAGATTATCTTCCCCTTTTTTACTTAGAATTTGGCAATTTTGTCTTGTAACTCGTAAAACTTTTAAACCGTAATAGCTACAGACCTAAAACTTGGTATGTAGCTTCCTTAAATTGATGCGCAAAATTATTTTGATTGTTGATTCGACACCCATTTGATTGTTGATTCGACACCCAGGTCAAGGATTATCTCTGCTTTTGGACTTGGACTTTTGCCTCGTTTATTATCAAAGCGATATGTGGGGCATCGGTGTTTTCTAGTTGTAAGAGTTTCTCAAATAGGAGCCCTAAGTGCGTCGACAGACCACATTTTCTAGTTATTTTTACCCGTCCGATTACACACTAGGGTTATTACGGTATGCATATTCTCACGGATACCGTTTTTGTCGCGTCTGCTTTAGCAGAGGCGCGACTATAGTCGGCGCTTTTTCCGTCGTTGTCCGCGTCGTCCGGTTTTTTTGTAAGGCAAATGCGTTAAAGTTATTGTTTTTTTCACAAGACGGTCAAATGCCTCGGCAGGCACGATACCGCTTCCGTGGCGGAATTCTTGTATTTCTAATTTGTGTCAACGACAGATAGTTTTAACGTGATATTTGGAAATAAAAGATCATTTACCAGCTGTAAATTGGAAAAGTAACTTGCCCCACTAGGATTTTTACTTGCCCTGGGAACTTTCCATGCATACTTATACATGTAGCGGAGACAGTCTCTTTACTGATTGCAGTCATCATGTCGTCTACGTCTCAGAAGCACAAGTCGTTTGTCTCGGAGCCGATGGGAGACAAGCCCGTGACGGAGTTGGCTGGGATAGGGCCGGTGCTAGGGCAGAAGTTGCAGGAAGCCGGATATGATAAGGTTAGTCCACAACTGCACACATATACACTGCAACCACAGGTGGAAGACTCGGACCTGTGACACAAACAAATGCCCTGTAAAAACATCCCATTACCCCTCCCACCTGGTCTTGCATTGTACATTACGTTGCGTACAAAAAATGCCCATAAAAAAAATCCCACTACCCAACCTACCTGGTCTCGTACTGTACATTACATTTACGGTATTACAAAAAACAGCCCATTGATGAGACCGCGTTGGTGGGGTAATGGGATTTTTTTATAGCCATTTTGTGTCACAGGTCCGAGTCTTCCACCTCTCTAACCCTGGGATGTTCCTATAGTGCCCAGGTTAGAGGTCACCGTGATTGAGATGATATGTGACATTACAAACATGATTTGTAATCATGACCATTGTCCTCCGAGATAACTGATTGTCTAACCCGTCAGAGATACATGCATAAATAAATGACAGTGTACCCAAGTGACCAGCCATACGTGTGCTTGTGTCGTGTTCAGCGACGTGCTACTCTACATGTGTAGTACATTTGATGAATCCCGTCCACACTGGCCCCAGAAACAGGTGAATAACGCTGGCACTGATGGTAAAATAGTTGCAAATTTTACCATCCCTACCACGCGTTATGCATCTGTGGCCCCAGAGTGTCCATTGGGTTTCACTAATTATGTAAAGATGAACTGAGGTCTGCTACTGGTTACAATTTAACACGATCCATTAGAATGGAGTAGTTCCTGAACAACTATATCGCAATTGGGCTGCCTGATCTCTCAAAGTGTACTTAGCTAGATAAGCAATTTTTGTGAAATCGGCTACTGGTTGCTGTGATTGCAGGCGTACGTGGTGCTAGGGCAGTTCCTGATGTTCCATAAGGATGAAGAATTGTTCATCGATTGGATGCAGACGACTATCCAGGCGAACACGAAACAGGCAAACGACTGCTACGGCTGCCTTAAGGACTGGTATGACCAGTTCTTATAGTTGACGCACTCTTGTTACTGTACTACATGTTTTTAACTAGGCTCTACTATCTCCGGGTGTGGGATCACGTGTTTCCGAACGGCGTGACATCGTGTTTTTATACGACCATTTAAAAAAAAAAGGTAAGTATTATGTTTTAGCGCGGGCGGGCGGCGACAGAAAAACTACATTGTTTGTGTATACAACTCCTCTGAAACCGTTCAGTCGATCAATCTGAAACGATAGACCCGTCTTCTACACATATTGAAGATGTGCACCTTGGTGTGTTTATGCCGAAAAAATATTTTGTAACAAAAATATCACCTTTTTAACTTGGCCTTTTTTTCTACACTTTTGTATTCAATTCAATATAGGGTACAGCGTTTTGTGTACACAACTCCTCTGAAACAGTTCAGTCAATCGATATGAAACTATACACTCGTCTTCTACACATATTGAAGATGTGCACCTTGGTGTATTTATGCCTAAAACATATTTTGTAACAAAAACATCACCTTTTTATCTTAGCCATTTTTTTCTACATTTTTGTATTCAATTCTATATAGGATACAGAGTTTGTGTACACGACTCCTCTGAAACCGTTCAATCAATCGATATGAAACTATACACACGTCTTCTACACATATTGAAAATGTGCGGTTTATTTTTTAACGCAAATATCACCTTTTTAACTTTTGTATTACATTCTATATAGGGTACAGAGTTTGTGTCTACATTTTTGTATTCAATTCTATATAGGGTACAGAGTTTGTGTACACAACTCCTCTGAAACGTTCCATCATTCGATCTGAAACTATACACACGTCTTCTACACATATTGAAGATGTGCACTTTGGTGTTTTTATGCCGAAAATATTTTTTTAACAAAAATATCACCTTTTTAACATAGCCATTTTTTCTACATTCTTTTGTATCCAATTCTATATAATTTCTACTTTACACATCTCTACCAAAATTAGCATACCTGTTTATAACAAAAAGAGGAAGAAATAACGCTATAGATTTTCAAATTCTCATTAATGTTCCTTGTCTTGGTGACAGCTTCACATTTCTGCATCTGCGCTGTCTGGCCAATCTTCGACGGGCGTATTTTGTGACTTACGGCACTCTTGTTTAGATGTGTTTTCGGTACACGCTGCCCTTTATTGTATAGGCGGCTTTAATCTCATAATTCTGCTGTTTTGACGAAGAATCAGTTACTGTAAATGTAAATAAAAACTAGAGCATGTGAATGTAATAAATAAACGGTACTCGGTTCTTTGTAAAAGTTCTAAGTTATTGTAAATAACTTTCAGAGCACCCATAAAACACATATGTCATCATATTTGGTGTGCTACATGTGATCAAAATCCGTCCGTTTGTTTAAAGAAAATTACTATAAAAATGAGGTCATATATTACGTCACGTCGGAATATCGGGTTCGGAAACATCGTGATTCCACACCCTGTATCTATGACTGGTATGATACGAGAGAATTACTGGCTCTACACATCAGTCACTCTGTACAAATGTACCACTTCTTGTTGAATCAAATACAACCGAGCCACCTGTCGAGTGGTATAAAATAGGTTGTTACGTGTGAGTAAGAAGACGTTGCAGTGGAAGTGATACGATGTTGTGGTCATTATAATACGCGGTGCTATGACAGTTTCTTGTCGCGCCTGCTTGTGGACAGCGCGATATAGTCGGCACATTGGCATACATACGTCCAGTTAATTTTTTATATACTATCAAAGCCTTGGCGGGCGTGACATGTGGGCCGCAGCCATATAGTGTTCCTTGTGCATTGTGAACGTTTTTAAGTACAATATATACATGTACATATTAGGGGTGTAGCGATACGTAACAATATGTATCGCGATACTTGGGTCATGATACGATACATCTCGCGATACTAGTACCGAATTTACAAAATACATTTCAATGGTTCATGTACTTGATTTAATGCATGATTTATTGTAGTATGAAAAACATTTGGTCTGTTTGAATTAAACGAACCAAATGTTTTTAATACTACAGTAAACGCAACAGCACATGGTTTTATTCCTTATAGAAACCTATAGAAGTTCCAACTGTATGTATTTAAGGCTGCACAGCCTTCAGCCATTATTATTTTATATAACCTCGATAAATTATCAAAAAATGTCATTAATTCCAAACCTATTCTATTTTAAATGATTATAAATCTCATTTTCATAGTTTTTCCTTCCAACTGAGATGTACACCAATGGTCCTGTGCATTGTCTTTATCGGTATGATGTTTCACATATTAATCAGTAATATAACATGAAATAAATCCTGTTTCCATGTGCAGTACTCAAATGGTCTTGGTGTAAATTAACGGTAGGGGTTCCTCCTTATAGGAATCACTATTTGCCTGGTTTGGCTCTTTTGTTACCTGGGAGTTGAATTGAGTTATTGCCCATTATAAAAGTAGTAAGATTATTACTGATCCTACTGTTTTTGGGAGGGGCCAAGTGATTCTGGTGTGGCGAGGACCTGGCATCAGATCAGGATTATTCTGATTTCAGGGCTGAATATATAGTTTTGTTATTGTAAATATTCAGTTCTGATTTTGGGATCCCCACCCCATTTGTATACGTACTTGAACATGTACATGTACTTGTACAGGTAATATATGGGATTTAGTACTAAACCCATTGACCCGGCCATAAATGACCTTAGCTGTTTATAGGCCGTTAAACCCCAACAAACAAACAAACAAACAAACAAACAAACAAACAAACAAATTGTCTTTTGTTTCTGTGGTATTGTCAACTTCATGTTTCCTTGAGACTGTTACGTTTAAAAGCAAATTTCCATCAGTTGTAGGCTTGATAAAGATAAATTCATCGGTGGATAAATAGAGTAATGATTTAATATAATAGTTATTAAACAAGATTACTGATTTTATAAGAAACGAGGCTATGCCAAGCTTCTTATGAAATTAGGCAACACATTTAAAGGTACATGTCCACTCAGTAGGAACAAAATCAACTCTGAAAGACATCATCTGAAACATTTTCTGGCAAAATAAACATTCACCATTACCTCACATATTCATGTGCATTATTATACATTTTGTACCAGACGTAAATTTACACACTGATATCAGAGGCGATAACCGTGTATCCTTAAAATGGTAATGGACAGTACTATTTATTCTCTGTATTTTTTTATTGATGTGCAATGATCATACTTTATAATCTGTCGAAAATATTATTTTTTCAGGTGACACATTTAATTAGGCCTATCAAAAAATTGTTTGTTTAGGGGAACGGGCTCAAAATCCGTAGGTAGGGTAGGTAGGGATTTTTATACCCCCCGCCACCGAATGGTGAGGGGGGCATATGGTGTTACCGGCGTCCGTACGTATGTAACGTCCGTACGTACGTACGTCCGTACGTCCGTCCGTACGTACATACGTACGCACGTACGTACGACCCGAAAGCTTAACGCTCGGGTAAAATAAACATTCACCATTACCTAACATATTCATTGGCATTATTATACATTTTGAACCAGACGTAAATTTCCACACTGATATCAGGGGCGATAACCGTGTATCCTTAAAATGGTAATGGACAGTACTATTTATTCTCTGTATTTTTTTATTGATGTGCAATGATCATACTTTATAATCTGTCGATTATAAGCCATTTACCCGAGCGTTAAGGTTTCTAACGCACGAAGTCTGTGACCTTGACCCTGGGCTTAGCGGGGGCGGGACGAATGTGGATTTGTCACAGGGCGGTAGAGGACCATTGGAGCAATGCGTGTGTATTAATTTCTTATAATTTCTGTTCCCTTGCTCGGATCTGCTTGACATTTCACACACGCATTGCTCCAATGGTCCTCTACCGCCATGTGACAAATTCACATTCGTCCCGCCCCCGCTAAGCCCAGGGTCAAGGTCACAGACTTGGTGCGTTCGAAACTTTAACGCTTGGGTAAATGGCTTATAATTTCTGTTTCCTTGCTTGGATCTGCTTCACATTTCACACACGCATTGTTCCAATGGTCCTCTACCACCCTGTGACAAATCCACATTCGTCCCGCCCCCGCTAACCCAAGGTCAAGGTCACAGACTTGGTGCGTTCGAAACCTTAACGCTCTGGTAAATGGCTTATAATTTCTGTTTCCTTGCTCGGATCTGCTTCACATTTCACACACACAGTGCTCCAAAGGCCCTCTGCCACCCTGTGACAAATCCACATTCAATCCGCCCCCGCTAAGCCCAGGGTCAAGGTCACAGTCTTGTGCGTTCGAAACCATAACGCTCGGGTAAATGGCTTATAATTTCTGTATTCTTGCTCAGACCTGCTTCACATTTTGCACATGCATTGCTCCAATGGTCCTCTACTACTCTGTGACAAATCCACATTCGTCGCCCCCGCTAAGTCCAGGGTCAACGTCACAGACTTGGTGCGTTTGAAACCTTAACGCTCGGGTAAATGACTTGTAATTTCTGTTTCCTTGCTCGGATCTGCTTCACATTTCACACACACAGTGCTCCAATGGTCCTCTACCGTCCTGTGACAAATCCACATTCGTCCGCCCAGGGTCAAGCTCACAGACTTGGTGCGTTCGAAACCTTAACGCTCGGGTAAATGGCTTGTAATTTCTGTTTCCTTGCTCGCATCTGCTTCACATTTCACACACGCATTCCTACAATGGTCCTCTACCGCACTGTGAACAATCAACATTCGTCCCGCACCCGCTAAGCAATGGGTCAAGGTCACAGACTCGGTGTGTTCGAAACCTTAACGCTCGGGTAAATGGCTTATAATTTATGTTTCCTTGCTCGGATCTGCTTCACATTTCGCACACACGCATTGCTCCAATGCTCCTCTACCACCCTGTGACAAATCCACATTCGTCCCACCCCCGCTAAGCCCAGGGTCAAGGTCACAGACTTGGTGCGTTTGAAACCTTAACGCTCGGGTAAATGGCTTATAATTGTATCCCCCGGACTTCGTCAGGGGATACTATGGGTTTGACACCGTGCCGCGTCCGCGTCCGCCGCAGAGACTTCTTGTCCGGAGCATAATTCGAACACTCTTTGAAATATTTTCATGAAACTTCACACATGCATAGACCACGACCCGAAGGTGTGTCGCGCACAAGAATGACAACTCTTGCTTAGCTAATTTTTGAGTTATCTCCCTTTTTTGTTTCGCGCACTGATTTCGTGTCCGGAGCATAACTGGACCATCCTTCGGAATATTTTCATGAAACTTCACACATGCATAGACCACGACCCGAAGGTGTGTCCCGCACAAGAATTACAACTCTTGCGTAGCTAATTTTTGAGTTATCTCCCTTTCTTGTTTCGCGCACTGATTGAGCATAACTCGACCACCCTTTGGAATATTTTCATGAAACTTCACACATGCATAGACCACGACCCGAAGGTGTGTCTTGCATAAGAATGACAACTCTTGCATAGCTAATTTTTTAGTCATCTCCCTTTTTTGTTTTCGCGCACTGATTTCCTGTCCGGAGCATAACTCGACCACCATTTGGAATATTTTCATGAAACTTCACATAGACCACGACCCGAAGGTGTGTCGCGCATAAGAATGACAACTCTTGCATAGCTATTTTTTTAGTTATCTCCCTTTTTTGTTTCGCGCACTCTACAAACTGGACATTAATGCATGAATACCCGTTTTATCGTGTGCTCTGTACACCTTACCTGTAGAGAGAACAATAGCCTTCTCTGGTTGAACAATAGTGACTGGGAGAACCATTCACCTGTGCATGTGCAAATGTCCAGACTGACCACTGACCACTTACAGGTAATTTATACAGGTAAATGATTATAATTATTACAATTCCGTAAACTGTGTTGAAAATATTGTGGCAATATGTGGACCTGTGCAGATATGACATGTAGATAAATATAGGACTATTAATAAAAATTCTGGGCTCAAGTAGCGAGCATTATTTTTTTTTAATTTACTTTTCTTTTTTTTTTAATTTTTCCTTTTATTTTTAAAAAGTTCTTTTTCAATTTTTATTCGACCGTTTTAGAAAAACGGTACGTATATGTTTTACCGCACGGCGGGCGGGCGGCGGGCGGGCGGGCGTCTGAAGAAAAGGCGCATAGTTTGTGTACACAACTCCTCCGAAACCGTTCAGTCGATCGATCTGAAACTATACACACGTCTTCTACACATATTGAAGATGTGCACCGTGCTGGTTTTTATGCCGAAACAATATTTTTTAACAAAAATATCACCTTTTTAACTTAGCCATTTTTCTACATTTTTCTATACAGTTCTATATACGGTACATAGTTTGTGTACACAACTCCTCCGAAACCGTTCAATCGATCGATCTGAAACTGCACACGTCTTCTACACATATTGAAGATATGCACTTGGTGTTTTTATGCCGAAAAAATATTTTTTAACAAAAATATCACCTTTTTAACTTAGCCATTTTTTCTACATTTGTCTATACAATTCTATATACGGTACAGAGTTTGTATACACAACTCCTCCAAGACCGTGTAGTCGATCGTTCTGAAACTATACACACGTCTTCTACACATATTGAAGACGTGCACATTGGTGTTTTTATGTCGAAAAATATTTTTTAGCAAAAATATAACCTTTTGAACTTAGCCATTTTTTCTACATTTTTCTATACAATTCTATATACGGTACAGAGTTTGTGTACACAACTCCTCCGAAACCGTTCAGTCGATCGTTCTGAAACTATACACACGTCTTCTACACATATTGAAGATGTGCACCTTGGTGTTTGTATGCTAAAAAATATTTTTTCACAAAAAATATCATCTTTTTAACTTAGCCATTTTTTCTACATTATTGTATCCAATTCCTTATCATTTCTACTTTACACTCTACTTTTCTATCTCTGCCTAAATTAGTATACATTGTACATGTTTAGCACAATGAGATGAAGAAATAATGCTATAGAATTTCAAATTCTCATTAATGTTTCTTGCCTTGGTGACAGCTTCACATTTCTGCATCTTCGCTGTTTGGCCCATATTCGACGGGCGTATTTTGTGACTTGCGGCACTCTTGTTGTATTGTAGCATAAGGTCGTATTTAAAGTGCTATATACGGACTATTATCATATAATAAAACAATTATTGACTAGTGAGCCATAGAATATAATCTGATATTCTATGGCTCACTAGTCAATAATTGTATAATATGTTCGGGTCAGTGAAAATTGCTTTCGGGCCCAGGCTCGAGGTCAAGGCGGGACAAGGCGAGACATTTCCGCGGAATTCTTGTTATTTTTAATTATTAAACTTTTTTTTTCCATGTTTTTTCTTCAAATTCTTTTTCAATTTTTGTCTAATGGCATAAGGTCGTAAGTGCTACATACAGACTATTATCATATAATAAAACAATTATTGACTAGTGAGCCATTCTAAGAATACAATCTGATATTCTATGGCTCACTAGTCAATAATTGAATAATATGTTCGGGCCAGTGAAAATTGCTTTCGGGCCCAGGCTCGAGGTCAACGCGGAACAAGGCGAGGCATTTGATTCCGCGGAATTCTTGTTTACGTATCTCCCTTTGTTGTTTCATGCACTGATTTCGTGTCCGGAGCATAACTCGAACACCCTTTGAAATAATTTCATTAAACCTCACATATGCATAGACCACGACCCAAAGGTGTGTCGCGCGCAAGAATGACAACTCTTGCATCGTTATTTTTTTTACTTATCTCCCTTTGTTGTTTCATGCACTGATTTCGTGTCCGGAGCATAACTCGAACACCCTTTGGAATATTTTTTATTAAACTTCACACATGCATAGAAGACGACCCAAAGGTGTGTCGCGCGCAATAATGACAACTCGTGCGTCGTTAATTTCTTAGTTATCTCCCTTTGTTGTTTCGTGCACTGATTTCGTGTCCGGAGCATAACTCGAACACCCTTTGGAATATTTTCATGAAACTTCACACATGCATAGACCACGACCCTAAAGGTGTGTCACGCAAGAATGACAACTCTTGCATAGCCCATTTTTTAGTTATCTACCTTTGTTTTTCTGCGCACTGATTTTGTCTCCGGAGCATAACTCGAACACCTTTTTTTTCAAACTACTTGTGTATCTGGGGAAGGGGATACACATGCGCTTGTCGACAAGTGTCCATTTCTAGTTTCTGTTTCTTTGCTCGGATCAGCTTCACATTTCACACACACAGTGCTCCAAAGGTCCTCTACCGTCCTGTGACAAATCCACATTCGTCCCGCCCCCCCCTAAGCCACGGGTCAAGGTCACAGACTTGGTGCGTTCGAAACCTTAACACTCTGGTAAATGGCTTATAATTTCTGTTTCTTTGCTCGGATCTGCTTCATATTTCACACACACAATGCTCCAATGGTCCTCTACCGTCCTGTGACAATTCGTCCCGCTTCCGCTAAGCCCAGGGTCAAGGTCACAGACTTGGTGAGTTCGAAACCATAATGCTCGGGTAAATGGCTTATAATTTCTGTCTCCTAGCTCGGATCTGCCTGACATTTCACACACGCATTGCTCCAATGGTCCTCTACCGCCCTGTGACAAATCCACATTCGTCCCGCCCCCGCTAAGGCCAGGGTCAAGGTCACAGACTTGGTGCGTTCGAAACCTGAACGCTCGGGTAAATGGCTTATAATTTCTGTTTCCTTGCTCGGATCTGCCTGACATTTCACACACGCATTGCTCCAATGGTCCTCTGCCACCATGTGAGAAATCCACATTCGGCCCGCCCCCGTTAACCCCATGGTAAAGTTCACAGACTTGGTGCGTTCGAAACCTTAACGCTCGGGTAAATGCCTTATAATTTCTGTTTCCTTGCTCGGATCTGCTTAATATTTCACACACTCATTGCTCCAATGGTCCTCTGCCACCCTGTGACAAATCCACATTCGTCCCGCTCCCGCTTAGCCCACGGTCAAGGTCACAGACTTGGTGCGTTCGAAACCTTAACGCTCGGGTAAATGCCTAATAATTTCTGTTTCCTTGCTCGGATCTGCTTAATATTTCACACACGCATTGCTCCAATGGTCCTCTACCGCCCTGTGACAAATCCACATTCGTCCCGTCCCCGCTAAGGCCAGGGTCAAGGTCAAAGACTTGGTGCGTTCGAAACCTTAACGCTCGGGTAAATGCCTTATAATTTCTGTTTCCTTGCTCGGATCTGCTTCACATTTCATACACGCATTGCTCCAATGGTCCTCTGCCACACTGTGACAAAACCACTTTCGTCCCGCCCCCGCTAAGCCCATGGTCCAGGTCACAGTCTTGGTGCGTTCGAAACCTTAACGCTCGGGTAAATGACTTATAATTTCTGTTTCCTTGCTCGCATCTGCTTCACATTTCACACACGCATTGCTCCGATGGTTCTCTGCCACCCTGTGACAAATCCACATTCGTCCGCCCCCGCTAAGCCCATGGAAAGGTCACAGATTGGTGCTTTGAAACCTTAACGCTTCGGGAAATGCTTTATAAACTCCTTCCCTTGCTTGGATCTCCTTGACATTTCACACGCATTGCTCCAATGGTCCTCTGCCACCATGAGAAATCATTCGGCCCGCCCCCGTTAACCCTATAAAGTTCACAGACTTGGTGCGTTCGAAACCTTAACGCTCGGTAAATGCCTTATATTTCTGTTTCTTGCTCGGTCTGTATTTCACACACGCTTCCAATGGTCCTCTACCGCCCTGTGACAAATCCACATTCGTCCCTCCCCGCCTAAGGCCAGGGTCAAGGTCAAAGATTGGTGCGTTCGAAACCTTAACGCTGGGTCAAATGCCTTTAATCTGTTTCCTTGCTCGGAAATGCTTCACTTTCATCACTAATTGCTCCAAATGTCCTCTGCACTGTGGACAAACCACATTCGTCCGCCCCCGCTAAGCCCATGGTTAAAAGTCACAGGACTTGGTGCTTTCGAAACTTAACGCTCGGGTAAATGCATTTCTGCTTCTTGCTTGGATCCTTGACTTTCACACACAGCCAATGGTCCTCTACCGCACTATGACAAATAATCCACATTCGTCCCGCCCCCGCTAAGCCCAGGGTCAAGGTCACAGATCTTGGTGCGTTCGAAACCTTTACGCTCGGGTAAATGGCTTATAATTTCTGTTTCCTTGCTCGGATCTGCTTCACATTTCACACACGCATTGCTCCAATGGTCCTCTACCGTTCTGTGGCAAATTCACATTCGTCCCCCCCCCCCCCCCCCCCCCCCCACCCCCCTCCCAGTAAGCCCAGGGTCAAGGTGACAGACTTGGGGCGTTCGAAACCTTAACGCTCGGCTAAATGGCTTATAATTTCTGTTACCTTTCTCGGATCTGCCTGACATTTCACACACGCATTGTTCAAATCCACATTCGTCCCGCCCCCGCTAACCCCATGGTCAAGGTCACAGACTTGGTGCGTTCGAAACCTTAACGCTCGGGTATACATTCCTTATATTTTCTGTTTCCTTGATCGGATCCGCTTCACATTTCACACACGCATTGCTCCAATGGTCCTCTGCCACCCTGTGACAAACCCACATTCGTCCCGCCCCCGCTAAGTCCATGGTCAAGGTCACAGTCTTGGTGCGTTCGAAACCTTAACGCTCGGGTAAATGCCTTATACTTTCTATTTCCTTGCTCGCATCTGCTTCACATTTCACACACGCATTGCTCCGATGGTCCTCTGCCATCCTGTTACAAATCCACATTCGTTCCGCCCCCGCTAAGCCCATGGTCAAGGTCGCAGACTTGGTGCGTTCGAAACCTTAACACTCGGGTATATGCCTTATAATTTCTGTTTCCTTGATCGGATCCGCTTCACATTTCACACACGCATTGCTGCAATGGTCCTCTGCCACCCTGTGACAAATCCACATTTGTCCCGCCCCCGCTAAGCCCAGGGTCAAGGTCACAGACTTGATGCGTTCGAAACCTTAACGCTCGGGTAAATGGCTTATAATTTCTGTTTGCTTGCTCGGATTTGCTTGACATTTCACACAAGCATTGCTCCAATGGTCCTCTAGCGCCCTGTGACAAATCCACATTCGTCCCGCCCCCGCTAAGCCCAGGGTGAAGGTCACACACTTGGTGCGTTCGAAACCTTAACGCTCGGGTAAATGCCTTATAATTTCTGTTTGCTTGCTCGGATCTGCTTAATATTTCACACACGCATTGCTCCAATGGTCCTCTACCGCCCTGTGACAAATTCACATTCGTCCCGCCCCCACTAAGCTCAGGGTCAAGGTCACAGACTTGGTGCGTTCGAAACCTTAACGCTCGGGTAAATGCCTTATAATTTCTGTTTCCTTGCTTGGATCTGCTTCACATTTCACACACGCATTGCTCCAATGGTCCTCTGCCACCCTGTGACAAATCCACATTCGTCCCGCCCCCGCTAAGCCCAGGGTCAAGGTCACAGACTTGGTGTGTTCGAAACCATAACGCTCGGGTAAATGGCTTATAGTTTATGTTTCCTTGCTCGTATCTGCTTCACATTTCACACACGCATTGCTCCAATGGTCCTCTGCCACACTGTGACAATTCCACAATCGTCCCGCCACCGCTAAGCCCAGGGTCAAGGTCACAGACTTGGTGGGTTCGAAACCTTAACGCTCGGGTAAATGGCTTATCATTTCTGTTTCCTTGCTCGGATCTGCTTCACATTTCACACACGCATTGCTCCAATGGTCCTCTGCCACCCTGTGACAAATCCACATTCAAATATGCCTTGTTTTCTTTGGCTGCCAACGGGGGCATTCGTGTGCCGTTAGGCCACATTTCTAGTTACAAAACTTAACATCAGAGAAATAATGTTATAACTTCTATTTCCTTCATACAAAATGTTTAATATTTCACACATGCATTCCTGTAAGGCTCTACTACCATACTATGCCAAATTCACGACCGTCCAACCCCCGCTGATCCCAAGTTCAAGGTCAAATACCTAGTATTTTTACAAAACTTAACATCAGAGAAATATTGTTATAACTTCTATTTCCTTCATCAAAAATTCTTAATATTTCACACATGGATTCCTGTAAGGCTCTACTACCATGCTGTGCCAAATCCACGACCATCCAACCCCCGCTGATCCCAAGGTCAATGTCAAATACTTGGTTTCTTTACAAAACTTAACATCAGAGAAATATATTATAACTTCAATTTCTTTCATCGAAAATTCTTAATATGCTTTCCTGTAAGGCTCTACTATCATGCTGTGATAAATCCCCGCTGATCTCGAGGTCAAGGTCACATACTTAGTCTCTTTACAAAACTTAACATCAGAGAAATTGGTTATAACTTCTATTTCCTTGCTCGGATCTGGTTCGCATTTCACATACGCATTGCTCCAATGGACCTCTACCACCCTGTGATAAATTCACGTTCGTGCCTCCCCCGCTAAGCCGAGAGTCAAGGTCAAAAGTGCACACACTTGGATTTTTTTGTTTACATATTTAGGGGTACCTGGGCCCACGCTTCCGTAAGCCTCGCTTACTGACCAATCTAGTTGTTAATTTTCTTCATTTCTAAGTTTCTTTCAGGTACGAATATCTGGGTTACAATGTATTGAAAACAAATGTGTTGTCCCGGTCTTAAATGACCGTAGCTGTTGATAGGCCGTTAACTCATTGCACCACCCCCAACGAGTTGTGGGTGGGGTGTATGCTGGAGTCATGTTGTCCGTCCATGCGTGCATCGGTGCGTCCGTTCGTCACAAAACTTAACATCAGAGAAATATGTTATAACTACATATTTAGGGGTACCTGTGCCCACGCGGGGCATATTCCGGAAGCCTCGCTTACTGACAAATCTAGTTCCTTTCGGAATGCACGTTTAAGGATATGAAATGTATTAAAGACAGTTCAAATGGTGGTCGCGACATATACTTCTGAGCATAGAGAAGGAAAATATTTAACACTTACAATGCTGAATTAATTTGTGTCGTCTGCTGAATATTTTTTATTTTCCATTTTTCTCATGAAAAACTTGGTTTGGCAGCACTTTAGAATCATGGTTTTACTGAGAGAAAAGACAATTTAAATATGAATTAACAGCAGACGATTATTTTCTGAGGTCAAGGATGATAACCTACTCCATATTTTAGGAAAGCAAGACGCCACATTACTAGAAGGTGGCTTACTGCAGAAAGACGCGACAAGCCTTCTAAATGAGCTGGAAGATGGTCTACGAAAACATGACACCGCTTCGCTTCAACCCACACGAAAGTCACTTGGCCCCTTCCCCTAAAATTAATTGAATTAGGAATAATCAGTGAAGGTATGATGGACGGGCTACTGTCTCTAGATACGCCAGCATGGCCGGATCTAAATGGAATATTATCTATTCTGAACTGAGTCTTGCCGGTTAACGCATACAAGGGCTGTGCCAGTCTCGCGAAGTCTTTGATGAAGGATCGATGGTAATTCACGAATCCCAGGAACATTTCCACCTCTTTGGAATTTGAAGGAACTGGCCACTCCGCAACTACTTGTACATCTTTGTCAGACATGGACATGCTGCTGCCGTTAACTAATCTCCCTAGGAATTCCACCTCCGGTTGAAAGAAAAGGCACTTATGTGGTTTCAACTTCAGTCCATGCTCTCGGAAACGAATAAACGTCTCTGCCAAGTTGTTCATATGGTCATCGAACGACTTCCCCATGTCAAGAATGTCACCAGTATTTCTTCCTATTCCGTGCTCTTTGGCCGTTAAGTCGCCCAAGTCAAACTCGTTTTCTGCGAATACGTCTGAAAATTCGCAGAGTATTCTGGCTAGCGACTTACACTGATCCTCTGTCAGCTTCTCAATTGACGACTTGAATACTTCCTGTAGGTGGTGTGGTACCACACTGGCTTCGCCTGCCCCACCTACGCATCTGTCCGAAACACCATCGCTGCCACAAGCTGTTCTTGCTGAACCCGTCGCATTCGGAGATGAATGGCAACCTGCCATATCCCTTGACGGATCCACAAAATTGTCACGAAATGCCCGTCCATTGGGTCTAACAGACACAACAAGCGGACACTCACTGTCACTTGCATATGATTGTTGCTGGTCCTCCATTTCGTAAATGGCTGCTATTTCGTGTGCGTTACCCACAATAGTCCCGTTTTTAATAGTTTTGAAACCATTTGAGGGGTTCACCAAACACACCACTGGGTCCCTATGCGCTGCACATACTACTTGTGGCATTAGTAGCTTCAATCCTTCTGATGGCTCAACATAGTACTCTTCTAACTTGCCATTCATGGTGCATTTGATTCGGACCACTGAGTTGGGGGGCACTACTGTCCTCTTGGAGACCATGACCCGTGCAACCAGCGGCTTGTTGTTTTTTAAAGTAGTCGTCAAAGGAACGCGTTCGCCGTTGACCCACACACAATCTGAATGCAAGTCCAGAAGTGCTTTGAAATGATGTAAAAGGTCATGACCCAGCAGCATGTCATCACAGATTTGTGCCACATAGACCCGCACATAGACCCGCTCATGTGTCCCTAACCGTATGCTAACGGGCTGTGTCACAAATACCTTCAGGACAGAATCCTTGCCGATTCATTTGGCCAAAGGGAGGCTATTTCAAAATTTGGTCAAGGTGGCCTTGATAGAGAAGATGGAAAGCATGCTTGTTGTGAACGGCCCAGGACCATACAGCAGGCAGTTGATCTGGAGAGACACCACCAGTATGTTAGTCAGGTGGTGGATGGTAAAACATCAAAGCAGTATGATCAGGAAATCGCAGTAAATGCGGCACAAGCAACAGAAGACAGTCGGCTAGAGAAGTTATAGAAGATGGTGGAGCGCCTGGCGAATCAGCTTGAGGCCAGTTTGGCCTCAAGCAAAAATTAGAAATC